>VDFB02000008.1:240503790-241103790 GCA_007258455.2 Sequoia sempervirens | reverse complement strand
TCTGGACCATCTTTGCAACTGCCTATAACTCTATGGCCTATCTCTATAGTATGTCCTGGTCCTTCTCATCCCTGACCTAGTCCCTCTTGGTCTGCACCTAATCTCTCTCCCCTGTCAAAGTTTGCACCTGGACTTGCAACTGCGCAATCAATGTATCCCGAGGGTCTGCTTGCCCTGTTGGTTGTACTGGTGGGGGCTGCACCTAGGGCTGCACGTGAGGCTGATCCTCACCCCTGACTCGTGGTGGTGCATCCACCTGAACTTGCTGTTAGCCTACAACTTGCTCCTGATCTTTCATCTGCACATCAACTTGACCTGGCTAGGCTAGCTGAACTGGAGCCCTGGCCAACTGGTCCTATCATGTATTGTCTCTCAATCCTTGTCCTCCACTGATTGGGGACTACTCCTAGAACTATCAAATGTAGGGAAGGCTAGAACCAGTCCCTATATGCCTGTAGGATGCCTGGATCCGCAAGCCCTTGATCATAATCCCATGGCTGAGCCACCAAATGTCTAAAGTTTTCCACTACCTCAAAAGTAGGAATGTATCACCCCCATGAAACTTGTGACATGGTGTGGGAAAATATAGCCACATAATCATCACCTAGCCAATCCTAAGGCTCACTGAACTGGCATTGAACGTGCTCAGGTAGATATCTCTCTATCATCGTGTGCTCTTGCCCCCGCATGAAGTGGTCCTAGCGGGAAAAGAAAATCTGATCAACATCGTCGGCCCATCTGGGCTAACCAAGGTACAGACACCATATAAACAGTTGCATCTCATCTAAGACCCTCCTCCAATAGGGAATCCCATGCTCACCCATGTGTGTGAAGGAAACACCACCTCTGTAATTCCATACGAGGAGATCATCAGGCCCCATCGGTACTGCAACAACCCATGGCTGAAATACAACAATGTGCTCTCACGCCCATACGTCGAGGAGTGTGACACCTGCTCTAAGTGCTCTGCTATCCAAGTAGATGTACTCATGAAGATCTTTGTACAGTGACGCAAGAAGAATCGGCCCCCAAGAAAAATGAGTAGGCTTGTCATGCATCACCATGCACTCCCAGCAGAGTCCCCAACCAAGACTGAAGTACCATCCTCATCGATCTAGGGAAACAAGATCTAAAATAATGGTCGCAACAACCAAGTGGAAGGGATGGGCCAGAGCCCTATGATGCTCAAGCTCAATCTATCCCTTGCAAATGATAATGTATTCTATGGCAAGGACTGTGTGATAGGCATTTCACCTGTCATCTATATCAAAAATAATGCGTCAACCATGAATCAGCAATCTCAAGATGCTCCAAACGTCCTCCAAGGTGGTGATGGCCTCGCCAGTGGGAAGGTGGAAAGATGAAATCTCGCTATGCCATCTCTCGGCAAGTGCTGACATCATCCCAAGGTGGGTGTGCATGGGTGCTGCGTAGGAAATGTACCACAACCCCATGTCTCATAATTGATCCTGATCTCTGTCACTGAGGTCTCGCAAGTAACCAAAAATATCCTGTGACCTATGCTCTCGGGAATAGAATTCCCTCACTGCGTCCTACATCAGGAAGGGTCATCATGTTAAAAAATTTGAAAAAAAATTTTGCCAGGTGTCCAAGAAACCACTCTAGCATCACTATCTGTGAAGGCATCACAATTTGATTTTTATCAAACTATGATGCTGGGGCAAAAAATGTCGAAAGTGCACCGCAACAGTGCACTTTCCTTCTGAGCGGCGCAGTTTGAAAAGATTCATGTCATTAAGGCACTGTCACGTCGCACTTTGGAAATGACCCTGCGGACCATGACCTCAATGTCGGAGTATGGAATTTATTTTCAAACTCCAAACTCCACCATCACAATGCAATCTGACATAGAGCGGTGCAGTTTGATTTTTGAGCGGTGCTATAGAGCGCTGCTGCAGAATGACTAACTTTGAAAGCAATAAATGTATGCTAAAAACAAAAAATAAAGCTCTAGTAAGGATCACTTACCAGTGCTCCAATGTTGGGTGGTCGCTGGTATGTCCGAACTTGGTCGGAAATGTGCATCATGAGCTATCATTGCACCATATCTTCAGGAGGTCAGAGCTCAAATCTCAAGGTTGCTATATGGTTGTGTGTGAAAATGAATTGAAAGTGACCCCTCGAAGCCTTTTTTAATCTTGAAAATTAGGGTTTTTTCACCCTAATTGGCTATCCTATTAGGTTTTTGGACCCTTGAACCTATTTTTGTCTAGTCGAGGCCTGTTTTACATCATTTTATTGAGTTTAGACACGTTTTTGGCCTCCTAGAGATTTTTTGGACCTGTCGGGCACCTTGTCCACTTTTTTCGCAAGATCACCCAAAAATTGAATTTTTTGTCCAATCTCTCGAGGGGGCAATATATTGGCATGTTTTCTCTCACCGGAAAGCAGTGGGGCAAGATTTAAAAACAATTTTTTTTGGCTTTAATCGAGATCGTTTATTCTTTGAACCAATGCAACAAGTGCATTGCTTCAAAGAGGGGAAAAATGTAGACAAGTAAAATGTACTGATTGACATTGCGCATCTGATCCTGACTACTAACATCATTTCATCCTGAATCACCCTTTGGTCTAACCATTTAATCAAATACCCTTATCTGATTAAATTCATCAATATTCATCTCTTAATTAAATAAATCAGTTATCTAATTAAGTCACCTCTTCTTGATAATTAAATTAACCATTTTGATCTAATTATCTTATTTAATTAAATAATTAACTTTATTTGATTAAATCTCTTAAGTCTATCTATTAAATTAAATAAATTAAAACTTATTTAGTTTAATCTAACAATCATCTTTTTTAATTAAATAAATCATGAATATTTATTTAATTAATCTCTTATCACATTCCTCTCATATTTGATTTAAATAAATCCACAAATTTAAGTCAAATAGGTCACATCATTTAACCCCTTCATTAAATTAATTAACTTTGATTAATTTAATCTCCTCTCATGTCCCATCCTCTAGCTTTTACCACTTGCACATGAAAATAGATTTAATTGATTTATTAAATCTCTATTTTCCTCAACAAGGCATCTTAGGGGAATATTCTCCAAGTTTGAATTCAAAATCCAAGTTGACGTGTACATCCAACAAGGCATTTACTCCATCTTACGTGTCCTTTTCCTTGAGCCAAGTGGCATTCAATGCATTCTTTCTTCCCTCTTGCATGTCATTTCAACAAATTCAAAATTCAAAAATAGGCATTTATTGGAACAATCCTCAAAACTTGCACATCCTCCATCCACTCATAGGTTGACAAGTGGCATCTTGCCATTGGATGAATGTTAGTCCCACATTGTTCTATTTTGGACATTCATCTATCTTGGCATTCTATAAATAAGAGGCTAATCTCCTCATTCTATCATCTATAATTTGAATAAACTTACTATGCTCAAATCATTAGCAAATTCCATCCATTATCATTGAATCTTAGCTAGGTTATGCAGATTTTTCCATTGGAGCACTCACTATTCTTCATCAAAGTGGATCATTCATCAACATTCATCAAGCTTGCATCATAGGAGTTGGTAAAGGGTCAATTTTCACATTAAATTGGCACCAATTCCCCCATGGGATCATGAGTTTGCTAATTTAATTAGGATTCAATCTCTTTTTATTGGTATCTCATTATATTCTTCATTTTCTTTTCCTAATTTGAACTTTGTAAATTGATTTCATGGGGAATCCTTGTTCTTGGTTGCATTTCACCATCTAATGTGTTTTTTTATGTTGTTTTGCAGGTATTAGGATTGGGGTTCGACACTTTGTGAAAGATTTTTAAGCTCATGTTGAATCACCTAGTGGTGTTGATGTAGATTATTTTGTCATAATGTGCCATCGATATCCTGGTTGAAGAAGTTGTTTTTCCAAGATGTGTGCACTTGAATACAACTTTTGAGATTATTGATCTACTTTTTTGATACCAAAGTTAACTTTGTCTTTGTGCACACATCACAATAGAGTGCCTTCTGAATCCTTATGATGAAGGGTGACTACCAATACATGGTTAATGTGAGAATTGGATGTCATGTGTGGAGGTGTGGATGGAGTGTGTTTAGGAATAAAAGATGGATTGGTTGATATTTTGGAACCTTTGACTCTCCAAACTTGGTAAGATGGGAAATGATGGGTGGATACGAAAGTGTGCATGGAATTAGGACCAATCGCTTGATATACTTTGTATGTTGCTTGAGAAGCCTTCTTTTGCCTTTGTGGACATCTTTGATGGATACTTTTCCCTTTTTTATTTTTCCTCATAGTTTCTTTGACTAATGGAGTTTGATAGGGATAATATTTCTTTATATTCTTTGGTATCCATGTGTATTTCATTTGTCCATTATGCTTCTCAGATTTTTTTTCTTTGATGATGGTCTTCTTGCTTTCATTCACATCCTTCTTTCGATGTTGGTCCCAATTCGTGGATGGGGTGATGGGTGGATGAAGATTCATGATGTGTTTGGTTGTAGTATTGGCATCGGTTTCATCATAAGGATTCTTCATGCTTGCTAAGTTGATTTTTGCACTAGATAAAATTTCCCCCAGTATTATAGAGGTATAACTGATATTTTTAGATCCCTTAATTGTCGAATAACCAAGACCTTGATGCTTACGATTGTCAATAATATGCACTGGTTCTAGGACATCTTGTTTATGTAGGCATAATCCTTTGCCTTGATAATTCATCTGTTGAAACATTTTATTTACAATAGGATATGATTTACCTTGGAAACAAGGTGCTACTCCTTCTCTACTCTGTTGTGGATCTTCAAAGGTGATAGATTCTTTATAAGTGATAGGATCCTCCATAAGTGGGATAACTTCTTGATTCATATCTTTGGCTTGATCTTGTGAAATATCAGATTTTAATGCTTCTTCAAGAGGTTTTGATGATTCACTGTCCACATAAAAGTCTCCCTCATGATTCATTTTTTATATGCCTTCATAGGATGTTTCTAATTCACCACTTCTGTAGAAGCCTTCTTCATGACCCATTTTTGATATGTCTCTAGATTTTTCTATATCTTGATCATGTGTACAAATGTTAAGAGTAGGAGACTCATGTTCCTTGGTAATGATATCAAGAGTATGAGACTCTTATTTTGAATGAAGATCATCACATGTCCATTAGGAGTAAGCATGTCATGGTTAGATGGAGGAATATGTGATATATGGATATGGTCATCATTTGTGACATCTTGTATAGATTGGAGAGTTTCCATTAGATCATTGTAGTAGCTTGGAGATACAAATTCTTGATCTTAAAGAATTTTGGAATTGCTTCCGACGTATTTTGGATTGAGTTCTTGACATGGGTCAATTTCAAAGGATGGATTGCTTATAAAGGGTTCTTGGATATCTTCATTAGGCATGGGAAGTGGCTCAATATCCTCTTGATCTTTGAGTGGACTTGGATCAAATGTTGAGTTGAAGATTCCCTCAATATCTGCAACCATGAGGTTGAAAGATATCAATATGTCTTGGAAAGGACCATTCCTAGACTTTGGTGAAATATGTTGATCATTATTTTGAATGAATCTTTGAGATATGTCCTCGAACTCATTGGATGATGTATAGGTATTGTCAAAATGATCATTAGTGGAAGGATCATGGATTATGTCAATAGGATCAAATAATTCTAACACTCCTTGAAATAGATCATTGTCAAATATTGTTGAGGGATTTTGATCATGACTAAAAAGTGACTCTTGATGCATGTTTATTTGCTCATTGAATGGGATAGAAACACCTTCAAGTTTTTGATCAATGGATAGATCTTGATCATTGTTTTCAACAATTGTGGTGGAGATATTTTCAATGCTATCTCTAGTGGTTGAATCTTCATCATTGTCCTCAATAGTTATTTTTTTTATCAATAAGGTCTTGGATGAGATTTTTGAGTTGAATACAATTTGATGTTGTGTGTCCCTTTATTTTGTGAAAATCACAAAGGTGCTTCTCGTTATACCCTGGTGGTTTAACTTGAGGCTCTTGATAATTTTCATTAAAGTGGATTGTGATGATATTTTCTTGTACCTACTGTTGCATGACCAATTCGATTGGTTTCCCAAGTGGTGTGTGTTTTCGTTTGTTACCTTGTGAGATTTGTACTTTAAATTGACCTTGTGGTGATTGATTTTGGGGATGTAGTGATTGATCTTTGAGATGTGGAGGTTGGGTTTTTTGTTGATATTGTTGATCTTGATATCCAACTTCTTGATATTGGAGATATTGTTCTTGATGTGGTTGTGGACACAACTCAATGCTTTGATGACATTGTTTAACCAATGGAAGAGTGTATTGTTTTTGGTGTGGAGATGCCTCTTGGCCCAATGACTCAACTATTTTGGCAAGTGAATCAATTTGATCTCACAAAATTTTATCTTGACACCCTTGATATAGTTGATTTGGTTTTTGTTCAAGCATATTTGGAATGTATACTTGTGGTGTTTGCATGGGATCATGGACAAATTGATTTGGTACAATGTTCTAATTTGGGATGATGTTCATATTTGGCCTTATAGGTTGAAATTGAACATTGTTGTGGTTGGGAATCACATTGCCTTCATTTAGGTAACTTTGATTTTGCATGGTGTTACCTTGACTTGGATCAATACATGGAGTTGTTAACATATTGTTTGGACATTGAACAACATTTGTATGATTTGTAAACATATCTATCCCAAATTTTACCAAGTGTGGATTTGAAATGTTCATGCTTAGTAAACTTGTACTTGGTATATTCACATTTGGCATGTATGGATTTGGTGGGATCATGTTGTTTATTTGAAGACTCATGTATTGATTGTTTGGTCGATAGATTTGTAGGTTTGGACTTTGATTTAAATCTACCATAGGGAAAGGTTTCCAAAATTTAGATTGGGCATACTCACATTTTTTGTACCATTGAGTATTGTAAGAGATAATGATGCCATGTATGGGTTGCATAAATGTGAGTTTTGATAATCAATTGGCATTGTAAGGCTTTGATAGTTTGGTTGATTTAGACCACTCATGATGTATGAATCAAGTTTATATTCCATGTTCTTCTTGTGTTTTCACCTTGTTGACCTCTAAGGGATTTAGGACCAATGATGAGATGAAGGATGAAAGCAGTGAATGATATGGGTGTTGAAATTTTAGGAACCTTGGAGGGATACTAAACTTTAGGACTTCTGGATTTTTTATTTTGGATTTGATAATGAACTCATAAACTCCAAGAGGTTGGTTGTTGTCTTGGAATAAACTTTTCCACAAGGTGATAATTTAACTAAGTGTATGAAGAAGGATTCATCAACACACACCTAGTCAAACAAGATGACTTTGATGTTGATTTGAAGGATTTTACCAAATGTCTAGTATGGATGATTTTTCCAATGGTTCAAAAAAAATTTGTGAGATAGGATTCAATTGATGTTTGAGATGGATGAAATGATTGGTTGTTTTGATCCTAAATGAACCTAAGATGGACTTGTTTACAAGACCAAGGTTTTGAAGAACATGCTTTTCCCTAAGAGTACTTCAAACCAAAATATTAATGTTTTCGCAAAAGACCATAAGACAAAAGATAAACAAGCACATGTGTGGGAGATTTTATCTTGATTAATGAATTGCTTTGACCACATCCAATGTATTTGCTTAAGTTTCAAACTGAATGTCTATGTCTCAATTTATTTTCATTCCACAAGGTCCATTATGCGGAATCAAGAGAATCAATGAAATAGTTCCCTAATGTTAACTTTAGTAAAAGAAAATTGAGATATAAATCCAAATACTTAGAAGCCTCTAAGGATAGAATCCCTAGGGAAAGCAATAGCACTTAGATTTTTTCAAAAGTATTTGCTTCCTCTAAAGGGTTTGAAATTTGATGATCATGGTTGAATGTTTTTTTCCAATGTTTAAGATCCAAGAAAAGTGTTTTGATTCTAAAATGATGCACAACCCTAGGATAGAAAGAGATAATATTTGTTGAATTTCGACTTGGATAAATCCAGCTGTGCCTATTCTTAGTGGATGATTAGAAGCTTGACCACACTGGCTCCCCTCCACGATACACACTTCTTGGATCACCCAAGCTTCAGTTCTCATGAATCTCCCATGATGAAATTCTCATCTCTACTAAAAACCACAAGAATGTGGGACGACTTTAGAATGAGTGTTCTTGCACCAACAAATAGTAACGATTTTGGCCTCTATACAAATTGGTTCTTAGTCAAGGTGATCAAGGACATGGAACCTTGCGAGCATCCAGCAAGCCACTAAAGGCTTTAATCAATCCTACTAGGGGATCTTATACTTTTTACGGTAGTACCCCATTCTAAAAGACACTATACGGCTAAGCCCTACATACCATGAGGACTTGACAATTTATTCTTATCCATTTATATACTAGCCCGAGTGAAAAACCAATTGGAGTCACCTTCGAATTGGTATTAGGTAGGACCCTCTAAAGGTAAACAAAAGTGAACAAGCACATCCATAGTTCGATCAATATTTTTTTATGTGAACAAAGAGAGAACACGCGCGATATACTCAACTCACACTAGCAAGATTTTGTTCAATTTTAAGAAACCAAAATTGAAGTGTGGAGGCAATCTTTTATACAACTTAATATCACCAAAATACTTTTGATTCTAAAGATCACTTTGAAGCACGAGAGAAGTTCATACACCTTTAAATGATATTAACTTGTAAAAAATATTGCAAAACATGAAAAACGCATGTTCATTTTAACTTCAAAATCAATAATGGGTTCTTTTTATAGCACCAAGATGAAGTGTGAAGTTTTTTAATTCAATTTTTAGATCCAAAACCAACTCTAGTAAGTTCCTAATGTTATTTTTAACCCTTTGATTGTTCTTTTAAAACCAAAATGAAATTTATTTGAGTCCTAAAAACTTGAAGATAACAAAAACCTTAAAGATGGGATTATAATTGTTCCCAAAGTGTTTAAAAACACTTGTGACAATCATGTGATAATGCCATAAGAAGTTGTCTCCTCATTTCCTCCTTTTCCTAGATAATGGATATCAAATTATTTTCACTTAAATACTACATGCTACTCTTAAAACCTAGAATCCATGCTCAAAATGCTAGATGAGATCAAGAAACAAGAATATATGAAGGTTAGATGAATCATTAAGCATAAAAACCTTAAAATTTAGACCACGTTACAATGTGTTTTGACTTTAGGTGTAAAATTGAAAAATTTAACTCTACAAAAATTGAGAAACACTTACACCATTGCATAGCTTATGAAATTCTACCCCATTTCAAAAAAAAATCTTCAAAAAAGACCTTTGTATGACCAAGATATGGCCATTTTAAGATTGACTATAAAAGCACTAAAACAGATAGCACATGCACTAAACTAGAGACCAGATGCGCTAAAATAGAGACTAGATGCACTAAAACAGAGACCATATGTGCTAAAATAGAGACCAGATGCAATAAAACTCAAACTAGATCTACTAAAACTCAAACCAAATGCGCTAAAACTAAGACCAAATGCACTAAATCTCAAACTAGATGCACTAAAATATCCTGTATATGCATTGAAACAAGAGGTAAATGAACTGGAAGATGTCGTGTATGCACTATAATATAGCCTAAATGTGCCAAAAGTTACCACCTATGTGCTAAAAGAAGCCATGGGTACGCTACATCGAGATTCACGACCAAACCTGCTAATGAAAACTTGCCAAAAAATGTTAAAAACCTGATTGGGCCCTCCTAGCACCAAAATGTGAATGGTTGATCTAGACCAGCATCAAACATGATCAAACAACCCAATGTTAGTCAATAAACAAGTCTAAAACAATCATTCCCCATGCAATTCATTTAAAATGCAGTGAACAAGAAAACAAAGATAGAAATTTGAATGAAATTTGTATACGTCTAAAAATGGTCATGATGAAGCTTGTTAATTAATTAAATATGAATTATTTAATTCATTCCCCTAAAGTCATCTACATATAAATAAATTTAATTATTTATTTATATTGTTCATTTTCTAATTCTTCTACCTTAATTAAATAAATTGTTTTATTTAATTATTGACATTTCCCACATTCCTCTTAATTAAATTAAATAAATACGATTATTTATTTTAATTATCATATCATTCTAAAGTTTGAATATTTGAATATTCAAATAATGGAATATTCTCCTCATCCCATAATTAAATTAAATATTAAATATTTAATTTAATATTTTCCTCTCACTCTAAATTCATTTCTAAAACATAATTAAATATAATTTATTTAATTATGCGAGTTTCTATATCCGTCTTCACTTCCAAATTAAATAAATTTATTTTATTTAATTCTAACTCATTCTAAACTCATTCTTCGAAATGGCAATTTCCCTTCGGATCTCAATGATGGAAATTGAAGGAAAAGGGAAACCTTTTATTTCCCTCTCCACTTTCGAAAATCTTCCACCGTCCATTTAAACAAGCTTAATTTGGGCCGTTAATCAAATCAGCCAATCGAATCCTTTCTAAAACTCTATAAATATTGATACAAATCCAAGCTTTGGTTACCTACGCATACATATGAAAATGCACGAACATACATGCAATCAGCTTATGCAATCACAGCCTTTTAGCATCATACTAATACTTTCATCTTAGCATAGCCTTGCATTTAGCATAGTGTGCATTTTAAAATCTCATTCTTTAGCTGTTCATTTTGTTGAGCTTGATCTGTTGATCTGACAGCCATTGGAAACAATAAAATGCTAGAGTTAGAGAGAGATAAGATGATTTTGGGGAAGTTACAGTAACAGTTTGTTCATTATGTTTTCTTTTTCAGTTTTCTTGATTTAATGTCTTATTGATATGTGTTTGAATTTCATTTAGATTGATACATTTTTCACACACACATAAAATGGCGCCCACCGTCAGGCTCAAACCCACAAATTTAACATTCTCTACAAGTTTTTTTTGATAGTTTCCATATTCTGGAGTCAACTTTCAGAAAAAAAAATTAGCGTTTAAGCGCATTTGACATTTTCCGTGGCGCATACGGGGTTTTTACTCTTTTGTTTTGCAAGATTCTGGAGCACATATAGTAACTATTTTAGCGCATATAGTAACTATTTTGGCACATATAGTAACTGTTTTAGCGCATATAGAATCTTTCTTTTGACACATATAGTAATTGTTTTAAGAGCATATAGAATCTTTCTTGCGGCGCATATACTTTATGTTCCAGCGCATATACCTTCTGTTCTAGCACACATACCATCTGGTCCAGTGCATATACCTTATGTTCTGGTGCATATACCTTCTACTCTAGTGCATATGGATTGTAACAAAAATATAGAATTTTGAGTCTGACGCCTTCCGCAGACAGAATTCTTTTTCTCTTTCCAGATTTTAAAATGAAGCTATCCTAGGATAGCCACATCTGGATAAAATGAAGCAATCTAGGATAGTCACCACACAATGATCTTACAATTAAAATTCAATAACTTGTTTTTGTGAAGCAATATCTTCACTTAGATTAGATCATTGTGATTTGGGTTTTAAAATGAACATTTGTTTGCTTTGTCTATGGCAATAGGTCTATGCTCTCCCCTTAACTGGGTGATCAAAATACCAGACTTGCCTTTTCAATTTCATGAATTTTTACTGCTTTAATTACATCCTTTAGAGATCCTACCATAGTGGGAAAAAGTACTCACCCTACAGGAACGACTCAAGTGGGTTCAAGCCAAAGCCAGGCTATTCCACCCCACTATAAAATTTAAAGCAAATCTGGGGAAACCCTCTTTTGTCATAGTGTACAAGATAACCATCCCCAAAACCTTTGTTCTAAAGGTTGGGAGGTCTCTTGAGGGAGTTTATTATTTCCGCACTGAATGGAAATCCTTACTACAAACCTAGTGTAGTGGCCAGTCGAAGTCAGTTTATGAACATTCTAATAATCACAGTGCAAGGGGAGGGAAGAATCTGCCCCCAAGACACTCACCATATAACTTCCAAGGACTATTTGCTCAGGGGATCCAGTATCCACTTCCGTAACTCTGAGTATGCGCCTAGAAAAGACAAAAACATGGGCGCCCCTTCGGGGGTGACACGACTGTGTGAGTCAACACAGTTCTAAGATGTGGGTTGTTGATTACTAGAATGACCTACTTGAGCATTAAGAGTGAGTCTGTCTGAATTGTCTTTCATGTGCAAAACCTGTGAAAACATTTGTTGAAAACATTTTCTTGATCAAACACTTCATGTTAGTATAGGGCTTTAAGAACAACTGTTTTCAAAATTGTTTGTTGTGTCTTCCATCACATTAATTCAGATAAAGAGATCATCCGAAATGAACATGAAGAACAACAACTGAAATCACTCAAAATTTATTCATACCTTTGGTCCAATAACATTCTCAATAATTTTTCCATGCTTAGAGATTGGAAATCAATAAATTTTCCCAAGAAATCGATGTCCAAAAAGATCAGAAAACCCAAGAAAACATTAGGATACAAGAAAACATTGCAAAAGAGAAAAAATTTATACAAAAGTTGACACATGTTGCTTCATTTATGTGGATTTCTTCATAGATATCAAAACTTTGTTAGGGGATTCACTGATGAGTATGTTGTAGATCCTTTAGATTCTCGAGCTTATTATCAAAGATTAGCTCTATCACAATGACATAATCATAACCAACCTCTTGAGTTTGATAACATACCACAACCTACTATTGAATATCCTTCACACCCCATTCATATTCTTCAAATATCTTGAAAGAATTTCTGTAAAAACGAAGATCAAAATCTTTTAGAGTGCACTTTCCAAAATAGCTTTCTAATTTTTGGTTCAACTTCCCCAATAGGATTCTGACATCCTTCATCATTGGAAGCCACAATCAAAAATTAGGAGCATCCTTGATCATAGCATAAGATTCCACATCTTATCAGATCAAAATATCATTCCCTTTGCAGTTGTCAAAAACTGTGATCTAAGTCTAAAGGAAATTTTTGAAATCATATGCCTATCTCCACAAGATCTCAACACAAGAAATTGAAGGATACAATCCAAAAAGAAAGTCATATTCAAAACACTCAAGAAGAAGGAGAAAGCAGTAATCCTCTTTTCAACATAAATCAAAATCCACTTTTCAACAACATGGACAACATAGAAGAAAATCCATTTCATAACTATAGAGATAAAATCCATGTGGATAGTGATGAGGAATGATATGAAGAACATCTTAGAGAGGCTTAGCAAGATCCCAAATTTCATAAAGCCATAGAAAAGATCTTGCAACAAGATAAAGAAAAATATTTTCTCTATCTAGCTGACCAAGGAGCTAAATTGCCTCATGACTTTAATACTGAAAACTTGAAAAATAAACCTGAAGAAACACCCCTTTCTGATCTTAGTACCTTGACCCAAAAAATTAAGGCACTACAAGTACAAATTAAAGAACTACAAGGGGGAACAACCACAAAGAAATATACTCTAGAGGACATTTGTCCTTATCCTTTCGATCGAAGTCTTAACATGATTCCTTTTCCCAAGCATTGTGAAATGCCAAAATTTGATCGCTATAATGGGAAATTAGATCTAATCGATCATGTTAGAGACTTCCAAAACATGACATTCGAATTCGCTCATGAAGACACTTACTTGACGCAATTGTTTCCTAGGAGCCTTGGAGTTCACTCTATGGAATGGCTATCTAAGATTACACCTCCCATCAAGACATTTGAAGAATTAATCAACTTATTCATATCACAATATGCCTACAACATACAACACCATATCACCATGATAGATCTTTGCAAAGTTGCACAAAAACCTGGTGAATCTTTCATTACATTTCTTCAGAGATGGAGAAGAATGTTCACCAGATATCCACTTCCTGTTCCTGAAAAGGAAAAGATGGTTATCTTCATTAACAGTTTAAATTCAGAAATGAGCTATCATTTGAACTTACATTGTCCTCCTTTTGAGAAAATGATTGAAGATGCCATAACCATTGAAAATGATTTGGTCAAAAGAGGAATAATAAAACATGACAAAGACAATCCTAGCTCATCCAACCATCATAATAATCAGGACAAGTCCAAATTCTGGACTCGCAACAAAAATATGGTGAATGATGGTGTTGTTGATGCGAATCATGCCTTCACCAAGCCATTTGTCCTCAGTACTCCAAACATTCGCAACAACAATGCCAACTCAATTGCAAATCATAGAAATAATCCTCCTCCTCTAAGGAACAATATAAATCAACACTCTACTACCAATCAAGGGACTTCCAACAACTAAGGTTACCGAGGAACCAATAACAATCACAATTCCTTAGGGAACACCTCAAATGCAAATCCACAAATATTTTCATTCTTCTTTAATAGAAGAAATTTCACTTCATTGGGTCAATCTTTAGAATCTGCATTCAAAGAGTTGATGGCCAGAAATGTCATTACCTTGCCACCTCAACGAAACTATGAACCCAGTGTAAAGCCTCCATCATGGAATGAGGCATACTATTGTGATTATCATTGGTGCAAAGGTCATGGCACAAATAACTGCTAAGCCTTGAAGAATACCATTCAAGACTTAATCGACAATGACATCATTACAATAGAAGGACATCAACAATCCAACGCAAACCACCAAGCATTTCACAACCCTTTGCCCAACTATCAAAACGGTGAGTCTTCTGAAAAAAATGTGAATCATGTTAATGATGATCATATAATCAATCATCTCTACATAGTCGACGAGCGAGTAAATGTCATTAAAGTCAACAAGAAGTTGGAATATAGAGAAGTCAACGCAACAACAAGAGCGCAAGCTAAAGTTGTCTTAAAGGGCACCTCTTCAAAATCCATTGAACCTCCACCTAAACATCAATATGATTTGGTCAATCAACTTCAAAAAACCCCCGCTCAAATTTCTATTCTGGAACTATTGAAGATTTCCCCAACCCATAAGGAAATTCTCAAAAAATCCCTCGTTGAAACTAATGTATCCACTGACCTGGATGTGAACCAATTTGAAGCCATGGTAGGACACTTGTCCTCACCCACTTTCCTTTCATTCTCTGAAAATTTTGACATTTCCATAACTCATCCCCATAATTCATCATTGTACTTAGAAGTCATGATTCACAAGTTTAGTATCAGATGTGTTCTAATAGATGGAGGTGCTGGTTTGAACATCTGTACCATGAAGTTGGTTAAGGCTTTAGGATTTTTTGAGGACTCCATTGATTTCAGAAGAAAGATTACCATAAAAGCCTATGATGATGAAGAAAGAGCATCCAAGGGTCTAATCATGCTGCCAATCAGAGTGGGCCCTGTTATAAAGAATACTTTATGTCAAGTACTGGACCGAGATTTTGCATATAACATCTTGTTGGGTCATCCTTGGATCCACGAAATACAAGTTATCCCATCAACCTATCATCAATGTCTTAAGTTTCCTTATGATGGACAGGAAATCATGATACCAGCTGATATTACCAATATTCAAACTTGTGCCAACATAAAAGCCAGTCAAGATACTTTGGTCCCTAACAATCGAGAAGCTCATGCTAAGACTTCTCTAAAGATTGACACACAAATTAGTCAATTGACCAATAGTTTTGACAAAAAAATGAAATTCAAGGATCATGGAGTTGGAGAATACTCTCTTTGTCTTGCCAATTTACCTACATCACCTTGATCACATGGACAACCGTCTATCAGGGAACATCAAATATCAACAGCATCAACATCAAAGAAACCACCAATAGAGCCAATCACAAAATTTAATGGACAATTCATCAAAGAAAAATTCCCCATGGAAAATCTTGAGGATACAGAAATTCTAAACTAGCTCTATAAAGATGAAGATGAAGCAGTCTTTAATGTCAAATTACCCACAGACAAATATGGAAAAGGGTATTCAATCATGTAGAAGATGGGCTATGATAAGGGTCCTATTGGAAAAAGGAAGGAAGGAGTAGTTGAACCTATTCACCTCTGCAGACTTGCTGCAAAGGAGAAAACTGGATTGGGTTATGATACTCACTCCAAAGAAAGCACATCCAAACAACATGGCACTGTCTTCGTAGTGCAAGAAGGCTCAGATTCACGAGAAGCATGTTTGACAACAGTTCAAAACTTCTTGGATAACAATTCTGACATAGACTCTGCTAAATATGAATGGGACACCATTTACAATAATGACTTTTGGAGGGACAAAGAGGTTGATGTAATACACCAGTATTCCCCAACTCTAATTGAAGGTCAAGGTTCAGGGACCCAAACACGCGAATTTGAACTACAAATTCACCATGATTCTAGTGATGTTGAGTCGGATCTAAACGAACAAGACTATCATGAGGATAGTATCATCATTGACCCATCTCATACCTCAGATCCTACAAACCACTCTATTATGACTATAACCTTAGCTGATTTCACACAACCTGACGATCCGCTATCTTTAATTTATCCTAATTTCAATGATTGGGATTCAACCGGACCTATCAATATACCTATGTTTCCAAGTGACGAAGCTATCATAAACTTCCTTTCTACAGAGCATATAAATGATTGTTCCACCAGCAATTTTTGACATAGAGTTTTTGATCAAGAGAGTGTCAAGCCTCCTAGCTGCAAAACTAAAAACAAAAAAGAAAGATCTAATGGTGAAAACTAAAATTTGGCAGTATTAGATCAAACAAAAGATAAAATAAAGAGCGTATCAGATGGTGAAAACCTCTTTGAGGCACCAGACGATGAGAATCTTGACACTCTCCCAGAGCACTACCATGAGTGGTCACCTATTTAATTGAGCCTACAAATGCTGTCAATCTTGAGACTTCCGACAAACCAAAAATTTTACAGTTAGCTGCATCAATGACAGAGAAAGAAATACCAGAGTTCATGGAATTTCTAAAATCAAATCAAGTAAATTTTGCATGGTCTTATGCTGACATGCCTGGTCTTGATCCTGATCTTATCATGCATCACTTGTCTATCAAACCAAGGGCCAAGCTGGTGAAACAAAAACTCAGAAAGATGCACCATCATGTTGCATTATTGGTTAAGGAACAACTGAGAAAACTCCTTGATGTGGGCTTCATAAGACCAATCGAATATGCACAGATTTCAGAGATCTTAATAAAGCATGTCCTAAAGATGACTTCCCACTGCCAAACATCAACACTATAGTTGATCTGACAGTTGGCCATGCCATGTATTCATTAATGGATGGTTTTTCTAGCTACAACCAAATCAAAATTGCACCTGAAGACCAAGAGAAAATAGCTTTTACATGTCCATGGAGAACTTATTGTGGGAACGTCATGCCTTTTGGTCTAAAGAATGTTGGGGCTACTTACTAAAGAGCCATGACTACAATCTTTCATGACATGATGCATATCTTCATGGAAGATTATGTAGATGACATATTGGAAAAATCATACACTAGAGAAAGACATATTAAAATATTGTCCAAAATATTTGCAATATTAGAGAAATTCAAAGTTCGCCTCAACCCCAAGAAATGTGTTTTTGGGGTCAAATATAGAAAACTCTTGGGGTACATTGTTTCAGAAAAAGGAATTGAAGTAGATCTTGTGAAAGTACAGGCAATTATGGAAATGCCTCCACCAACGAACATTAGTTAGTTGAGATCACTATAGGGACGATTGCAGTCTATACAAAAGTTCATTGCACAATTAGCTGACAAAAATTTACCTTTCACACATCTACTACATAAGAATGTTCCTTTCAAGTGGGATGAGAAATGTGAATTGGCTTTTCAACAAATCAAATAGTATTTAATGACTCCACTAGTTCTCGTACCACCAAATCCAGACAAACCACTAATCTTATACATTGTCGTAATAGAGACATCTCTAGGGGCACTACTAGCACAAGAAGACTCTACAGGAAAGGAACGTGCAATTTATTACATTAGTAGAATACTAACAAGTCATGAGCTCAACTACACTTCTATTAAGAAGGCTTGTATGGCAATAGTTTTTGCTTCACAGAAGTTTTGGCATTACATGTTAACCCATACAATCAATTTGGTTTCAAAGATTGATCCACTCAAGTATTTATTAAGCAAAGCATCATTGATAGGAAGGTTAGCAAAGTGGGTAATGATTATGAGTAAGTTGGACATCCATTATGTTGATCACAAGGCAATCAAAGGACAAGTTATCACTGATCAATTAGTTGAAGCACCATTGCAAGCAGATCATCCCCTTCACATTGAATTTCCAGATGTTTTTACTGCAGAATCTAAACAACCATGGTCCTTATATTTTGATGTTTCTTTCACTCAATATGGATTGGGGGCAGGCATACTTTTCGTCACCCCTCAAGGACACACTATTCCTCAATCATATAGGCTGATGTTTCCATGCACCAACAACATATCCGAATATGAAGCATTGATCACTGGGCTTAAAATAGCGCTAGAATGGAGGATTATAGAACTACAAGTATATGGCAACTCACAGCTAGTCATTTATCAGATCAATGACAATTATCAAACCAAAGATGACAAATTGTTACCATATAAAAAGATGGTTGATGACTTCAAGAAGTACTTTGTGGACATTAAATACACACAAATTCCAAGGCTTGATAACAAGGTAGCTGATGCCATGGCTATGATTGCATCATTGCTACAACTCCCAAAAATTCAAACTCATTATGAATTTCTAGTGGAACAATCATTTACACCTACTTATGATACCCCTGAAAGTCAAATAATTTTCCATTTGGTCAGATCCGATTCACCTTGGTACGGAAAATTTTATGCCTACCTCAAAGACAATATCTTGCCACCTGATTTATCCTGTAGCCAAAAATGTAATTTTATCCGCCAATCCGCTCGCTACACTCTTATCACTGACACCCTTTATCGCCATGGTCTTGATGGTACTCTACTTCAATGTCTTGAACGTGAGGAATCTGACAAAGCTTTACAATTTCATGGTGGCATCTGTGGTACTCATTTGAGTGGACTGACCTTATCCAAGAAATTGATTATAATGGGTTACTACTGGCCTATAATGGAGAGGGGATCATTCAATTTTGTGAAAAAATGCTCAAAATGTCAGATTCATGAGAATCTCATTCATGCTTTTGCACAAGAACTTCAACCATTCACGCCAATCTGGCCATTTTCTCAATGGGGGTTAGATCTAGTGGGAAAAATTCATCCTTCTTCATCGAACAGGCATAAGTTCATCATCACAGCTATAGAGTATTTTACCATGTGGATTGAGGTAGTCCCTCTTACTAAAGTTACTGGAAAACAAATATCATCATTCATACTCAACTATATTATTTGTTGGTATGGCATTCCCAACTCCATTATTACAGATAATGGACGTCCATTCAAAAATTAGGATGTTGATGAACTTTTTGAGAGATTTCACATTCAGCATAGATATTCAACACCTTACTATCCACAAGGGAATGGCCAAGCAAAGGCCTCAAATAAAATAATATTAAAAATTTTGAAGAAGACTATGAATGATTCAGGGAAGGATTGGCATGTTCAACTCAATCCCGCTCTATGGGCCTACAGAACTAGTATCTACACACCAACAGGAGCAACACCATTCTCTCTTGTCTATGGAGCAGAAGCCATACTACCTTTAGAAGTTGAGATTCCCTCACTCAAAGTATCATTGAAAGGTCTTACAACAGATGACGAATACAAAGTTTCCTGACTCCAAGAACTGGAACTCCTAGATGAAAAGAGGCAACGAGTAGAAGACCATTTAAAAGCATATCAACAGATGATGTCTTGCAGCTATAATCACAAATTAAAGCCCTGTACCTTTCAAGTGGGTGATCTTGTTCTAAAAGAAAACCCACACAATCAGCAAGACAGATAGAAGAAAGGAAAATTTGAACCAAAGTGGCTAGGTCCTTACGTGGTTATCATAGTCTATGGTTCAGGAGCCTATAAATTATCAACACTAGAAGGGGACCTATTTGACGAACCTATCAACAGCATGCACCTAAAAAAGTATTATGTCTAAAGCATAAATACAAAAAAAAAAAATCAGAAAAAGTCCTGAAGAAATACAAAAAAATCTTGAAGAAATACAAAAAAGTCTTGAAGAAATACAAAAAATCAAAAAAATTTTGAAGAAATCCAAAACAGCAGAAAAAGTCCTGAAAAAATGGTTACCCTGGTAAAAACCTGGCAAACAAGCATCTCGGTAGCAAAAAGAAGGGAAAAAGAAAAATGCAATAAAAACAAATAGTGAAAATCTGACAAACAGACGCTATTTGTAGGTCTCCATCTATTAGTTCATGTTCTACACTTAACTTTTTAGCCTTCCTTTTCATACCTCTTTTTCATCATCTTAAAGCCACACCAGCACCATGCTATCATCATTTACCTTGAGCGATAACGTCTTACCATGGCTTCATTATTGTACATATTCATTTCAGTAAGTTGTGTCAATACCAAGGGCAAACATGGGCATACTAGGGGAAATCAACTTTCAACTTTTACCAAAACAGTGAGACAATGACATTGAAGCCAATCATACAAAAACAAAACAACCAAATCAAACCAAAACATCCAATCATTGATCTATATCACAATAGCTTTTAGTTGCGTATGTTATCATGACTCATATCTAGATGATCTATAATCTGAATAATGTTTGGAATAATAATATTTCATTTTTGAACAATGGTTGTTTAATTTTCGATATCATTTCTCTAGAGCACACTCAATAATGTACTGAACCAGAGTGGCAAGGAAAGAAGATGTTTTTTCTTTGTTTGTTGTATTGAGGTTAATTATCCATCTATTGCAAGTATGTCGCAAGACATGATTTCCAAAGTTTATCATTGATGACAGTTCCAAATTTGCATCAGATGGTGGTTAGTCTTTGTTTGTTCACACAAGAAATGCTTAGGTAATCTCGATTCAATTATACCTAGATGCTTGTGTTCACTTGCTATATCAAAAATCATGAAAGTTGTACTCAGGTCATCATTGGTGCTAATTTCCCCTCTGATGCTTGTACACACTTCCAACATTTTCAAACGCTCTATGATGATTTAAGTAGGCTAGCCAAAATGCTCAACAAAATGGTCAGTTTCATTTAGTTGCATTCCATTTTAGGTCATGGTACATAACTGCATATTGGATTTGCATCAAGAGTTTTGAAAGGCCAATGGTTATCATGTTTCTTTGGACTATTTGTAGAGGACAATGCAGACGTTTGGTTCATTATCATTATCATTTATCGCATCATCATTCATTTCCTTTATATCATACATTTCATCATTTCATTCATTATCATTCATATTACTTTCATTGTCATTTCATCATTTCATTCATTATCATTCATATTAGTTTCATTGGAATTTCATCATTTCATTCATTATCATTCATATTAGTTTCATTGACATTTCATCATTTCATTCATTATCATTCATATTAGTTTCATTGACACTTCATCATTTCATTCATTATCATTCATATTAGTTTCATTACCATTATCATTGTTTCATTCATTTTATTCATTTTTGTTATCATTATCATTTATATTATTATCATCTCATCATCGCATTACTATTATCATCATTTCATTCATTTTATTCATTTTCATTATCATTATCATTTATATTATTTTCATTATCATCTTATCATCGCATTACCATTATCGTATTATAGTCATTTCATTTTCATTATCATTATCATTCATATTAGTTTCATTGGCATTTCATCATTTCATTCATTATCATTCATATTAGTTTCATTGTCATTTCATCGTTTCATTCATTATCATTCATATTAGTTTCATTGACATTTCATCATTTCATTCATTATCATTCATATTAGTTTCATTGACATTTCATCATTTCATTCATTATCATTCATATTAGTTTCATTACCATTATCATCATTTCATTCATTTTATTCATTTTCGTTATCATTATCATTTATATTATTTTCATTATCATCTCATCATTGCATTACCATTATCATCATTTCATTCATTTTATTCATTTTCATTATCATTATCATTTATACTATTTTCATTATCATCTTATCATCCCATTATCATTTGTTGGTTGTTTTCACAACTAACCAGCAGGTCTGAGCAAGCACCTATGAGCTTGCCACACTCAATGCTTGTATGCTTGCTAGATAGGTGGCCAACTAACGAGATGCAATACCTAGTTATTGTATTCTCCTTCACTTCAGGCTCTGCAAGACCTAGGAGGGTGTTCCTCAACCACACTTTGAGATTTCTTGTAAGCAACCAGTGCATACTCTTACAAGACTTCAAATAAAACTAAGCAGATGCATTCTCGGCCATGGTTAAAGTGTACACACTCATCCAAGAGATGGAAAATCATTGGATAAGGAAGACAAATTAACATAGAATGAAACTCAACACAAATATCATTCATGAAACAGGAAACATTAACTTGAATGAATGTTCTTAAGCAAGATAACTGAAACCCTAAAGACAAATAGCATATATCATATCAGTGCCATATCCATTGGGCTAGGAGTCAAGACAATCTGCAAACAGAAGGAATGATTATTTGGAAAAATAAAGCCTATGTGAAACTAACCTTATTAATCCCACAGCTAGTGATCAGATCTTAAAGACTACTTATCAAATCCTTCAATCATACATATAAATTTATGAGATGATGAAAGCAATTTAACTTGTTCCTTGAACATGAGCTATTATCAAAATAGACAATGCAAGAAAGTATTACAAAGGCTAATGGAATAATCCTTGATCAATTTCATTAACAATTCAAATGTACAATCCAAAGGAGAGACGCAAAGACCTAAACAAATACATTCGGGTTCTGATATGCATCCAAGAACCTTACAATTTACAGACTGTAACCCTAGACCTCAAAATCTGGTAAAAACCTGACTCTATGACTTAGTGCTCTTTTTAGTTTTGATTTTAGTATCTAGCCCAAGACCCTTACAAATGATTTAGAAATTCTTTTTAAATAGTCCAGGGATCACCATCCAGCTCAGAGCCACATCAATACACCACGTCAAACCCCAACTGCATCGTGACCAATCAAAACTCTCGTTGTGACCTTCAACAACTTCCCTGGTCTCATAAATGCCACTGGTCGGGTTGTTGTAGGAAAGTCATTCCTACACGAATGAATCCAAGCAATCAATGTCAAATCTGCCGCTGAATCTGAGTGCCCATACTCGAGCCATACCGTCCTTGTCCCAAAGCCATCACCATGAATGCTGGTTCAGTGGATCCAGCGACCCTCTCATCTGCCACCATGAATGCTCCAGGCTTTCATGTGTGAACATAACAGAAACCCTAAAACACGTGAAATTGAATCTGGGTCGTCGATCGTCCATGATCAGATGGCCACCTTTTAAATCTCCATTAGCCCTTGAAGTAGGCTACCATCGTCGGCAAGACACAAAGAGGTTGGGGAGACCACAGGCTGAGAATCATATGTTGCATCAAATGCTCATCATAGTCAGCAAGAGTTGGCTGGGTCGGCCAGACATCATGGCGAAGATACTGTGACCGAAGGGTCAACATAATTAGTGAGACAAGCCGAGGTCAGGGAGACATCTCCCCAAAGAAAATAACTCTCATCGATGAGCCTTTGAAAGAAACCCCTTATGAGATGTTGTTATGGCCCGAGCTCATCAGTGATACATCATATAGATCATGGAATTATACCGAAAACCCACCTCATTCTTTATATGACACCGAGACTTATAACCTTCTGTACCAAAGCCCCTGCATTCACTCACTATCATTGTAGCTTATTGCTCTCGAGGAGACCCTTTGTAGATATCACATTGCTTTGCCAAAAAATTTGAGCCACAATGTATCGCCAAGACACCGCTATCCCTACACCAAAAAAACTCTCATGTCGTTATAACATTCAACCTTCAACGAGATGTTATGTAGAGAACACCTTGCTTAACTGAAAATCATCTGAGGTCATTCACATTTGCCAAGAAAAAATGGTTCTCTCATCGACAAAGTCCACCTATCGCCATAACATGAAATCCTCGGTGAGACGCTATGTAGAGTGAAAATTTATGCCGAAACAACCGAGCATGTTAGGTCGCCAAGAGAAGAGAGAACTCCTGTCGAGTTCCACTTTAAATCATGTCGGGAAGACCCGACCCCTTGGCCAAGACCTCCCACCACAATACAAAACATATGTCGATAGAATACAAAATGCACCTATCACCGAGACATCAAAAACTCGGCAAGAGGCTAGCCCGATAGCCAGAAGATAAGCCAATAAGGGTTTTGGCTGCCGCCACAACAAGAGGAATGTCTTGCCGACAACCTACAACAAAGAATAGTGGAACGTACACAGGTCGGGGAGATAATTGGGTACCTATGCTGACATGAACCAGAATGAAAAATATGCATGACACAATGGATTCAAATGGATCACACGACAGAATATGAGCGAGGAAATATGAGGAAGGGACAATATGCTAATGACAAGGCTCAATTTGAACACTCATGGATGCAATTGACTATGAAAAATTGCAAAATTTTACAGTTCTAATAGAACCAAAGGGAGAAACACCCACCAGAAGTGAATTCAAACACACTGAGCTCAACCCTTGTGGGAGCCCACTTGTCCCACGTGCCAAAATGAGAAACACCCCATAGCTAAATTTTTATCATAAAAAACCAGAGTACACAACTAGACAATGAGAAAACCAGAAATGGCACTAACACCATTATCATATTATAGTCATTTCATTTTCATTATCATTATCATTCATATTAGTTTCATTGGCATTTCATCATTTCATTCATTATCATTCATATTAGTTTCATTGGCATTTCATCATTTCATTCATTATCATTCATATTAGTTTCATTGACATTTCATCGTTTCATTCATTATCATTCATATTAGTTTCATTGACATTTCATCGTTTCATTCATTATCATTCATATTAGTTTCATTGACATTTCATCATTTCATTCATTATCATTCATATTAGTTTCATTACCATTATCATCATTTCATTCATTTTATTCATTTTCGTTATCATTATCATTTATATTATTTTCATTATCATCTTATCATCGCATTACCATTATCATATTATAGTCATTTCATTTTCATTATCATTATCATTCATATTAGTTTCATTATCATATCATCATCATTATCATTGTCATTTCCTTGTTTCATTATCATTGTCCTTTCATCATCTTCTTATCGTTACCATTATCATTATTTATTACATCATTATCATTTATTTCATGGTCATTATCATTTTATTCATTTTCATTATCATTATCAATTATATTATTTTCATTTTCATATCATATCATTATCATTTCATTATCATTATAGATCCATTATTATTCATTTATCCGTTCATTCTAATTACAAATCATTATATTTTCATCACATATCATTTTATCATACATCTCCTCACTATTTACTCATATCATTTTACATCATATCATATCATTTTATCATACAAAATTCATAATGCATATCATGAACACAACATTCATTTTTCATCATATTATCATCTTTTACCTGCATTGAAAAATCCAAAAAATAAACATTCCATACATACATTTCCATATACACATCATAAGTCATCCACCTACATGACATCATTGGTACACATTATCAAATCATCATCATCATAATAAAAACATTATAATCAAATCATCCTGCATATCATGTTAGTCATCAGATCATTCAAATGCATACCAAAATCTATAAACACGTGAAAATAAATGCATATCACATTATCATCTCAAAAATGCACATCCCATCATCAAAAACAATCATCGTCGCTACATATCATCACTCATTAAGAATGATACAAATGTCCAAGTGTCCAATGAAACTAAAATGTCCAAAGTGAAATACATCATATATGATAAAAAATTAGTATACATGCTCCAAAAATGGTACACATATGTGCACTATATCTGCTAACTGGTCGATGCCCCTGATGGAGTTGGTCTGGAAGGAGGTGGCCTGCCACTAGTGCTTGTGTCTAGGTCTCACCAAGGCCTAGTCACTCCCATGCTCTGTGTATGTGTTCGTGATCTACTCCTAGTCCTGCTACGAGATCAGGGAAATGGCTCTCTGCGCTCAGGAGGACATAGCTCCTCGTACCTGAATTTGTAATACTCAGCCTCCCTCGCCATCTCCATGCCCTCTGCAATGGCATCCCACAATGATGCACTCTCTACGGTGCCCATCAGCCTCTAAAAAATGCCCTCAGCCTCTACTGCCCTCCTTCTAAATGCATCTCTCTCTGTCATCACCTGGGCTAACTGTGGGTCTGGGGAAAGTGCTTGTGCTGGCTATGCCTATAGCTATACAATAAATCCCTATGCCTGCACCAGCTGACTCTATAACTGTCCCTGCTATCCCTGCAGTGTCTGCACCTAGGCCTGAAGTGTGGCTATCTGCCCCTACTGAGATGAGGATCCCATCCAGATCACTGTCCATCGCCCAATCCCTATCCTCGGTCGTTGCATGATCTGGACCCCCCTCAAAATATCCAGCCTTGACCTCCCCAACACATGTCCCTCATCCCCGCCATCATCTCCATCATCCCCATCGGAACTCTCTTCCTCATCTCCGCTCTCCACCTCCTCTCCTTCAACTGCTCCCTGCTCACCACCGACCACATCCTCCTATCTCACTGCCCTTGGCTATGATACTACCAGAATGGGTACTGGCTTATCAGGACTGGTAAAATGTGGAAAGGGATGCATGTGGAAATATAGAGAATACTCATCAGACATACCGACATCCACAATGTCTCACCTATCAGCCCATGCCTCAGGCACTACTAACATGAACTCTGTATATGTTGTCTGATAGAAAATACGTGGCCCCCATCCGACCTCATCTCTGCTCTGAGCATAGTGTGTGACCCCCTTGTGGCATCCCCTAGGTAAATCCAAACTATCTCTGCTGCCGTAACACCAGAAACCTCTCAAGGATAAAATGAGTCCTCCCTATCAGGAACCGAGGAATGCATACAAACTACATCTCTAGATCATCTATAGCCCATGGCTTGCAATCAAGATATGGTCGCCATACCACTGTATCCATATCATCTAAAATTCGTCTCCAGTAATCCACCTTGCCCAACTTGGGTTGGGTAAGGAACATAGCATACATATATATATAGGGCCTACCTGGAGACCTAACTCTGGGGCACACCGGTCTCGTCACAGCAAGATGCTCCCATGCCCAAATCTGTAGTAGTGTCACACCACATGACAAACTAGAAGCACCCCTATACACCACTTGATGCAAATCATGATATAGATGCGCTAACATGCAACTCCCCGATGCATATCTTTGTGGTTGTAACAACATCTGCTCCAAAATCCCACCCCATCCCACTGATAATCCCTTTGCCCAGTGATCCAGACAAAGGAGACCTCCAATGAATGCACCCAAAACTGCAAGCAAGGCTGGATATCCTTGATATTCAGCCCATGGTACCTAGTACCCAGCTATCTATCTGTCACCATACACCCTCCTCAAAGAATCTATACCCCCGAGCTCCTTATGATCATAGTACACAAGGGCATCAACCACTAGGATACCTAATATCCTATATACATCCTCCGGAGTCACCATCACCTCACCAGTTGGCATATGAAAGGTGTTGTGCTTCGAATGCCATCACTCTACCAGTGTCGTCAACAATCATCTGTTGACCTGAATCAGCGGCATAGCCAACAAGGATCTCAAACCACATGTATCTATCAAAGCTATGTCAGCAGGTGTCAACTCAAGTATCCTATCCCATCCTACTGAGTGTCGCTTTCTAATCTAGAGGTTTTTGAAAACCTCCTATTTTCATCACAAGGATAATTAATCAAAATCATACCATTCATTCAACCAAAATCAATTAGACTCATATCTATCAGTGACCTATATCAAGTGACCTATATCAGTGAACTATATCAGACCCATATCAATGACTCATATCAATGCATCATATCAATGACTCATATCACACAATCAATCCTATTAGGGAAACCAATACACAATCTATCTAGCTGGATATCATATCAAATCTGCTCTACGATCAATTACTATTTGTTTTCTATCATAGAAAGCAAATTTATTAGAAGTCATATTAATCATTTATCTAACATTTACTCTTTGTTTTCTACTCTAGGAAGTAAAGTTATCAATTCAATCTACTCTTTGTTTTTGAAACAAAGTTATCAGACAATTACTCTTTGTTTTCTACTCTAGGAAGCAAAGTTATCAATCAATCATCAGATTATTCTATCATTTCTATCCATATCAGCATGATGACACAACAATTTTACTATCTGTTGACTAAGGAAGCAATATTCATCATCATTTTCTCATTACTATCATCAAATCGTACATTCGGTCTATTTTCACTATATGCGCTACTCTGTGGTCTCTATGCGCTATAACCCATATGCGTCGTTCTTTTTGCTAGATGCACTCAAACGGATCCCCTATGCGTGATTTCCCTATATGCACTACTTTAATCAACCTAAGCGCTACTTTCATCACTGGATGCGCGATTTCCCTGTATGCGCCATTGTTTTTTCTCTATGCGCTATTTCCTATATGCGCTACTATTTTTTCTATATGCGCCATACTCCTAAATTTTTGAATGACACCCTATATGCGCTATTGTTTTCATCGAATGCGCTAAACTGGTTTTACCCTAACTATTTCAAATCTAGCATGTATGCGCTACTTTTTTTACCCTAAGTGCCGAAAAAATCATTGAGAGTGCTCAAACTATCCTAAAAATGCTCAAACGTCATTTTCATATTCAAAATCCGTGAAAAAATAGTAAATTTGAATTCAAACGCAAAAAAAATCAAAAGCACAGGTGGTTAGATCAACTCACCGGTGACAATGATAAGGCATCTCCATGTCGCGAGGTCACTCTCAGAGCTACAGTATTCACCAGGTCAAAAAGTGCAAATGATTTGTCTCTTTCTCTTTTTTTACCTTTTAAAGGTCAAACAAGGGTAAGTTTGCTGCCTTTTGACTTTATTTTCAAAATGGGACATTTCTTTTCCATCATTTGTCAAGAGCTAAATCACTCTCTCATCTGTGATTTACCTCCTGAGGGGGCATTATCAGCAGAAACATCGAAAGCATATCAAGTGCAAAAATTTTATTTTCTTTGAAGCAATGTGTTTCACACATCACTTCAAAGAGGGGAAAAATGTATACGTCTAAAAATGCTCATGATTAAGCTTGTTAATTAATTAAATATGAATTAATTAATTAATTCCCCTAAAGTCATCTACATATAAATAAATTTAATTATTTATTTATATTGTTCATTTTCTAATTCTTCTACCTTAATTAAATAAATAATTTTATTTAATTATTGACATTTCCCACATTCCTCTTAATTAAATTAAATAAATACGATTATTTATTTTAATTATCATATCATTCTAAAGTTTGAATATTTGAATATTCAAATAATGGAATATTCTCCTCATCCCATAATTAAACTAAATATTATATATTTAATTTAATATTTTCCTCTCACTCTAAATTCATTTCTAAAACATAATTAAATATAATTTATTTAATTATGCGAGTTTCTATATCCGTCTTCACTTCCAAATTAAATAAATTTATTTTATTTAATTCTAACTCATTCTAAACTCATTCTTTGAAATGGCAATTTCCCTTCGGATCTCAATGATGGAAATTGAAGGAAAAGGGAAACCTTCTATCTCCCTCTCCACTTTCGAAAATCTTCCACCGTCCATTCGAACAAGCTTAATCTAGGTCATTAATCAAATCAGCCAATCGAATCCTAAAACTCTATAAATACTAATACAAATCCTAGCTTTGGTTACCTACGCATACATACGAAAACACACGAACATACATTCAATCAACTTATGCAATCACAGCCTTTTAGCATCACAATACTTTCATCTTAGCATAGCCTTGCATTTAGCATAGTGTGCATTTTAAAATCTTGTTCTTCAGCTGTTCATTTTGTTGAGCTTGATATGCTAATCTGAGAGCCATTGGAAACAACAAAATGCTAGAGTTAGAGAGAGATAAGATGATTTCAGGGAAGTTGGAGTAATAGTTTTTTCATTCTATTTTCTTTTTCAGTTTTCTTGATTTAATGTCTTATTGATATGCGTTTGAATTTCATTTAGATTGATACATTTTTCACACACACAAAATCTTATTGAAATCCTATTCAAAACATCCAAACTAGCATCCCATGGGGGAATTGGTGCTACTTTGATGTGGAAAGTAGCCCTTTCCCAATTCCTTGCAAGCTTTGATAATGTTTGATGAAGATTGATTCTCCTTGATGAAATTTGACCATAACCTAGCTAAGATGATGAAATGCTATGAAAACCTTGATAAACAATGGATGAACTTGCATAAAATTATGGATGATTGTGGATGAACTTGTGGATAGTGATCTTACATGGATTGTGGATGCTAAATCAAATAGAGGAGGACTCTATTTATAATTGAGAAGGATTGAAGAATAAGGAATTGGAAGAATGTGGGACAAAACTTGAACTAATGGCATTGTGCCACTTGTCAACATGCTAATGAAGGAGAGTGGAGCACATTTTGAACAATGTGCATGTTAAACGCATGTAGGTGGATTTTGAAATTCAAAAGATGGCTTGTGGAAGAAGAGTTCTAAGAGGAGTTAATGCCAAGTTGGCTCAAGGAGAGTACATGTAAGAGACTTTAATATCATATTGGAGGACAAAAGTCCTTTGGGAGGGAGATTTCAAATTGAGGGAATATTCCAAAGAGATGTCATTTTTGAATGGAAATAGAAGAATTAATAAATCAAATAAATTGATTTATATGTGCAAGTTGCAAAATCTAGAGGATTTGAGGATTAGTGTTGGAGTTAATTAGGATTTAATTAACTTTAGATGAAATTAGTTGATATGACATTTGATTTAGATTTTTAGATTTATTTAAATCAAATGAGAGGAATAATGAACATTAGTAATTTAATTAAATAAAGTTTGATTTATTCAACTAAATGAAGAACACTAGATTTTAATCAAATAAAAGCTAATTTATTCAATTTAAAGGAGACGAATTTATGATTTAATTAAATAAAATGATTTATTTAATCAAAAGAGGAACGTTAGGATTTGATTAGATAAAATTAATTTATTTAATCAAAGAGGAATTATGATTTAATCAAATAAAGTTGATTTATTTAATTAAAAGAAGAATTTTGATGAATTAATTAAATAAGGATTATTCAATTAATCGGTTAGTAAAGAAGTGATGCAGGGAGAATTGATGTTCGTAAATCAGGATTGAGTGCACGATATCAATCAGGATAATTTGAATGTCTACACTATCTAACTCCAAAGAAACATTTTTAAAACAGTTCTTACTGTAAGTGTGGAATAAGTAATGAGTGAAATAACAAACAACACTTCTTAATAAGACATTATATCAAGAGAATCAATAATAATTAACCTAATTGAAACAAGAAAACTCTTGAAAGCATCATATTGTTCTCTATCTCCAAAGATTTATTAAGTCATTGGGCTCTCAGATTTGGTACGCATTGTTACTATTAAAATGTCAATCTATAGAATGAGATGCTAATAAATGCAATAATCTAATCCTATATGATTATATCTAAATGATAATAATGCAGCTACTATGATCTAAATTGACATGAAAATTGATAAAAGGAAACTACAGTAAACTATGATGCAGCCATGATATTGATTCTAAAATGCTATGATTGCTATTGCTAAATGATAATGCTATTGCTAAGATGCTTGATTGCTCAAGTGGTATTCCTGCAGAGTAAGTTTACACAAAGTTGGATCCATTTCCTATAGAAGAAGGTTGTATTTATAGATTCACGGAAGCACATTTGCAAAGGGGAAGCAAAGCAAAGGTCTGGATTTGATTTGAAGAATTGAATAGTGAGAGATGAAGAAGCCTAAGTTGATCATGGAGATTGTTCCTCCTCAGAAAAACACTCAACCAGAAGATAGGAAGAATCATTGGAAGAAGATGAAGAGGATTTCCTACAAATTTGTCTCCAAATTTTCCCGTGAAGGTTGAGATGAAATAAATTAGATATTTCATATCTAATTTCGTAGGTGGATATGATAAGTTGTAGAAATATGTGTATAAATCTGAATATTTGGATTTATTTCAATTTTAGGAAGAAATAACAATTATTAAAATAAACAAATGTTTTTTATATTGTTTATTTAATAAAAGAGGGATAATGATAATTAAATAAAAACTATTGAAGTTTTTATTATTTAATTAAGAGAGAATAATCAGAAGAATATAGATATGAACTATATAAATAAATATTTTTATTTATTCAATAGTAGAAGAATTTGATTATGATAATTAAATAAAACAATGTGAAATTTGTTTATTTAATTAAGACAAAATAAAAGAATAAAGATTGAAGAATTTAGAAGATGAACTATATAAATAAATATTTTTATTTATTTAATAGTAGAAGAATTAAAGGTTAATCAATCAAATAAATTGTATTTAATTAATTAGATTATCCAAACCATTTTGAGGTGTATGCATTTTGCCCCTCTTTGAAGTGATGTGTTTATGCATTGCTTCAAAGAAAATTTTGTTGTTGTTGCTAGTATTGATTGAAATTTTTCGATATGCCCCAGACGTTGATTTTGTTGTGATGATGAATATATGCCCCCTCAGGAGATAAATTGATGAATTTTTTAGAATTTTAGAATTTTCATAATTTTTCAAAATTTTCAATGATTTTCTAATGATTTGTGATGATTTATGATGATTTAATAAATATTTGATGATGAATTAATTTATCTCCTGACAAACAGTTTGAAAGATGCCCCTATGATAAGTTTTGAATTAAGCCTCTAGTAAATAAAAGAAATTAATCCCACAAAAATCCCCTTAATTAACCTATTAAAGGTTAAAAGGTTGAGTTTAGAATTCATTTGTTCATGTTTGAGTTTTGAAAATTTGGAGTGAGAGCAATTTGGAGCCAACTATCAATCCCTTACCACACTCACCGTTTTGAGCATGTGTGTCGACACAACCGTCTAGCCACCTACGGACCTCCAGTATGTACCCATGAACCTCCTCATTTTTCATGTTTCTCATTTTTTGCACTTTTTTTTTTTGGTTTATATTTTTTTGAATCATTTTAGTGCATCTGTAGGCTATAGTAGCGCATAGAATTATTGTTTTAGTGCATAGACTAGAATAGCGCATAGGTCAAAAGTTTTAAAGCATAGTCAAGATGATTTAGCGCATAGGTTGTTTTAGCGCTTAGGATAATTTGTTTAGTGCATCTATCATCTGAAATGGCACATAGACTTTATAAAATGGTGCATCCACTGGTTTTGCACATTGACAACTTGAATCAGCGCATTTGCCTCCTGAAATGGCACATATGACGAAATAGCACTTTTATCGCCTATTTTAGCGCATTGAGGTGTTTTAATGGCGCATCCAATATTGTGGTGCATAAAAACACTATTTTAGCACATTCAAGTCAGAATGATGTAGTTTGTCAATTTTTACCCTTGATTATGTTGATTTTGATCGTGTCAGTCGTTGGTTTGATATGATTGATGATCTCAATAAAGTAGATGATTTTCAACCTCATTATGGGTGAGGTCTAATGATTGGTTGACAATAATTATCCTCATGATAGGCAAGAAATAATTATAGTTTGATTTGATAAACCTCATGATAGGTGAGGTACAATTTAAGATTGATGATCAACCTCATGATAGGCGAGGTTGATTGATAGATTGATGATTTACCTCATGATTGGTGAGGTTGATTTGATAGTTGCTCATGATATTTTAGAAAAGTCTCAATAGACTTGATTAGATTTGATAGGCTGATTGACATTTGATGAATTGAAAAAGATTACTGACTTTAAATATTTTGTGATGATAGGAGTCATTTGTGAACCTACAGATTTGAGAGTGGTTTCCTAGGATGTTTGATTTGATACCGAGGCTATTGCAGCCCGACACAGCAGTCATCACACATTATGGTTTGTCATCTCTTCTAGACATGCCCAAGATTAGGATTAATTGGGGTCTCCTGAAAACCCTAGCAAAGAGGTGGAATAGCGAGCATAATACCTTCCACCTTCCTACCAACAAGATGACAGTCACTCCTAAGGATGTTTGGTGGATTTTAAGGATACCCATTGTTGGTGATATTGTTGTTTATGATTCTTCATAGTAGTGCGGTACCGAGGCTTTACATAGAGTGGTCCAGGATGATACTAATTTTGGATATGAGATTCCATGGCATGATATGGTGAATTCCTATTCCACCCTGCCTTCTGTTCTTGCTAGTTTTATTGGATATTGGTTAGGGTCATGTGTTAGAGAGTATGATTGTACATGGTACCAGCTATGCATGGGGCATGTGTATGCTTGCTCATCTTTATCATGATTTGCATTCGGTTGTCTACCTCTGAGGTTGTAGTTTCTCTTCCAGGGTTACTTTGCTTTAGGTGTGGGCATGGGAGAATATAGCTATTACGCGTCCAATGATAGTTAGACAGAGACTGGCCATGAGGTCATATGTTCACAGATATATAGGTCATCTTACTCAACCTAGACTAGGTAAGTTAGAGAATTGGAGGAGAGTTTTGGATGATGTCGAGGTTCTCACATGGTGGTCTTATCTAGATTACATGCAGTGGGATGACGACAATATTCAGTTGTCATATCTCTCTCAGTCGATGTTGTTGATAGGTCAGACTCATTGGGTTTTGGAGAGATTTTGGTTCAAAGGGTGCTCAGGAAGTATGGTATTGTAAAAGGTATGCCCTAGGGTGTTGCCTATAATGGTCATCATCAGATAGATTCTACAAAGTGGGGACCCTGTCTTTCATATGATTCTACCATTTAGGAGTTCCAAGGTCTACAACCTTTAGTCTAGGAGATTCATCCTGATATTACTGAGGCATCTATTACAACAGATTATGCAAAGTATCTGGTTGTACATTCCTTTCCATGGATTACCATTCCTAATGAGCCAGTGCCATTACCTAGTGAGGAGGAGGTTTTTGTTGCACACGGTCACCAATGGAGGAGAGAGGAGGGTTGTGAGGAGGAGTAGGATGTGGAGGGGGAGGAGGATGTGGAGGAGGATTTGGATGTGGGGAGTAGTGATGAGGATGATAGTAGTGATGATGAGGATGTGTAGGAAGGTGGTGGAGATGGGGGTGGAGATGATGGAGGATATGGTGGTGGAGGAGGTGGAGGACCAGGTGGGGTTAGTGGTTCAAGTGTAGCTAGTGGATCAGTTCCAGTTTTGGATGTTAGAGATATCATGGTGCCTCATAAGAGGCAATCACTAGTGGCTCCTGTAGAGTAGCATGTGTAGATCAATGTACCTTCTCAACAATAGTAGACCCAAATTGCAAGCCTACAGGTGTAGGTGCAAACCTTACAGGGGAAGTTGATACAGGCTCATGGTTTATTGGTGTAGACACAGACGCAGATACAGACGTAGTCCCAGTCTCATGCACAGGCTCTCTCTCAGGTACAAGCATAGTTAGCAGTGGCCCAAGCACAAATTACCACTTTGACAGTCGAGAGATATACAGCTAGATGAGCTACAAAGTAGGCATAGTTGACAACCGAGAGATTGCAAAGGCTAGTTGATGGTACCTCTATAGCTGATTATATGAGAGAGGCTCTTCATGTAGGCAGAGAGGTAGAGTATTATAGAGTTCGTTACCATGATGTTGTTCCCTCTGAGCAAAGAGTTAGTTATGCCTAGTCTCAATCAGTAAGGACTCATTCCATGACTGTTAGTGCAGGTGTGACATAGCCTCTTTAGAGAGATCTAAGAGATCCTGGTATGTCTAGTGGTGGAGGGACTAGTCTTGAGATGCCTGCACCATCTGGAGCTAGCACCACATAGCTTTATGAGTTGTTTCCATGATATATTTTGAGACATGATGTATCTTCGGGTGTTTTGATTCACAACCATTTTGATGTTGTATCTCTTTATATTTTAGACATCATTGTATACTTGACATTATGATTTTGGAGCTTTATATGATATCCGGTGATTTATATGTGCTTATATGGTTCTATGATGAATGCATTTAATTATCTATTTCTATATTCCATGTGATGATTTATGTTATGATATTATGGATGCATTTAATGATCATTATGATATGCTATGATTTTTATATATATTTTATGTGATAAGTCCTATAATCGTGATGTATGGATGCATGATGATAGTTGTATGATAATGGATATATGTAAATGATATGAAAATGCATCTATATGTATGATTTTTTTAATATGATTTTACATGATAAATGACATAATGATGAATATGATGTACCCTATTTTTTATTTTTCTAATGCAATTTAATGATGCAATGAATGTATGAATAAATGGTTAATATAATGGTACTTCAAATGTATGATATATGATATGATGAATGGGTGAATGAAAATTCAACTACAAAGAAATTTTTTTTGATAGTTTTTCTCCTGCAAATTTATGATGTGATGTACAAATGAAGAAATGACATGATTAATGCAATTTTTATGATCAAATGTTTAAATGATGAAATGATATAATAATGTTTCTAATTTTTCAATGGAAATGATTATACAACTATATGATAATGATGATTTTTTTGTTAATGTCAAGTATACTCAATCCATTTATGAGAAAAGATAACATCGTTTTGGAATCCTTTACCAGCTTTTGTAACAAATACTCTGTAGATGTAAGACTAACATGAATGCAATCTAATTTTATCATGCAAATCTATATGCAAACAGTGGAACATTAATAGTCCATTTATTTTGCTTTGTATCATCATGGAGCTTTTAAAATGTTGAAAGTGAGTACAAGCATCAATGGTATAATTTAAACCATGATGACCTGAGTACTACTTTCATGATTTTTGATATTGCAAGTGAACACAAGCATCTAGGTATAATTAAACCAAGATGACCTAAGTATTTCTTGTGTAAACAAACAAGAATCAATCATTTTATTATGTGAATTGGAATGTCATCAATGATACCTTGTAGAGCATGTCTCGCGACAATTCACACAATAAATAATTAATTTGCAAACAATAGACAAAGAAAATATCATTCTTCTTCCTAGCTTCTCTAGTACAATACATCATCGAGTTGCTCCAAAGAAATGATAACAAAGATCAAAGTACAAAAATTCAACCTTTGCTTAAAGTATTTCAATCATTATTCAGATTAGATCATCCATTTTGAGTTGTTCTGATTGGTTTGATTTCAACTGTCTTGATGTGGATGGTTGATTTTCTGAAGTGATCCAATGTTTGATGTATGTTCCATGTTGAGTTTCCCAATGATCATTGTGTTTTTTGCATTGTCATACTATTGTTTGTCGATTTGTTTAAGCTCAAGTTTATTGTCCCCAGTGAGTTCAACATTTTTCCCCCAAGCTAGGGTGTGACACGATCACTTTGCCAGGATATGTACATGATGTTCATTTTTCAAATGATAGGAAAAAAGATGATGGCAAAAGTGAATGACTAAGTCATGCATCTAATAGATGGAAAATCTGGTTTAAATCACAAGTAGCGCCTGTTTCTGAGTTTTCACTATTTTTTTTTATTGCACTTTTTCAGACTTTATGATTTTTTTTCTTTTTTCATTTTTTTTTATTTTTATTTTTTTGTATTTTCTCTTTTTCTAATTTTTTTGTATTTTTCGTCACCAAGACGCCTGTTTGCTAATTTTTCATCAAGGCGACCATTTCAACCGTGCACTTGATGATTTTAGGTATAGAATTTCCTAAGATGGATACTGTTGATAGGTTCCTCAAAAAAATCCCCTTCAATTGTAGATAGTTGATAGGCTCCAGATCCATAGACTGATATGATTACAAAGGGACCTAGCCAGTTAGGTTCAAATTTCCCTTTCTTTTCTCTATCATGTTGATTTCTAGGGTTTTCCTTTAGGACCAAGTCACCAACCTGAAAGACTCTAGTCTTTACCCTATGATTGTATCTTTTGTACATCCTCTATTGATATGTTGTCAAATGGTTCATAGCTTGTTGCTAACATTCATCCAACAGTTCCAACTCTTGAAGTCTAGATACTCTATAATCCTCATTTGGAACAATTCCTTTTAGTGACACACAGAGTGATAGAATCTTAACCTCAATGGGTAGTACGGCCTTTTATCCATATACCAAGGCATATGGTGTTGCTCCTATAGGTGTTCTGATGCTTGTTCGATATGCCCAAAAAGCAAGGTTCAATTGAATGTTCCAATCACTACCAACATCATTGACAGTCTTCCTCAAGATTTTATAAATAGTTTTGTTTGAGGCATCTACCTAGCCATTTCCTTGAGGATAGTATGGTGTCAAAAAATTATGTTGGCTATGAAACTTCTCACACATTTCCTACACATCTTGATTCTTAAAAGGTCGACCATTATCTATGACAATGGACTAAGGAATTTCATACATACAGATGAGGTAGTTTAGTATGAAATAAGATATTTGCTTCCTAGTGATTTTTGTTAAGGGAACTACTTCTATCTACTTTGTAAAGTATTTCATTGTTGTGATTATAAATTTGTGTCCATTGGATGAAGATGGATTAATATTTCCTACCAGTTCTAGTCCCCACTAAAAAAAAGGCCATGTTGAAGTAAATGGTTGCAATTCTTGTGCTAGTGCATGGATTAAGTTACCATGGATCTGACATATGTGGCATTTCTTAAAAAACTAATAAGACTCCTCCATACTTGGTGAGTAATACCCCAAACAAAGGAGTTTCTTCGCTAAGGTTAGTCTGCTTGAATGAGTTCCACAAATACCTTCATGAACCTCATGTAAATCTGACTCAGACTCATTATGTTCTAGACACCAAAAAAGAGTACTATCTAGACCTCGATGGTAAAGTATGTCAGTAATTAATGTATGTCATGTGGTTTGGTGAATGAAATTGCATTTTTGGTTTTGGGAAATATTGGGAGGGAGGATATTGTCTTTCAGGTAAGCATAGGTCTTTCCATAGATTGAGGAGTCAATGTCAACTAAATGGCATATGGTCTGAGATTCCAAACTATCATAAGCAGGATTAGACACTTGTTCCACCATAAACTCATAATGTCCTCATTTTTCTGGCAACTACAAGAGAGAAGCAATTGTCGCCATAGCATCTATAGATTTTTTTTCTACCCTTGGAATTTGTTCAAACTTGGTATCCACAAAGTACTTTTTGAGATCAACTATCATCTTCTTATATGGCATCATCTTTTCATCCTTTGTCTAATATTCATCATTTACCTGATAGATGACTAGTTGTGAATCTCCATATACTTGAAGTTATGTGATATTCCATTCAACCACCACTTTGATGCCAATACTTAACACCTCATACTTAGATACATTATTTGTACATGGAAACATGAGTCTATAGGACCTTGGGATGGTATGTCCTTGAGGTGTAACAAACATAATTCCTGCACCAGACCCACGTGTGTATGACCCATCAAAATAAATTCTTCATTGTTGTGTTGTCATAGTAAGAATTTCTACATCAGGAAACTCAATTTTCATTGGATGATCATCGAACAATGGAGCTTTACCTAACTGATCAGAAATCACTTGACCTTTGATGGCTCTCCTATCCACATACTGGATTTCAAATTCACTCAAGATCATGACCCACTTGGCTAGTCTCCCTATTAGAGCAACCTTGTTGAGTAAGTACTTTAATGGATCAATCTTTTCTATGAGTCTGACTGTGTGTTAACATATAATGTCACAACTGTCGGGTAGAAAATACCACTACCAAACAAGCTTTCTTGATGAAGGTGTAATTTATTTCATAACCATTCATAGTCCTACTAATATAGTAAATAGCTTGTTCCTTTCCCTCAGGATCTTCTTGTGCTAGTAGAGCTCCTAAATAAATGTATGTTGTTGCAATGTATAGTAACAATGGTCTCTCTTTTGTAGGTGGCATTAATATTGGTGGAAACATCAAATACTATTTATTTGATTGAAAGTTGTTTCACATCCCTCATCACATTTAAAAGAGACATTCTTATGTAGAAAATGATTGAAGGGATGACTTTTATCTACTAATTGGGAGATAAATCTCCTGATTGATTGTAACCTTCCTTGTAGAGATCTTAATTGACTAATATTCTTGGGTGGAGGCATCTCCATTATTGCCTTGACCTTGGTAGGATCCACCTCAATGCCTTTTGCTGAAACTATGTAACCCAGAAGTTTTGTCGATGTAACCCCAAACACACATTTCTTAGGATTTAATCTGACATTGAATTTCTCTAATATGGTAAATATTTTTCCCAAAATCTCTAGATGTCCCTCTCTAGTGTATGATTTTTCTAATATATCATCCATGTAATATTCCATAAAAGTATGCATCATGTCATGGAAAATAGTGGTCATTGCACGTTGATATGTTGCACCTGCATTTTTCAACCCAAAGGGCATGACATTCCAAAAAAATGTGCCCCAAGAACACGTGAATGTTGTATTTTCCTAATCTTCGAGTGTTATCTTGATTTGTTTGTACCCTGAAAATCCATCCATTAGTGAAAACATTTCATGTCCCATTGTTAAGTCCACAATAATGTCAATGCTTGGTAAAGTAAAATCATCCTTTGGGCATGCCTTATTTAGATCTTTGAAATCTGTGCATATTTTGATACTATTATCTCATTTAGATATAGGTAAAATATTAGAAATCCACTCAGCATAATCAATTGACTTGATGAATCCTACATCCAACAACTTTTTTAGCTCAACCTTTACCATCAAGGTGATATGAAGATGCATTTTCCTTAGTTTTTGTTTCACAGGTTTTATCCCAGATGGTAGAGATAAATGATGCATTAGAATATATGGATCTAAACCTAGCATATCTGAGTATGACCAAGCAAATTTAATGCTTTTTTCTTCAAAGAACTTGATGAATTTTGGCTTTTCTTGTTCAGTCATTGATGTTGTCAGATGTAGAGTTTTTTCCTTTTCTATTGTGCCAATATTGATAGACTGGGTAGGCTCCATCAACACTGATGATATTTCATGATAACATTCTAGAAGGGTGTCAAATATCCCATCCTTCGTTGCCTCTGAGAGGTTTTCACCATCAGATATGTTCTTTATTTTTACTTTTTCAAGATCTAATGTTGCCATTGAATGGTTTTCACCATTAGATCCATTACTCTTGTTTTCAATTTTGCAACTGAAAGATTTGACACCCTCCTGACCTGGAGCATCGTTATGAGATTTATGATTAGCACTTGTACCAAGTTCATCACAACAAAGGAATTTTATGATAGAATTATCATTCGCAAGGATAGGAATATTGATAGGTTAAGTTGGTTCCCAGTTGATAAGTTCATGATGTATTAATGGTAAAAAAGTCATCGGATTGGTTAAGGTCAATGGCAGTAAAGGTTTTGATAGCAATGTTGTCAAAATTTTTAGTGGTAATTTCAAGGTCTATGATAGTACTCTCCTCCAAGTCATCTATCTCACTCGATATCTATCCATCCTCACTTGAGTCATCGATATTTTGTGATCCAAATACAAGGGGTCTAGTCCCTGAGCTTTGTCCCTCCTCGTGTGTGGGTGCATACTCTTTGATGACATCTATTTGTATGTCCTTGCATGATGTCTCTAATAAATAATCCCACTCATACTCATTAAAATCTATCTCAGAACTATCTCGCATTTGAAGGATTCTTTCTACAACTCTATGAGTGTTTTCTTCTTTTGTTTCCCCTATATAACCCAGTCCTGTTTTGTCTCTTGGCTGAAGTGTGAGATGTTGGATGGGTTCTACAATGCCTTCTTTTCTTTTACCAATAGGTCCTTGTCCTTCATACCCCATTTTCTCTAATATTTTTTTTCCCTTTCCATATTGATTTGTCTTTATGTTGATAGTTGTCGATGTAGATGCTTCCTCATCTTTGTATAGCCAATTGAGAATGGCCTTATCTTCAGATTCTTCTTCTAGATTACCTGCCTTTACAAATATACCATCTAGAACTGTGGTAGGTGTTGATGATTGTTGTGTTGATGATGATGGTTGTCCATATGTCCTTGGAGATGGTAGCAATTGTGAAAAACATAAAGATTGCTCAATGGAATACTCTCCTATGCCTTTGTCATTTAACTAGATCTTGTCTTTGAATTGTTGTGATAGAGAATCCAATTGAGCTTCATTGTTTGATGGAGTGAAGTCAGCAACACTTGTTTCTTTTGACTGGTCCTTTTTCTCAACCCATTTATATACAACATTTAATTTCCTTTCACCGTTGGATGAACTAGAAGTGTTTGCTTCCCTATTATGGGGCACCAAAGTGTATTGAGTTGTTTTAAGTGTGTTACAAGTTTGAGGATTATTGTAATAAGCTAAAATAGTTACTTCTTTTCCATTGACCAGAAACTTTAAACACTAATGATAAGTTGATGGTATTGATTGCACTTCATGAATCTAGGGACGTCCCAAGAGTATCTTATAAGTGAGCTCTTTGTCTAATACTTGGAAAACAATATTCTTCACAATTGGTCCCACTTGAATAGGCAACATTATACCCCTTGGAGGATCTCTCTTCTTCATCATAGGATTTTATTGTGATCTTCCTTCTAGCATCAATGGTGTTATCAAAATGACCTAGTGCACAAATCAATTTTAAAGTGCAAATGTTTAAACCAACTCCACCATCTATTAAGACACGTTTTACTCAGTGATTGTGGATTAAGACTTTAATATGAAGGGAAGAATTGTGTGGATGCATAAGTGACACATCATCTTGTTTAGAGAATGATAAGCAGTGAGGCATGGTTAAGTGTCCCACCATAGCCTATAATTGACAAACATCTAGATTATTGGGTATTGTTGTGGCCACAAGAGCTTGTTCCAAAACCTCCTTATGAAATGGTGAGATTTTAAGGAGTTCCAAAATTGATATTTTTGTTGGTATTTTCTACAGTTGATTGATGATGTTGTATTGATTTGAAGGGGTAGAAATGGTTTTAGATGAAACCCCTTTCAATATTACCTTGGATTTCCCCCTTGTTGTCACATTGACTGGTTGATATTCTTGATTTTCCCTTATTTTTATGACATTGATTTCATTGTTGGATGTATCCATGTTTGCGATTAGATCTATGGGTATGATGTCATTGGTTTCCACATTATCAGTTTGATTATCATTATTCTCAACTGTAGAGATACAATGAATAGTGTTGTCATATATGTAGTTTACATTTTTACCTTTACTATTTGCAGAAGAAGATTCTCCCTTTTCATAATTTGGTAAAGGATTTTTAAATGCACCATGATCATTGTTTGTTTGAGGTCCTTCTATGAATACTTTCTTGTTGTCAATCAAATCTTGTACTAGATGTTTCAACTGCATACAATCATTTGTTTTATTTCCTTTGTTTTTGTGAAAGTTGCAATAGTCCACATCATTCCACCAAGATGGTTTTACTTTTGGTTCCAAATTTCTTTATTTAGGTAAAGTGATAAGTTCATTTGCAATAAGTTCTCTCATTGTTGATTCTAGTGTTTGTCCCAATGGTAAGAATCTTCATCGATTTAATGGTCTTGGATATGATTGTGGCTTAGATTCTCCATTGTTTGGACTCTTGTTTTGACTAACATTCTAATTGATGTTTTGGTCATTATGTTGATTGGACTTTGTAGTGGTTATCGTCAAATTAAATACTGGTTTTGCATTTTTTGTGTCATTTGCAGTATCATTGTTTCTAGTATTTCTATTTTTTTTCCAAAACTTAGGTTTATCATTGTTTCCATAGTGATTTGAGGAATTTGTATTGTTTGATCCTCCAGTGTAATGTTTTATCACTCCTCTTTTGACTAAGGCTTCTTCGATCTTGAACCCATTTTCAATCTATCTAAGAGTGAATTTGCACCCTAGGTGCAATTCCCCTTTTTTCCTTGTTGCACTTTAGAAAACCTAAGTTAGAGGCTTAATTCACTTTAAGCCCACTGATGGAAGTCCACTTGGCACCTATTTTGTGTGTTGGTGGAGGTGTTTCTATCGGGGATGCCCGTGCGGTGTTCCAGACATCCCTGGTAGATTCCTACAACTAAGCCAGCAAAGGCATTACTCTTCCCATTGGCAGCGAAGTTGTAACGCCTCCTTCAGCCACCCGACCCGAATATGGTCATTTCCTTTCTCATTCCTTCATAATCAGTCTTTGAACTTGCATTAGGAGGTTGAATGAAGGTTGGAAGAAATCTTGAATAGACTTGGCTCTCATAATCTCAATCTCACAAGCTCACTTCCAAGCATTCCAAGCATTCGATAGCAGCAATATCACACTCCATCACATTGGTAGAGTAAGTTTGGGACCATGCCATTGTAGCAGAGGCTTGAGTTCCTCTCATTTCTCCTCCAAGCAGCCTTGAGTGCTCTTGGTGGAGGTGGTAAGCTTCCCTCTCCTCTCCTCTATCATTTGGTTGAGTAGCATAGTATTTTTTTTGTAGTGCTTGTGTTTTATCATTTCTTTATCTTTCTACCTTTGGTTTTTTGTGGAGGTGGGAACACCTAAATGGGGGTCTGACTGAGGAAGACCCCTATATAGCCACCCCCCAAAATTATCTTTCTTGTTATGTGTAGGTGGGTGCATTTTGAGGAGCTAGTTGGCGAACAGGGTCTTCTATGAGATTGTCTTCGTCGCCTTTGCTCTAGTATATCTACTCTATCACCTTCATTTGTACTTCTTGTATTTCATTGCATTATTTTTTCCTCTTGGAAGTTGTTAAGCTAAGTTGCTATTCATTTTGACAAGTTTGACCTTGTCTCTATTGTGATCTGACCATACAGACCACAATGCGTTTATGAGATGCCAGTGCATCGCGCTGTCGTCCGAAGTCCAAGCTGAAATCCTCAATTAGAATGCTCCCTGAGGCATATAGTTGGACCTAAAAACTAACTCCCCTAGCCCCACCTTGAAACTTGGGAGTGTAGAGTGATTGAAGGATATTATAATCCTCATCATTCTCACCCTTATACCCTAGACAATACACTTAGCTAAGGTAAGTTAGGGCAGCCTCTCACGTCTTGACCCTCCATGACCTAGGGTCTTGCATGCGGTGGTCCCCCTCCCTTATACAATCACTTTCTCAAATGTAGGTGGACATTGTAGTTCAAGCATATAGCTCATGTCATTAGTTAAGTTGTCAATGAATAGTTCCATCTTTTCTTCTTCAGGTATAGAATGAGGATATCTAATAAAAAACCTTCGACGTCATTGTAAAAATGAGAGGAATGTTTCACCTTTCTTTTGTTTCATGTTGTAAAGGTCTTTTATTGGTACCTCATGTTGAATATTAAAGGAAAATTATGAGATAAACCTGTTGACTAGTTCTTCAAAAGTTTGAATTCCTGGTTGTAGTTTAGAGAACCATTCCATACATTGACCTCCTAAGCTCCTTGGAAATAACCTCATTAGATAAGTTTCCTCTTGTACAAATTCTAGATTCATGATTCTAAATTCCCTCACATGGTCAATTGGGTCTATTTTACCATTCTACTTGTCATATTTTGGGAATTCACAATATCTAGGAAACGGTATCATGTCCACACTTGGATCAAAGGGATAAGGACAAATGTCCTATAGTGAGTACCTTTTCGTGGTTCCTTTTTGCATATCTTGAAGTTGTTGTTGCAAGTGTTGCATTTGATGTGTTAGTTCCACCACTTGATCTATGTTTTGTGGTTCAGTTTTAGTTCTCATAGGTGTTTCTTTTAATCGATTGATGTCAAAATATTTTGGAAGTTTTGCACCTAGTTCAGCTAGCATCAAAAGGTATTTTTCCATATCTTGTTCTAATACTTTTTCCATGAACTTATGGAAATTGGGATCTTCTTGTGTTGTTTGGATTTCCTCTTGGGTGATTTCATTTGTGTCATTTTGGCAGAATCTGTGAAAGGGATTTTCTTTAGCCATTGTGTTTGGTGTTTCAATTTCCTTTTCTCTAAGTTTCTATCTTTGTAACCTCGTCAAAATTAGCATACAAGTGTTTTTTTTCACTAAACTTTGATCTTTTTGGATGAGTGTCGAGGATTTTAACTAAGTCAAATAGAATGATATACTCTATTGATGAGACTAAGTTAAAAATCTGATTATTGTGTTTCATTTCATGATTGTAGGATGACAAAATCCTGATAATGAAACTTAACGTAATAACCAAGATTTGTGTTTGATAATTGGACACTTTAAAGTTGTGAGATCTAGGTTTAACTTGAAAGAGTTTGACTTGTAAGATCATATTTTTTTCAAGTTTAAGCCTCTATTTGGACTATGAAAATATTTATGTTCTAATAAAAAGTTGAGTTTTGATGTCAATTGTCTGACAAGATTTTCCAATAGCTCTTTGTTTTCTTGTTCTATGGATGCACTATTACAGAGGGTAGATGCGCTAAAATAGACTGTGGATGTGCTAAAAGATACGGTGAATGCATGGTCAGACAAGATACATGCACTAAAATAGATTATGGATGCGCCAAGATACTAGTAAGTTTTGGTGACAGACTGCAGATGCATTGTAAGATTAGTCAGATGCGCCGAAATAGTGGTTATATGCGCTATTTGGATTACAGATGCACCAAATTACTGGGTATATGTGTTAAAACATACTGTGTATGTGCTATTCTGGGACTGCTCACAATGTTGTCTAGTTTTTCTCAGTAAAATGGATTGATTTCTTGGTGTAATTTTCTAAATCATGGATATTTTGACAAGGTATCTTGCTGGTAAATCTCTGAAAAAGCCTAGTGTTTCGAAGTTTTTCTCTATTGTAACAATTGATTTGGGTTGTTGGAATATTGTATTGCTAGTTATGGGATGAAATACTAACAAATGGGTTGACTATGATTATGCTTTTGTGAAAGAGCTCTTTGTTGGAAATAAGCTTGTGAATATAAAGGCTCTAAAGCAAAATCATCAGTATATCCTCTAGCAAACGTGATACTTATGGATGAAAGTTCAATGCTTAAGCAAGATTTTTCTACTTTGATATAAGAAGCATCTCCTTTCCAAAAAAATTTTGTAGCTAAGTTGCTTCTTTGGTTTGTTGACTCTTTTTGCAAGGGATTTCTTGACAAATGTTGTTGATTTCCAATCCCTAATCATAAATTTCACAAGTTGATTTGTCAAAATCTTTGTGTTTTTCTAGATGATCTTTATCTGAATTAATCTTTTTGAAAATATAGTAAGCAATTGTAAAACAGTTGTTTTTAAGTCCTAGAATCTAAACAACAAGTGTTGTATCAATGGGTATTTTTCCTAAGGGTTAGCAGATTAGATCAATAAAATATAAAACCCAATGAAACTATGAAATACAATGAGAGCAAGTAATAAGAATGATTATACCAGATAATGTGTGAAGCCTTCATGATTCACCTCCATAGCACCTTCTAGCTTGTAGCGTATGATTGTTGCCCTCATATTTGTGTGAGCAAATGATTGCGGCTATACCCTATACAAGTTTTGAAGGATTTGAATGACAAATAAAGACTATGCCTATGACTATGACAAATGTAATTCCTATGACAAGTAATCAAATTAAATAAGCTAAGTGCAAAATATGAAAGTAAAATCTAAGCATAAATGTGTTAGAGTAATGAAGTGGTCCCTAAAATGTGAGCAAAATTGACATTTTATAGAAAATGCAATTTTGGGCAGACAAATGAGATTGAAAGCTGACAAAGCCGAAAATCAGTGGTCAAGATTTCATGTGACAATCCCTAATCAGGGTTAGGAAAAAAATCATTAAATGAATGGTCGAGATGTCATTTGAGAAAATCAAATCGACAGTCGAGAATAAATGTGATAATCTAGCCAAAAAGATAAAGATTTTTTAAAATCAAGAAGATAAAGACTGCTTGATTTGTAAGATTCGAAAAATCAATAATCAAATAAAAGTTATTTGATTTTTGGAGGAAAAGGATTATTTTGAGTTAAAAATTAATTTAACTCAAAAAGGAGGAAAAAACATGTGACAATAAATAATTGAATTCTTTAATTATTTACTAAAAAATGGGAAAATTAGAAAGTGGGATAATTTAAATAAATGATTTTATTTAAATTAGAAAAAGCCAAGAAATGGAAAGTGGACAATTTTAAATAAATAACTTTATTTAAATTTGGAAAAGTCCATGGTGGACGATAATTAAATAAATTAAAGAATTTAATTAATTATAAGAGGTGATGAGATATTAATGACACATTTAAATAAATAAAACTTATTTATTTAAATAATCAGGAGGAAATAATGGACAAGGATAATTAGTGATGCCTTTAAATAAATAAATAAAATTTATTTATTTAAATAATCAATAGGAATAAAAGACTTGAATTAATTAAATAATTATGAATTATTTAATTAATAGTTGAATTTGGACTATAGACGAAATATGATAAGACATAAAAATATGGTTTGCGGGTTTAGGCCATTTTTATGTGTTTGCATTTTGCCCCTCTTTGTCATAATGTTGTTTATCGCATTGTGACAAAGAATATAAGTCAAAAATATGCCCCAATGAAAAATAGGATGAGGAAGAATGACAAGGAAGGTAGCGTTATGCCCACTCGAGAGGACGGGCGGGTTCCAAGATCACGGGTGTGCTCTCAAAATTGATAAGAAGACTAGAATATGAAGAGAGAAAGAAATGTTAGTGCAAAAGATACGGATGAAGATATGGATGCAATGCCTATATGAGATGGGTTAGAGTAGATGACAAGACAAAAGGAGATGCATGTTAGTTCCTAGAGAAAATCCTTCAAAATATTACCATAGGACTTTAATATGTATTTCTCTTAATCATCATTGGGCGGATTATTGTAATGGCCAACAAACACCATGATATGACATCGATGAAGGTGTGCAAGGTCATACCATCACATGAGACAAACAATTGCAAACAAGGATGATCATGACTCATACTAAGAGCGTGATTTCCCCAGTCTCTTAGACATAACCAACCGCAAGAAAAAAAAGACAAGGACAAGTCATGAAATGTCATTGCTCCTCTAAACTTTGTTTCCAGGACATCCTCAAGGAACTAGCAACATGATTGCCAAAAGGACAAAATAAAACCATGATCATGATATGTCATTTTTCTAAATCCCCTAGTCAGGACATCGCTGAGAAACTAGTAACATGAGTGTCAAAAGACAAGACAAAGAGTCATGATATGTCGTTGCTTCTCTAAATCCTGTTGTCGGGATCTCGCTAAAAAACTAGTAACATGAGTGTGAAAAGACAAGACAAAGCATCATGATATGTCACTGCTTCTCTAAATCCTATTGTTGGGATCTTGCTGAAAAACTAGTGGCATGATGAAAAATCAAAAGGCAAGTGCCAAGTGTTTTAATGTCAAAATGTCAAGTTCGATGATGTCAAGATGCCAAGGTGTCAAGGTTTTGACGATGCCAAGATGGAAAATGCCAAAGATTGCAAAATTTAGGAAGGACACATCCTAAATAATGTTGATGTCAAGAGGATCAACCCTTAAATGTCAAAAAGATCCCTCAAAATGCCATATGACAGTGACGATGCCTAGGAAGGACACATCCTAAGGCATAGACAATAGAGGTTGTTCTTCAGGACACATCTGAAAGATACCGATGTCGAGAAGAGTGATCCTCAAATGTCAAGAGGATCCCTCAAAATGTCATATGATAATTACGATGCCTAGAAGGACACATCCTAAGGCATAAATGACAGAGGCTATTCTTCAGAAGGACACATCTAAAAGATAACCAAGAGTTGATAGTTTGATTGGTTGTGACAATTTGACTTGTTTTGACCAAGTTTGAGTGAAGTTTGACTCAATTTGACTTGTGTTGACTATATGTCAATGTGGAATGTTGGTGTGATAGTCATGTTGAATAAATGATTGCCATAATTTGTGTTAGAAACTAGCCTGTTTGAAAAATGATTTGTCTTGACTTGAATACTTTTGATGTGTGTGCTAGTGTAGTTCCATGAACCCTAATGGACTGACCTAGTGCGGCCCTGTGGGCTCATCGACAGATGGCCTTGCCTACATCATGCACTCAAAGACCTTGTAGTTTGACACAACCAATGACTTTGTCTTGATGACCAAAGATTGTGTCATGATTTTATTTTGAGAAACCTAAAAGGACTGACCTAATGTCTCGGGGACTCGAAATTGAGTCTTGCGTACGTAGCAAATGCGCAGAGACAACATAGTTCAAACAGATGATAAAGACTGACTGATTTGATGGACTTGACAAGGAATGACTCTGTTTTGCGTTTTGAGACATTTTGACGTTTGTTAGGGTTTCTTTAGGACATTTTTCAATTTTTAGGTGTTTTTTTTTCTCAAGACATTTTATGATGTTTTTGTCTTTTTTCAAGACATTTTATGATGTTTTTGTCTTTTTTTAGGATATTTTACAATTGTCAAAACCATGTATGATACCCACTGCAGTCATATGATAAAAAATTTCCCCTAGTCAGGTCCAATATATGAGTGGGATGCCGGATGGACAGAATGTAGAACTTGATGTCAACCAATTGTCAACCATGAGAGAAAGGGTCTGATGTCATGGAAAATGTCGTAGTGGTGATGGAAAATGTGTTTCATCATAGGCCAAGATAGATAAAGGGATATTAGATGGTAGAGCAATGATTGACTACGCATGGCGCCTGTTTACCAAGTTTTCACTATTGGACGAATTGTTTTCCTTTACTGTTTTAATCATTTTTTTATTTTTTTGGTGTCACCAAGATGCCTATTTTCCAGGTTTTCATCAAGGTGACAATTTTTTGATTTTTCATTTTTTTTGTATTTTTGATATTTTAGGATGATCTTGATGCTTTAGATGACCACTAACTGTTATGAATCCACTAACAGTGTCGATGTAGAGACTAGTGCCATGATATGCCAATAATGACCTTGCTGAAGGAGTTGTCTTGTCAGGATCATAGTGCTTGCATATAACTAATCGATGTCATTGTGTAACATGGGATTTTTGAATTTTATGTGAGATTTAGGGTTATGATATTTGATGGTAGACATGGAAAGGTTGTTTAGACGTTTGGATGAATCAATTTTTATTTTCCAAACTTGGTATGGTGGATGATGGATTTTGGAGGGATGGCGCTTGGAACCAACACCTTTAGATTCCTTGCTTGATGAGCACTTTGAAGGAGGTGGACATGTGTTATATGTGGGAGTCCTCTTGTCTTGTGGCTCCACATTGTGATTGACTTTTTATTTTGACATATTTTCTTTGCTTGATCCACTTGTCTTTGGGATCCATTTTAATTTCGTTTTTCCACTTGTCTTTTTGTTTGATTCAATGGCCTTTGACATTTTTATTTTAATCTTTTATTTTTTATGAGTTTTATTTTTGTTGGTTCCAAAGGGAAAGTTTAAGATGTTGAGAATGACAGTTTATGGTGTGGGTGGATGGGGTGTGGGCAGAAATCTTATGACAAGGATTTCTCATGGACTCTATTTTGACATTTGTATCTAACAAGGTTGCCCCCAGTATCGAGGAAGTTCCACTAACATCATTAGATTTGCTAACTGAAGAATAGCCAAGACCTTGATGTCTGTAATTTGTTTGAAGTTGTATGGGTTCTTGAATGCCTTGCTCATGTATGCCTAGTCCTTTGCCTTGATAATGCATGATTTGAAAAATTCTGCTTGCAATGGGGTATTTATTGTTTTGAAAGCAAGATGCTAACCCATCATGATATATGTTGACACTGTTACTTGGAATATTTTTCGTCTATGAGAAAGCCTACTCTGACAAAGGTGGATGATCCTAATTGATAGGATGTCTTAGGTTCACTGACATGTTGGACATATTTCTGAGTGATATCTTTAGTCTGATCTTCTGACATGTCAAGTTCAGATGATTATATTGGTGCTTCCAAGTTAATGTCGAAGCCATTGTTATAGTTAGTGTCATAGAGGCTAGTGAATTCAGCTATAGCTTGGTCATTTGCATATATGTATGTAGTAGAAGACTCTTGTTCTAGAGGAATATCATTTGTGTCCAATGGAGGCAAGTGTCTCCTTTTGGAAAGTGTCAATAGTTGGAGCCTAAATATGGTCATCAAGTGTTTGATCATGAATGGCGTAAAGGTTAAGGAGTGGATAATTTTGGACTTCTTGGTCAATGGTAGGGTCTTGTTCAAAGATTGGGTTGTCATGGATGATATAATTGGGAATAGAATCATTTTCAAGGATAGGTGTGTTTTAGATGTCATGATTGTCTTGAAGGAATTCTTGAATGGACTGAAAGAAAGGGTCATGGGATGGATTACCTTGTTCCTAACACGAACGTGATGTTATGATGTCATGCTTTGGACTTTCATTTTGACATGTATCCTCAAGTTTAGACAATGGGATTTGACTTTGGACAATGGTAGGATTTTCATGACTAAAAGTGGCTTGTGAGGGATTGACTTGGAAAGGATGACTAGGATAAGACACGGGGACTTCGACTAGACTAGTTGGTGGAGGATGAGGATATGACATGGAGACTTGGACTAGATTGGTGTAAGGTTGACTAAGTAGGATGTGGATACTTGGACGGGACCGATATGGTATGATGTGGAGACTTGACATGAGTTGGTAGATAGTTGATAAGTCATGTAGACTTGGACGGGATTGATAGGTGAAGGACTAGAATATGACGTGGAGACTCGTAATGGACTAGTGGATAGTTGGTTTCCCTTGTCAAGGTTAAGATAAGTGTGATAACTAGACGTGTTTTGGAGATTAATGGTAGTATTTTCGTTAAGTTATTCTTGATAATGAGGGTTGATGGATGGAGGACTTGGGCTAATGGGTTATCGGTAGGAAGGGTACATAGATGATGTTGGTCTCAAAGTATTAAAATTCAAATCCATGTGGTAGTTTAACCCCTTGGTCCAAGAGCATGGCTAGATACCTTTGAGGGTCATGTAGGACTAATTTTTCCACAAAGGAGGCTATGCCAGGATTTTGCATTGCAGCTTCTAAGTCTTCTACATATACGTGTCCATGTTGGTCTCTTTGTATGATTGGTTCAAAAATGTTTTGTGATGAAGATGGCATGCTCATGGAAGATTGTTTGTTCATGTTGTGAAATGGGTCAAAAAAATTCCAATGTTGGCTTGTGTCATAATTATTATCGATGTTGGGATTGGAATCTTGTCCAAAGTTTTCCATTTGTCCTCTCTTTCTTTGAAGCCTAGTCTCAACCATAAAAGGGAATTTCTCAAGTGAGGATGATGAGAATGACAACTAAATGCAAGGATGACACTAGCCTATTTTTTTTGTACTTTTGTGATAAAGGATGAAAGTGCAAGACTTATGTTTTTGGATTTTCGATTGTAAGGGATGACAATGCGACAATGTTGTCTAAAGAAAATGACTAATGCCAAAGGACAATGAAGACTAAGATGAAAAGTTATGACACTAATTTTTTTTTATTTTTGGAGGATTTCATGCAAGGTGATAATGAAATTTTCCTAAGGAAAATGACTAATGCAAGCTGACAAGGTTTTCAAGGACAAAGTGCCAAATGAGGATTAGGATGATAATGTTGACTAAGGAAATGATTAATGTAAAGTTTTGGTGCAAAATGAGGACTAGGATGGACAATATTAATGCAAAGTCAAAGTGCAAAATGAGGACTAGGATGAACAATATTAATGCAAAGTCTAAGTGCAAAATGAGGACTAGGGTGAATGAAATTTGGAGAAAGGTTTGCCTAACCACTCTAAGCTTGACCTATGTCTCAATTTTGGTTATCAAAAGACTTGCTAAGGGGACTAAGTGATTAGGTTGAAATGACTGGTGAGTTTTCCTAACTAGACTGTTGAGTTGGAGGTTCTCACAAAAAGGACAATGACCGAAAAGAGGAATAATGACTAAGTCCCAAGATAACCTAGTTTTGAAAACAATGGTTTTGAAAAGTGTGGAGAGTTGGCCTAATCCAAAGTTTTCCAAGATGAAACCTAAGGACATGTTTATGCTAGAAGTGATGATTATGACACCTAGGGAATGCGACTAAGATTTGGAAATTTAAACCTAAGGTCAAAATGCAAGCTAGTGAATGCAAATGATGGACGTTTTGAGCAATTTTAGTTCTGGTTTCTGACAGACTTTTTTGAAGAAGATATGTGATAGCAGGCTAAAATGTCTAGACTTGAATTTTGGTATGAAATAGGGTTTATTTTTTTTCCAGGAAAATGTGTCATTTGAGGTAGTAAATGTGTTGCAGTGATCAAATGCGGTGTTCCAGGTTGCAAATCCGATGTAGTTTCACAAATGTAGCTTTTCATATGTCAATTGCGGCTTAGTGTAGTAGATGCGGATTTACATATTTCAAATGTGGGTTAGGATAGAAAAATTTGGTATTTGTATTTTTAATTGTAATCAAACACAAAAGAGAACAAGTACAATCATATGGTTAAGCCAGGATAGTATCCACTAGATTCCATGTGGGTTTCCCCAGCTGCATATTAGTAGCATGTGAATTGAGAAGCTTGGTTGCACGGGATCCCCCTTACAGTACACTCTCTTCTCAAGCCAACCAAGCTTCCAACCCCCATGAAACTCCCATGGTAGATTGATCACCTCTACTACAGACTGCAAAGATGTGGATGCCTTCACATCGACCAGTGTTGCGCTAGCAAATAGAAGGTTATTGGCTACTAAAGAATGGTGTTTAATTCGGGACCCCCATTCGAGTGGTCATACATGGGGCACAAGATTAATCTCTGTTTAGGAGGCACTCCAGCCTGAAGAGGTTAAGCTAAACAGGGTTTTGGGGAGTACTACTTAGTCCGTATGACACATCTGCACTTGTAATCTTAGGTTTTCCCTTAAGATTCACATTTATATACCAATTGGGGGTAGCTTGGCATTAGCTCCATTATTTGTTTGAGTTTCCTAAAGGTGATGAAACCCCCTAGCAGGCCCAATTTCTAGAGGCAATAACCATTTATCTTACACCCAAGATTGCCTGACTATGCAAGGGGAGAGGATACTATGATTATTGCATCAGGGTTACACAAAAACAAAGTGGGTTTGGCTTTCTAATCGCCTAGTTTGCACAAGGTGAGAGAATAGTCACCTACCACTTTCAAACATAGTCAAATAGAATTGAAAGCATGTTCATTTTATGTGCACCAAAAGAAAAAATTTCCATTCTAAAAAATAACAAACACAATGTTTTGAAATAATTCTTGGACACTCGAATCTACAAAAACACTTGTTAGGATTTTTTATCAAATGGTCTTGGGCTCTTGAAATGTAACCACCACACACTGCGAACAAAGATTAGTAACACAAAAAATACCTACACTACGAATAATGTAGAAGAAAACCAAAAAGAAAAACAAAAAAGAACAGAAAATAGAGAAACCCAAATGTAAAATTTTGAAAAGAAAATTTACCAGGCAGATGCATCACGGCAGAGCAAATGCATTGCTCTATGCAGAAAATGTGGTTTGGTCCTGCGTTCTGGTTACTGATAGGAAAATGTTTCGATTGAATTTTCAAATGTGGCTCGGTCTATCAGATGTGGGGTTCCCGACTATGATTGTGGTGCAGCAGAGCAATTGCGGCACTATAGCTTGCAAATGCGTCATAACGCAATGAATGCAGCTTGATAAAGCTCAAATGTGTCATTCTTTACCTTTACCTACAAAATGACATAATAGAAAACCATACAGAAAAAAAAAATAACAGTTTTGGGTTCACCAATGTATCAATGGGTATTTTTCTTAAGGGTTAGTAGATTATATCAATAAAATATAAAACCCAATGAAACTATGAAATACAATGAAAGTAAGTAATAAGAACGATTATAATACATAATGCATGCAGCCTTCATGATTCACCTCCATAGCACTTTCTAGCTTGTAGCATATGATTGTTTCCCTCAGATTTGTGTGAGAAAATGATTGCGACTATATCCTATGCAAGTTTTGAAGGATTTGAATGACAAATAAAGACTATGCCTATGACTATGAGAAATGACAAAAATGCCTATGACAAGTAATCAAATTAAATAAGCTAAGTGAAAAATATGAAAGTAAAATTTAAGCATAAATGTGTTAGAGTAATGAAGTGGTCCCTAAAATGTGAGCAAAATTGACATTTTATAGAAAATGCAATTTTGGGCGGACGAACGAGATTGAAAGTTGACAAAGCCTAAAATCAATGGTCGAGATGTCATTTGAGAAAATCGAATTGATGGTCGAGAATAAATGTGATAATTTAGCCAAAAAGATAAAGATTTTTGAAAATCAAGAAGATAAAGACTGCTTGATTTGTAAGATTCAAAAAATCAATAATCAAATAAAATTTATTTGATTTTTGGAGGAAAAAGATTATTTTGAATTAAAAATTAATTTAACTCAAAAAGGAGGAAAAATCATGTGACAGTAAATAATTGAATTCTTTAATTATTTACTAAAAAGCGGGAAAATTAGAAAGTGGGATAATTTAAAAAAATGATTTTATTTAAATTAGAAAAAGCCAAGAAATGGAAAGTGGAAAATTTTAAATAAATATCTTTATTTAAAATTGGAAAAATCCATGGTGGACGATAATTAAATAAATTGAAGAATTTATTTAATTATAAGAGGTCATGAGATATTAATGACGCATTTAAATAAATAAAAATTATTTATTTAAATAATCAAGAGGAAATAATGGACAAGGATAATTAGTGATGTCTTTAAATAACTAATCAAGAGGAATAAAAGACATGAATTAATTAAATAATTATGAATTATTTAATTAATAGTTGAATTTGGACTATAGACAAAATATGATAAGACATAAAAATATGGTTTGCAGGTCTAGGCCATTTTTATGTGTCTACAAATGTATGTTCAAGAATCAAACATGATCCTACTTGATTTCCACTGGTATTTGACAAAGAATACACTTCAAGCAAACTCACTCTTAAGGTCAAAAAGGTCATCATAATACTCAACAGCCCACATCTTAAAATTGCATCAACTCACATAGCCATGTCACCCCTTAGAGGGCACCCGTGCTTTTGTCTTTTCCAGGCATGTACTCAAAGTTATATTTCTCGGTCCCTTGAGCAAACAATCCTTGGAAATTATATGGTGAGTGTCTTGGGAGCAAATTCTTACCTCCCTTTGCACTGTGAGTATTACAATGTTCGGAAACTATTTTCAGTTGGATTCTACACTAAGGTTCGTAGATAGGGTATCCATTTGGAATGAAAAATGATAAAATCCCTCAGGAGACCTTCCAATATTTAGAATAAAGATTTTGGGGATGGTTATCTTGCACATTTCTGGTAAATGTTGGTTTCCCCAGATTTACTTTTATTTTATAGTGGGTTGGAAAACCTGGCTTTGGTTATTTCCACTCAAGTTGTTCCCGTAGGGTGAGTACTTTTTCCCACTACGACAGGTCTTCTAAAGGTTTTAACAAAGCATAAAGTACATGAAATTAAAAGATGAGTGGCATTTTGATCACCCAGTTAAGGGGAGAGCATAGACCTATCACCATACAATCACAGTAGACAATGTTCAATTTTTTTTAAAGCCCAAATGACAATTTTCTATTCTACGTGAAGATATTGCTTCACAAAAGATATGATGTTTATTTTAACTAAGATAGCAATGTATGATGACTACCCTAGGATTGGTGTATTTTAATCCAAATGACTACCCTAGGATTGGTTCATTTTAATCCAAAAGAAACAATGAAACCACTAGCTGCAGTCACATCAGATTCAAACGGTAATTCACAAATGCGCTATAACAGAGGTTATATGTGCTACAAAATTGATCATATGCACTGCATAATCAATTAGATGCGCTGTGGAATTTGTCATATGCACCACGGAATTGATCGTATGTGCTACAATAGAGTGTGCTCGAAGTTTAGTCAAATGCACTGGAACAGTCTTTAAATGTGCTAGAGTTTCTAGTGGATGCACCGAAACAGTCATCTGATGTGCTAAAGTATCTGGTAGATGCGCCAAAAAATCTCTCAATCATGCTAAAAGAAACACGTTTGAAGCCTACACACACACTTTTCAGAAAAAAGATGTAAAATATGGGGTTCGGGCCCCACAGTGGGCACCAAAATGTAAGTGTGGAATAAGTAATGAGTAAAATAACAAACAACACTTCCTAATAAGACATTATATCAAGAGAATCAACAATAATTAATCTAATTGAAATAGGAAAACTCTTGAAAGTGTCATATTGTTCTCTATCTCCAAAGATTTATTAAGTCACTGGGCTCTTAGATTTGGTAAGCGTTGTGACTGTTAAAATGCCAATCAAGAGAATGAGATGTTGCTAAATACAATAATCTAATCATATATGATGATATCTAAATGATAATGATGCAGCTATTGTGATCTAAATTGACATGAAACTTGATAAAAGGAAACTATAGTAAACTATGATGCAGCCATGATATTGATTCTAAAATGTTATGATAGCTATTGCTAAATGATAATGCTATTGGTAAGATGCTTGATTGCTCAATTGGTATTCCTGCAGAGTAATTTTGCACAAAGTTGGATCCATTTCCTGTAGAAGAAGGTTATATTTATAGATTCATGGCTGCACATTTACAAAGGGGCAACAAAGCAAAGGTCTAGATTTGATCTGAAGAATTGAATGGTGAGAGATGAAGAAACCTGAGCTGATCATGGAGATTGTTCCTTCCCAGAAAAACACTCAGCCATAAGATAGGAAGAATCATTGGAAGAAGATGAAGAGGATTGAATACAAATTTGTCTCCAAATTTTCCCGTGGAGGTTGAGATGAAATAAATTAGATATTTCATATCTAATTTGGTAGGTGGATATGATGAGCTGTAGAAATATGTGCATAAATCTGAATATTTGGATTTATTTCAATTTTGTGAAGAAATAACAATTATTAAAATAAACAAATGTTTTTTATATTGTTTATTTAATAAAAGAGGGATAATGATAATTAAATAAAAACTATTGAATTTTTTATTATTTAATTAAGAGAGAATAATCAAAAGAATATAGATATGAACTATATAAATAAATATTTCTATGTATTCAATAGTAGAAGAATTTGATTATGATAATTAAATAAAACAAAGTGAAATTTGTTTATTTAATTAAGATGAAATAAAAGAATAAAGATTGAAGAATTTAGAAGATGAACTATATAAATAAATATTTATATTTATTTAATAGTAGAAGAATTAAAGGTTAATCAATAAAATAAATCATATTTAATTAATTAGATTATCTAGACCATTTTTAGGTGTATACACTTACTACTACTAGCCAAATCACTTTCATATCCATGTCTCATTCTCCATCATCCCATTATTGGACATATTCCATGTGAAGCTTGGTTATCCATGACTATGTTCCATGGATTTTGTCTTATCGGCAGTGCATAAATGCTTAAATTTCCATTTGGAAATGACATCTTTATTATACATCATAGTGGAACTTTAATCGTCTGTCTTCTTATGGGAATTTCTCATTGGATTTATTTTGGACCAAACCCATCATACCTATTAAGCCTTGTGAGGAATTCCTTTTCAAATCCTACCAAAAGTTCAAGGAAAAGTGCATAGAAGAATTATCCCTTAGCAACATTCCTCAACCCATGATTGAGACTCCTATCATTGATGAAACCATGATTGAACCAAAAGCTCTTCCAAGTAACCAAGAAAAATCAGCCATGATTCCCCCACCTTTTTCCTACAAAATACCAAGAGATAACCATATTAGTCCTATTGTTCCACCTAAGGTAAAATTTTTTTATAAATCCAAAGATAAAGTGGTTGAAAAACCCTCCATTGTCCCTTTTATTCCTCCCTTGTGGGAAGAAAAGAAACCAATGGTGGATAAACCCATTTCTACACAATCACAAATTGAAAATCATGCAAGAAGAAATAGAAATGCTAAAGAGTGTAGGTGTAAACATCATGTTATTGCTCGTTAGTTAGAAGACAAGAAAAAATAAACAAACCAAGATCAAACATCAACTCAAAAAAAACATGATGATTCTCCACCTTCGCCACAACAACATGAAACATCCTTGGAAATTATCATTAGGCCTAGACTGTTATGATTAACTTGGATGATGATGATGAGAATGCTAAGATTGATGAGGAAGTGCATAATGAGCTTAGTTTATTATTTTTATCTTCCATGTGCTTAGATGATAACAACCATGATGACCCTCCTATAAAGAGTGACTCACCATGTGTTGAACCTAGTGACACTCATAGTATGACACTTGGCATTGTCCATTTGGCTAGTTTTCCAACTTCCACCTATGATGATGATTTGCTATAGGTTGAATCACATGTTCCATAATAGTATTTTTTTTTCTTCTTTTCATGTTCTTTGTGATTGCATGTGCATAATATGATCCCCTATATTGTACTGCTTGGCATGTCTTATATGTTTGTGAACCTACTTTGGATGACACTTTTCAGTCCATTGGTGCAAGGATAAAAGGGAAGAAAATTTGTTGTGATATTCTTCCATTTGTATCTACATTCTTCTATATGTTGTAAACTTTATCTTTTCTTTTGTCTTATGTTTTACTTTTGGGGATGACACTAGGCGTTGAGAAATTTAGGTCTCTTCCATGTTGACCCAAAATATTTTCCTTGGTTTCACTCTCTATATGCCATTGTTCCTTTGTGCTCATTGTTAAATGAGTTATTTGTGGAATGATGATGGTTCCAAGATCTATTATATCAAGCAAAGGCATAATTTTGACCCAAAATCCATGGATCCTTTATGTGTTATCTTAGGATTACATATGGGGGAAACCTCCTTTCCATGATGTATCTCTACTTGGAAACATATGTTTTACATAGGGATTTTCAAATAAATCTCTTATGTATTTACATATATCATTATCTCCTTTAAATTAATTTCTCACAATATGGTGTTTAGAAATTTCCTTAAAGTGGGGGCATACGCATCCCCATCATTGTTTGCATATTCCCTTCAAAGTGTGGTTTTCTCAATTCATGTGACATGTCTTCTTCTTGTTGACATTGGGTTTAATTTCCTTCAAGAGTGTGACCTTTCTTGGCATATGGCATTCCTCTTGGCGGTAATTCTATGGCTTGCATTCCCTAAGTTTTGAATCATTTATTCATCAAATTGTCCTCTCTTGGTGGTGATATCAAGCATGATGTTCCCTAAGGTGTGACCTTTCATGTATTAAGCAAAACCCCTTTGACTATCCTATCCTATTGCATTTAAAAAAAATTCATATCCACCAAGCATAACACAACTTTCTTACTAGTGGAGCCTTTTACATGAGTGTCTAGCATAATGCAACTTGCTAGCCTTGTGAAACATTTGACCATTTTTATGTGGCACCTTATCAAGAGGTATAAATTTTGGTATGGTTGATGTATGAGAGCCTATAGACCTGACATGAATTTCCCCTTAGCCACCTTTTTGTGGGAACACACCAACCTAGTGTGTGTTTCTCCCTTTCTTGGGTCTCACCTACTAGACACCAGATTTCACTAGCTCTCGTGAGTATTTTTTTTTTGCATAGTGGAAAATGGGTTTTCACTTGTGAACACATTTTATGGACAATAGAGCAATTGCAACTAGTCCATCCTTTCTTTTCTTTTTGTTTGCATTAATTTTGGCATTGCATGAATGTGCATCTTGTATTGTTGCTACATATCAAACATAGGCATGTGTCTCTTTGTGCCTTTGTTGGTTTGCCATGGGATCTTAGATCTTGGGTGCTTGATCAATCTCCTTGACCTTTTACATCTTATCTTTCCAACACTTGTACAATTAGACCTCTCTTGAATTATTTGTCTACTTTAGTTTGAGTCTAAGAAAATTTTCATAATCTCACTAAAGTGGGGCCTAAATGTAGTGTAGGATAATGTACACCTTTAAATTTTCACACTATTTTTGCATCCCCTTAATTAATTGGACTTAATTAAGCTTTTAATTGACCAAATTATTCATTCAAAAGTCTAATTAATTTCATTTTATAAAAGGGGAACTCACATTTAATCAATGCCTAACCTTAAGTACACATCTTGGAAAATGTTTGTCTTAGGTTTAGGGCCTAGGACCCATTCGCCCAAGGGTGAATGTGTGATCCTTATGTTTAGTGTACCATTTTTTAACATTTTTTTGTGGCATTTTCATGATCCATATTCAAATTACAAAGGCTAACTTTTGATGTTTAATTGTTGGGAAATTAAGGAAAAACCTATAAACGCAAGGTTATTTTATCAATTCAAATTTAACACACATCCAAATTTCATAAGAGTAAAAATTATTGTCAAGAGCATTGAAGAGTAGATTTATCAGTAATTTGTTGGAGCAATCAAGATGCTATCATGATGTCAAAGTTTATGTGTGTACATGCATGTTTTTGGAGCTAACATTGTGATGTTGGTTTCAAGTTTCAAGCATCAATTCAAGAATCATCAAAGTTTATGTATGTACATGCATGTTTTTGGAGCTAACATTGTGATGTTGGTTTCAAATTTCAAGCATCAATTCAAGAATCAATATCCATCATAAATCAAGCCATTTCATGCAAGATCCAATCCTTGGAGTGATGCATTAGAATTTAGTACTCCAAGGGTAGCCATTAAAGGGTTTGGTGATTTGTAACAAGCTAGTGTTCATTCATCATTCCTTCCTTTTATCATTATTTCATTTCAAGGTTTAATTTCCAAACTAGGGTTTGACCAAGGAAAACCCTTATCCACCAAAGAGAAAATAAATTCTCCTCTCTTTGTGTGTGTAGATTTGTAGGTGAAGAAGGATTGAAATTGGATCAAAAGTGCAATTTTGCAAAGTTGTCGAAGTTGTCATCAAAATTTTCAAGAAATGAAAAATCACTTACAAAATTTACTTTCGACCTTCTGACAGTCAAACTTGGAGAAATTAAAGCCTTACACCCAACATTAGAGAGCTGCAAATTTTTTTTAGAAAAATATTCATGGACATATTTTCCTGCGTGAATGATTCCTGCTAGGATGCTTTATGACATTTTTGAAGCCAGGTACAAATTATCTCAACCTTCTCAAACCTTCTGGTTGATTGTTGTTTCTAATAGTGTTATCATAATACTAGATATTCTGGTATATCTCATATATTAGATTGCTAATGCACTTTTATTATTCTCCCAAAACTGCTTTTCTGTCATAATTTATAGTTTTCTATCATAAGGATGAAGAGACCACATAGTGCACCAAAACTTGGAGTTGACTCACCTTGAGGGTTTTAAGTCAATTATAATTATTTGTGGCACTATATTTCATCATAATGAAATAGGAAAATATGGATTTGGGTGGACACCCCCTTTTGCATTGGACATAGGTCCCTCACACACATTTTTCACTTTTAAGGGGATTTATCCACATTCCTTCACCCCCCTTTTTCTATGTTTCATTTTGGTGAACTTGATATTGTAAATCCTAATTTCTGATCTACAAACATTCAAAACCATAGATCTATATTTGTATTAGTGTACTTTTCATTGCATTTAGGGTTTAATTGTTCATGTTTGCATCATCTAAAATTATAAAAAGTCAAAAAAATTGTATTCATTTTGCATACATCTTGCATTGTAGTTGCACCAAGAGTTTCTTTTAGCCATTTAAATTCAAATTTCAATTCAAATTAAATTCCAAAAATTGTCACTTTGTTAACTATTTATCACTATTTGCACTTGCATTAAGACACCTAAAACTGTAAAATTCTATCACAAAAACCATAGTCTGCAACCTAAAATAGAAAACTCAAACATCAAACCAAAAACACAAACTTGGATTTTTCCAAACCCTTAACAAGGACTCATTCGCCCTTGGGTGAACCTGTCCTTGTATAGGTGTTGTTTCAAATTTTTAGGCATCATTTTTTCTTTGTTTGCTTCATTTTATTCTATTGTCAGATCTAGGTTTCATTTTCAAAAAACATAAAATTTTGTAGTTTCTTGCATTAAGTTCAACTGATCAAATTAAGTGCATTCTGTGAAATCAAAATTGGCATTAACAAGACATCATTTTTAATTTTTTTCATAGCATAATTAGTAAATTATCATGTTTCAAATATGAAAACTATAAAATATTTTTACATACTTACATTATGCTTCCTATTTGTTGATGTTTGCTACATTTGCATAGTGCCTTTTGTTGCAAGTATGTGCAGTTGGTGTTGTCATTGATGTCAACAAGCTTATGTGTTTCCATTGGTGTCAATTGTATGATAAGGAGTTTTTTACATTGAGATGGATTTCTCATTGTAACACTCTTCTCTATCTTCTTTTCTATTTTGGTAGTGAGCCTTTCTTTCTTTTGGGTAGTGGGCCCTATTATATTCAATGTCAATATTACTTTATATTGTGAGATAACCCTCACCATGGTTTTTCCCTTCTTGTGTTTTCCACATAAATTTGATGTTTCATTTTGTATGGTGTTGCACTTTAATTTTGATTTTATTATCTTCTTTCAAGATAAATCATTCTAACAGATTAATGGTTATCTAAATCTATGTGGATTTGAATGCTTGTGAGGGATTTAAAGTTTTAAGGTATAATTAATTCACCCATCTCTCAGTTTTCTTGTGCATTGAACACCTTTGTTCATTTTGGGAACACTTTTGGTTTGGTGAAACTATATGATCTTCACAACTTGGTGTCCTATTACCAATAATTTATTGAGATGCAGTTCGAGACTCATGCCATCCTATGCTAGTACATCCATCGTGGATGTTGAGTTTTCTAACTCTCTCACTCATAGTGTTGATACTAGTCAGCCCATTCTGGATCATAGCTTTGATACCACATTTCCCATACCTACTTTACCAGCAACCAATGTGACTGATGTTGAAATAATGGTTGCTAATTTCCCTCAAGAGAAGTTAAAACAAATGGATGAAGTCTTAGAAAAAAGTCAAAACTTTATGAGTGTTAAATACATTGTTGGTGCTACAGTTCCTGTCATAGATAACATGAGGAAGATTCTTGATAATGATCGAGGAATAGAAATTTTGTGTAGCCTATCTCATATCATTGACAATCATGTTCCTAAAATGGCTAGTTGTGCTCAAACTTTGGTGTACACTCAAATTCAAGGTGGAAATTAGATTCCTCCTTCCACAACCATTACCTCTATTCTTACATACACCAACCCACATGTTACCACAACCATACAACCAAATACAAATATCAATACAACTTTAGGTATTTCCATTGGTAATCCTTATAGCTTTGTGAATCCAAATCTCATATCTCCTAATCCATCAACTCTCACAAACTTGAAATTCACTTGTCCTATAAACACATATACACCTCCACCTTATTCCCCTCCATCTCACAACACAAGCAAGGATTCTATCCTTAACCAACTTTTGCAACATTTTTCATCCATCCAACAACAATTTCCACATTGAATCAAATTCAAAATGGCCAACCTTCACAATATGTCAAAAGAAACCCATTATCCTTGGAGATATTAAGAGAAGAAATACCACAAGGTATATAGATTCATAGATTTGATAAATATGGTGGTAAAGAAGATCCTGGCAACCACGTATTGACTTATATAGCCTTATGTAGTGACTTAATCTTTGAAGATAAGCTCTTGGCTAAAATTTTTCCTATATCCTTGAAAGAAACAGTCTTGGAGTGGTTTTTCTCTTTATCGAATAATTTAATTAGTTCATTAAATGAGCTTATTGATGCCTTCCTCAAGAATTTCCAAGTGCACATTGATCCCAAGATGACCTTATCTTATTTGATGATGTGTAAAAAAAAGGATGATGAAAATATCACTGATTTTATAGCACGATACCAATTTATTTACTCACAAGTCAAAATTAAGATTCCCCATGCTGATGTTGAAAAATGTTCATTGCAAATCTACAAAATAAAATCCAGGACAAGCTTAGGATGATGAAATTTCCCTCCTTTCCACATTTGTACATGAATCTTCATGACTATCAAATTTTGGTTAGTCATTGTGAAGAAGAAACTCCCTCTAACCATCCTAAAAAATCCAAATTCATGCCTCATAACAACTTCCAACCATTAAAAAAAAAAAAAGATTCTTGCAAATAAATCAGCCACAAACAAGTCAACATGTTGAATCTTAAGTGGCTTCCATAAAATCAACTCCATACCAATTTAGAGAATGCAATAGATAATTTACCCCATTACCTGATACCCTCCATTCCATCATGTTTCAGCTTTTGGGTAAAAAATTAATTACCTTACCACCCATTAGAGCCCTTGATACAACTAAGCCTTAACCTCTGAACTATAATTCTAATGCCTTTTTCCATTATCACTAACAAAATAGACATGATACAAAACATTGTACGCATCTTAAACATATTGTACAAGACCTCATTGATTCTAATCACATCCAAATTGGTGGTGTTAATGATCAAGGAAATAATTTTGTTTCCCCACCCAACTAAATTTTTAAAATCTTTACTAATCCCATGCCAAATCATAACATCTCTTTTGTGAAAGCTAGTGACACTAAGAATGTTGTGATTAATGTTGCCATGATTGACGATAACAAGAGTGGTAATGAATACAATATAGATACTATGATTGGATTCATTGATGTTCAACCTTGTAGGAGCCAAACCAAATTGTCTATGGAAGTTGCTTTCTCACCAAATGAAATAATCAAACATGTGCCCAATGGTCCTCTTTACATTTCCAAAGAATCAATGACAAGCCTTCTAATGGGATATTAATCAATCTTGTGTGTGTAGAGAATGTGATCACCAAGGAATTATTATAATTTGTGCATGAAATTTATCAAGACTCTTATGAACAATCAAAAGAATGGATCAAAAAACATAATGGTTTTGTTTGCACTATGATAGGTTTGATCACTCTCCCCTTAAAATTTGGAGTGATACAATTAAATGTCTCATTCTTCATCATCCCATCGTCAGACCAATTTTGTGTCAAGCTTGGTTATCCATGGCTACATTCCATGGATTTCATAACATTGGTAGTGCGTAAATGCTTAAAATTTCCATTTGGCAATGACATCTTTATTTTGCATCATAGTGGTTTTAGTATTATGTCTTCCAATGGGAATTTCTCATTGAATTTATTTTGGCCTAAACCCATGGAACCTATTAATCCTCATGAGGAATTATTTTTAAAATCCTACCAAAATTTCAATGCAAAGTGCATAGTAGAATTATTACTAAGCAATATGCTTGAACCCATGATTGAGCCTCCTATCATTGATGAAACCATGACTGAACCAAAATCTCTTCCAAGAAACCAAGACAAACCAACCATGATTCCCCCACCTATATCCTACAAAGGACCAAGAGATAACCATATAAGTCCTATTGTTCCCTCTAAGGTCAAACAAGTTTATAAATCCAAAGAGAAAGTGGTTGAAAAAACCTCCATGGTTCCTTTTGTTCCTCCCTTGTGGGAAGAAAAGGAACCAATGGTGGATAACCCTACTCCTACACAATTAGAACTTGAAAATCATGCAAGAAGAAATATAAATGCTAAAGAGCATAGGTATATACATCATTCTATTGATTGTTAGTTAGAAAACAAGAACAAACCAAAAAACCAAGATCAAACAACAACTCAAGTAAAACATGATGATTCTCCACCTTCGCCACAACAACATGAAACATCCATGGAAATTATCATTAGGAATCCTATTATGATTAACTTGGATTATGATGATCAGAATGATGATTGATGAGGATGTACATAATGAGCTGAATTTATTATTTTCCTCTTCCATGAGCTTAGATGATAACAATCGTGATGATCCTCCTAAAAAGAGTGACTAGTCACCACATGTTGAACCTAGTGACGCTCCTAGTATGACACTTATCATTATCCATTGGGCTATTTTTCCACCTTCTTCCTATGATGAACAAGATTGGGATGTTGATAACCTACTATATGTTGAGTCACATGTGCCATAATAGTATTTTATTTTTCTTCTTTTCATGTTCTTTGTGATTGTGTGTAATGTGATCCCCCGTATTATGTTTCTTTGCATGTATTTATATGTTTGTGAGCCTACTTTGAAGGACCCTTGTCACTCTGTTGGTGCAAGGATACAAAGGAAGAAATTTTTTTGTGGCATTCTTCCATTTGTATCTACATACTTTTATATGTTCAAAAACTTATCTTTTCTTTTGTCTTATGTTTTCCATTTTGGGATGAAACAAGGCACTGAGATATTTAGGTGTGTTCCATGTTGACCCAAAAGCTTTTCCTTTGTTTTTTCTCTCTATATTCCATTCTTCCTTTGTGCTCATTGTTCCATGATTTATTTATCATTGTAGCAAAGACATAACACTAACCCCAAATCCATGGATCCCTTATTTGTTATCTTAGGATTATATATTATTGAACATTTAGAATACTGAGAAGGGGGGTAAATCAGTATTCTATAAAACCATTGACATATATTCCATCTAGGAATTATTATGAATCTTCTTGAATTATCAAAAAAAGACATGAAATCAAGACACAACATCAACAAACATGAACACCATAGTTTTTACGTGGAAAACCCAATGAGGTAAAAACCACAGTTAGGATTAGCTCACAATATAATATATCCAAATATATAATATTACAGGGCTCGTTGCTAGGACTCACTACCCTTGAAAGGCTCATAGATTGAATACAGAAAGAGATCGCTCACTACCAAGATACAAAAAGAGATGGCTCACTGCCAAAAGAGTGAACTAATTAAATACACCTTTTGTGTACATGGTTTAGTTACAATGAAACTCTAAATATAAAGTACTACCTCACACAATAGTTGCTCAACAAATCTATTCTAATCCTCAACTGATAAAGAATTTAGGCTTGGATCTTCACATACCGCTTTATCCTCTTCACACTTCTCTTCACTTCACACAAACATTTCTCTCTCCAAGGAATCTTATATATATAGGTATATCCCATTCATCAATTAGGTCAACCTAATTAGATGAAATAAAAATAATAAAAATATTCTTGTTGACACCATATATGATTAAAAGATTTTGTTCATGTAGTGCATCATAGCACATAGGCTAACATCCGTGCGGTATATTTAACCTTCTTAGTGCATATCATGTATTAAGTCGGCCAGAGCTAGAACCTAATCCACAAAAATTCCAAGCCAACATACAACCCCCAAAGTAGACACCTTCCAGATCTGAGATCACATCAATTTCCAATTATACTACCATCATAGAGACTACCATTAGAATCACAACACAAAAATATTCTTCATATTAAAATGCAGAGTCTCCCACATAGACACACTGAATAGAGGAAAAACTACAATGTACAAAGATGAACTCTGTCAATGATATATTTCTATTCTCAACAAAAAACTTATCAAGATCATGAATATAGCTATATGTAGGAGTCATAATAATAATATTAAGAGCACATAGTCTTATCTCTTCTTACAATGAATTTCAGACTCAATAACCAACACACTGGTTCTTTAGAAAAGAACACTTCCAATAGGGAATATATTTTGGTAGACCAAATAAACTTCTCATACTGTTGTCACTATGTTGAAATCATGTTGACATCAATGAAAACCTCTTAATTTTTGACAATCTCCCCCTTTGTCATTGATGGCAACACAAGATGTGAAAACCATCACAACACCTTCCAAAAACTTCCTATTTTCACATGATACTTCTTACTTTCTTCAAGGTCACTCTCTCCCCCTTTGACATCAATGGTAAAGGAAAAAAAAAACTTTATAGCTCCTTTGCATACCTGAATACTCCCCCTAAGAAGTATATTCCAAATAGAGATGATAACCAAAGGCAGTAGTTTCTTGAAGCTTATTAAGAATCCCCATCCATGAGGATCTACCTTCATCACAAAGTATTTTTGCTTTTGCCAATACACTACATAGATAATTTATATTGCTCAAGATGTCGTTTCCTTCAACCACAGTTGTGGGAGTAGTATTATGGTGCAGGGGAACCTACACCTTGGAATGAAAGGGAAAAGATTCCTTGAAGGTTCAACAAATTTCATGATGACAATGAATTCTAGGATGGAATAAGAATGTTTTGTGCTTATTTAGGCTTAATAAGGTCTAAAAAAAGACCAATAATAATGTAATTGGGAGCACCTTGGGGTCTCCATGCCTCTTGGAGGTATTGTTTGTTTTTTTTATGTGTTGTCAAGAAGTTTGGGATGTAATAAGGTTCCAATAACCATCTTTCATGTCTTGTAACAAGTTTTGGGTTTGAAGTCAAGTCTAGTTGTAAGAACAAGGTCTCCTTCCTCACCATGTGAACTTGGTGCATCTAAGAAATTTAAGGAATTAAGATGCCTTGGTGCAACCAGGTATTTGAGGGGAGTCTCCTTGATGTTTTTGATGTGTTTTGTGGTGTTTTAACACCTTTTAAATGTTTATTGTAAGTGGGCTTCTTGAGAGTAGTATAAATTGCCTTAACTAGGCAATTAGGAGTCTAGTTTGGAATATTTTAAAAATTATTTGTTTCCAACATCCAACTAATTCAAAAATAAGTTGGATGGATTTTGAAAGAGGTTTCAAAGGAAATAGGCCTCTTTTGGTCGAGGCATGCTGATTCTGAAGTTTGGAGAAAGTTTGAATAAAAAGAAACCCTATTTTCCTTCATTTTCTGTGTGTAAAATTGCTGCTAAAATGCGTGGTACGGAATTATTATGTACTGTACAGGCTGAAGACCATAATGGATCGATAGATAATTGAAATACCTTTCTTTTGGTGGTGGTTTGAGCCTTTTTAATTAAGAATTGAAAGAGATATTTGCGTTTTACTGAAAGTAGTCTGGAAAACCCTCAAAATTCAGGTTTGGTCTAAAAAGCTTTATAAATTGCCTTCTCCACTTGCTCATGGCCTGATTTTTGGTGGGAAGGTGAGGAAGATCATGTAATTTATGTTATTTAAGGTCTTGGAGGATGGAAGGGGTTCTGGTGCAACTTTTGAGCAACCCTAGGCTTGGCAGCTCTATGTGACAAGCCAAAATTTGTTGCAAAAATCTGATTTGAGGTAAGATTTGTGAGTTTTCTATTTTGTGTTGCTTGGGATCAGTTGGAATGAGTTTATTGAAGGTATAGGAATGCATTAATTGGCTTATGGGTGTTGGGGTGTGCCAAGGTAACCATACTTGCATTGAAAAGTGTCTTTTAGGCCTCCTTGTAGCATTAGAAAACATGTCATTTGTTGCCCTTTGTGTTGGAGTCAAAACTTGTGGTTTTGAGGGTTTGTGGAGGATAGTATAAAGTGTCAAAAACCAGTGAGTTTGGCCTGGTTTCATTCACTAGAAGGATTTTATGTTGACTATCCCATTAGACAGGGCTACAAGGGCTACAAGGCATAATATGGCAGCAATAGATGAAAGAGTGTTTCAAAGTGAGAAGTCTTGTTTGTTGGCTTAATTTAGCCATGTTAAGAGATTATGAGTCATTTCCAAGCCTCTTGATTGTATTTGGGTGTGTGGAGTTAAAATAATGCTTAATTTTCTCATTATTTGTATGGTGTATTAAGGAGTTTATTTGAGCGTATTTGAGAGAAGCTCTTAAGAGACTGTCTTCCCCTACCACTCTGCATCATATTAGACTTAAAAGTTCTGTCAACTATAGAGAGGGCACATAATATAGGAGTGTATTTACTCTTTATTACATCTATATGCTTCCCATACAATTCAATCTCTTCACATTTCTTTTTGTGTGATGCAAGATATTTCTCATGAAGTTCTAGCAATTCACACCATGTCAGACTATCTAAATCAAGAGTAGGATCAAATGTGCTAGAGGAAGACTTGATCATCATTTCAATGCAACTCTCATTATCCTCAAATTTCTGAATTTCATCAAGCCAAGATCAACAAAATGTGAATACATTCTTAGCCTCATTCTCACATTCTTGAACAACTCTGAGTCTATCAAGCACAATACTATGAATAGATTCACATTTCTATTTAATTTCTAACAATCCTTTATTTTCAACCCAACTAACCATGTCACTTGTTGCTTTACACTTTAATTCATCAAATCTATCAATTAATGGACTAGTTCTTACCAAAGTAGGCTGAGCTGAACTAGAACCAACATAGGTAACCAACTAAAATTGTCCTCTAAACCTTGCTAGCTACTTTAGTCTTGATCTCCTTGGAGAAGGTTCAACTTGTGTAACTAATACAATAACTTTTGTGACTCTTCTCTTTTCTCTGGAGGTAGGCATAGATTTTCTTGAGGTTAATTCAGACTTCTCTAGAGCTTTGGCCACTTTAGAGTAAGTTCCGAAATGAGTTCTGTTGAAGTCCTGGGGGTTGTTAATTAATAGTTCAATACAACCAACAACATAGTCCTTCTCAAGCTCATATCCAAGATAATGTATTCATGAGTTCCTCGGATCTACCTTGATAATGCAGCTATTAGTAGTTACCAAAAATGTTATCTCATTCTTGTACTTAGTAACCAATTCTCTAGGTACTCTACTTATTTTGATCATTTTTCTTTGAAACTTTCCAAAGTATACAACAAGAGCATCTTCTTGTGCATCCAAATCCCCAATATTCCTTATAAGTTTCTCAATTTGATGAGAGATCAGTCTAGTACACTTCTAATGAATTTTTCCAACTTTAGGAATCTCCTCCATAAAGTAGAAGATTAAGCATACAACTAGTGTACCATACCTAAACGTACCTTTCATTTTCTTAATATCTCTCAAATTTTCAGACAACTATTATCAGAGTAACTCACACAAGTCATATTCCTTTCTATTTTCAACCATATCCAATGCAAGGCCAATAGCAATTGTAGAAACATCACTGTCACCAAAAATAAACTATGAAATGACTAGACTAGGATATTGCACTATCGGATTTGAGATTCTAGCATGAGTACCCCTAGTTAAAGCTTTTGCTCTATTATAATTGCATTCGGGAGTCAGTCTGGAGGATGGTATTCTAGTTACATCCCTGATCACATCTTTGGTTATTGCATAAGATTTATCAAGCCATATGTATTCATCACGGAATCTACTAAGCTCCATTTTGATGCACCTTTCTTCATTGCTAATGCTTGGAAATTCATTCGATACATTGAATTTTATTTCTGAAACCACATTGTATTCTAGCTTTAGGGTAAAGTTAGTTCCAATAAATTCTTCAAACCATATCATTTTGGATGTTTTGGAGGAAGGTTCTTCCAAATTTTTGATGAATATATGCTCCAACATCCTCAATTTGCACAACACCAAGAGGAATTTCTGAGAAAGCACCAAAAGGATCAAATTCTAAAGTTTTGACAACACATATTTTGATCTCTAGCTTTGGTTTGACTGAATTCTCTATAATTCGAGGAGTATCCATTGCTTTTAATAAAATTCAACATGTATCACAAAATCAATAAGTACTAACTTTCCTCTTTCCTGCTTGCCGAACCCAAATTTTGACTTTCTGTCACAATCTTCTTTTGCATGCAACTTTCCTTCCACAAATACTATTCATCAAATGAGTTTTCATCAACTTTATTGAATTTATTCCTCATTCTAAATACTTTAGATCACAGGATCATCTTGAAATCTGTGTAAATATTCATCCTTTAAAATTTTGTTGAATTCATTCTTCGCACGTGTTCTTGCAACTTCCTTCCACATGAAAAATATTCATTACTTCATTAAATTCACCTCTATCATGGCATGACATTTAGCATTGACAAGGGGTTTATTAAATATTCTAATTATTGCTCCCCCTTAGACATTCTTTGATTATTTTTTAATAGATGTGTCTACACCAGAAGACAGTATAGATGACGCTGATTATTTCGATTCAACTTGATTAGATTCACCTTCCTTTCTCTACATTCTTTTCATTTCATTTCTTACTTCTTCCTAATCAATTTTAATTCCAAGTCCATGTCACTTTACCAAATTGTCATGTTTTAGAAATTTTTTTAGATTACTATAATTATAGCAAACAACATTTTTCCATCCAAAAACTCTTTTATCCAAACTACATTTTCACTGATTAGTCTTGTTCAAATTCTTCCCTCTATAATTCATAAATTCATATCCTATTTTCTTGCATTCAAACCACTGTCCAAAGAATGATAGATTATCATTCTTTCTACATTTGCAATCTTTTTCCCCATGTCAATAAATAACAGATGCCATTAAAAGAGAAATACCTTTTAGTATTAGGATGTCTGATGGGAGTCCTTCCGATTTTCTTGAATTGTTCACCATTGCATCGAGTCTTTAGATCAAGAGATTGATTTTCCTTTGAACACTACCCTTATTCAAATCCCAAACCTCTTTTATCCATTGAGAATCTCTATACTACAATCAATTTTTCCAACATTGTATAACTTGTAGCAAATTTATCCACAAAACTTTTTTCCTTTTGTAGATCTAATTTCAAAGTTGCCACTTCTTGCTCAAGCTTTTTGCATTCATCCATCTTCCTCTATATTTCAATCTTCTAATGGTATTCAACACTTTTCTTTTCATCCAATTGCCATAGTAGGCTGGAGAAAGTTTCATCTACCTTATCTAATAGATCACATGCTTCTTTACATTTACTTTGCAGTTTTTCAATGTACTCATTCGCTTTCATCAAATTTTTCTTCAGATCCTCTTTTTCCTTTGAATTTCCAAGGGAGATTACTTCCACAGGAAGATTAATTTTTTTTGTCTTCTATGAAATCAATTTTCAAAACCTTCCCCAAACTATTAGGCTTCTTCTGAGGAATGAAGCTCATATGCCAATTGTTGAACATCTAGAATAGTAAGGGGGGATGAATCAGTATTCTATAAAACCATTGAAATATAATCCACCTATGAATTATTATGAATTTACCTTAATTATCAAAAGAAGACATGAAATCAAGACACAACATCAACACACATGAACATCATATTTTTTACGTGGAAAACCAAATGAGGGAAAAACCATGATGAGGATTAGCTCACAATATAATATATCAGGATATATAATAGTACAAGGCTCACTGCCAAGACTCGCTATCCTTAAAAGGCTCACAACCTAAATATAAAAAGAGATGGCTCACTGCCAAGATACAAAAAGACATGGCTCATTGCCAAAAGAGTGAACTGATGAAATACACCTAATGTGTGCATGGTTCAGTTTCAATGAAGCTCTGAATACGAAGTACTACCTAACACAATAGTCACTCAAAAAATATGTTATGATCCTCAAATGATAAAGCATTTAGGCTCAGATCTTCACATAACCCTTAATCCTCTTCACACTTCTCTTCATTTTACACACACCTTTCTCTCTTCAAGGAATCTTATATATATAGGTATATCCCATTCATCAATTAGGTCAGCCTAATTAGATGAAAACAAAATAATCAAAACATTCTTGTTGGCACCATATATGATTAAAATATTTTGTTAATATAGTGCATCATATCACATCGGCTAACATCCACATGGTATATTTAACCTTCTTAGTGCATATCATGTATTAGGTTAGCCAAGGCTAGAACCTCTCCACATAAATTACAAAAAACATACAATACCCAAAGCAGACACCTTCCATATCTGAGATCACATCAATTTCTGATCATACTACCATCATAGAGACTACCATTAGAACCACAACAAAAAAATATTCTTCATATGAAAATGTGGAGTCTCCAACACAGATGTACTGAACAAAGGAATGTTTGCAATGCACAAAGATGAACTTTGTCAATTGTATCTTTGTGTTCTTAACACAAAACTTCTTAGGATCATGGATATAAATATCTGTAGGAATCATAATAATAATATTAAGAGCGCAAAGTCTTATCTCTTCTTACAGTGAATTTTGAACTAAAAAACCAACACAATGGTTCTTTAGAAAAGAACACTTTCTGTAGGGAATAGCTTCCAATAGACCAAATAAACTTCTCATCTTGTTGTCACCATGTTGACATCATGTTGACATCAATGAAAACCTCTTAATTTTCAACACATATGGGGGAAACCTCCTTTCCATGATGTAGCTCTTCTTGGAAACATATGTTTTACATAGGGATTTTCAAATAAATCTCTCATTTATTGACATTTAACATTCTCTACTTTAAAGTAATTGGTCATAGTATGGTGTTTAGAAATTTATTTAAAGTGGGGGAATATGCATCCTCACTCATTGTTTGCATATTCTCTTCAAAGTTTTTCCTTCTTAATTCATGTGACGTGCCTTCTTCTTGGTGACATTTGGTTTAATGTCCTTTGAGAGTGTGACCTTTCTTGGCATATGGAATTCCTCTTGGTGGAAATGTTATGGCTTTCATTCCCTATATTGTGAATCATTTATTCCTTGACTTGTCCTCTCTTGGTGCTGATATCAAGCACGATGTTCACTAAGGTGTGCCCTTTCATGCATTAATCAAAACCCCTTTGACTATCCTATCCTATTGCATTTAAAAAATTGTCATGGCCACTAAGCATAACACAACTTTCTTGCAAGTGGAGCCTTTTCCATGAGTGTCTAGCATAATACAGCTTGCTAGCCTTATGTGAAATTTGACCATTTTTATGTGGTGCCTTATCAAAGTTATCAAGAGGTATAAATTTTGGTATGGTTGACATATGGAAGCTTGTAGACCTAGCATGTATTTCCCATCAGCCACCCTTGTACTGTGGGTACATACCGACCTAGTGTGTGTTTCTCACTTTCTTGGGGGTCACCTACTGGACACCAGATTTCACTATCCCTCATGAGTATATTTTGTTTGCATAGTGGACAATGGGTTTTTACTTGTGAACACATTTTATGGACAATAATACAATCGTGGCTAGTCCATCCTTTCTTTTCTTTATGTTTGCATTAATTTTGGCATTACATGATTATGCATCTTGTCTTGCTACTACATATCAAACATAGGCATGTGTCTCTTCTTCCTTTGTTGGTTTTCCATGAGATCTTAGATATTTGGTGCTTGATCAACCTCCTTGACCTTTGTCATCTTATCTTTCCAACACTTGTATAATTGGACCTCTCTTGACTTATTTGTCTACTTTAGTGTGAGTCTAAGCACAAGTTCATACTCTCACTAAAGTGGGGGCTAAATGTTGTGTAGAAAATCTACACCTTTACATTTTTACACTATTTTTGCATCCCCTTAATTAACGAGATTTAATTAAGCCTTTAATTGACCCAATTATGCATTCAAAAGCCTAATTAATTTCATTTTCTAAAAGGGGAACACACATTTAATGAATTCCTACACTTAATTACACATCTTGGAAAATGTGTGTCCTAGGTTTAGGGCATAGGACCCATTCGCCCAAGGGTGAATGGACCCTCAAGTTTAATATCACATTTTTTAACATGTTTTTGGTGGTATTTTCATGATCTGGATTCAAATTGCAAAGGTCGTATTGTGATGTTTAATTTTCAAGAAATTAAGGAAACACCTATAAATACAAGGTTATTTTATCAATTTAAATTTAACATGCATTATCCAAATTTCATAAGAGAAAATATTATTGTCAAGAGTATTGAAGATTAGATTTATCAATCATTTGTTGCAAAAATCAAGATCCTTTCATGATGTCAAAATTTATGTGTGTTCATGCATGTTTTTGGAGCTAACATTGTGATGTAGGGTTCAAGTTTCAAGCATCAAGACCCATCATCAATCAAGCCATTTCATGGCAGATGCAATCCTTGGAGTGATGTGTTAGACTTCAATGCTCCAAGGGTATCCATTAAAGGGTTTGGTGATTTGCAACAAGCTAGTGTTCATTCATCATTCCTTTTTATCATTACTTCATTTCAAGGTTTAATTACAAAACTAGGGTTTGACCAAGGAAAACCCTTATCTGCCAAAAACATAAAATTTTATCCTCTCTTTGTGTGTACAAATTTGTAGGTGAAGAAGGATTGAAATTGGATCAAAAGTGCAATTTTGCAAAGTTGTCAAAGTTGTCATCAAAATTGTCAAGACATAGAAACTAACCTACAAAATTTACTTTTGACATTCTGATAGCCAAACTTGGAGAAATCGGAGCCTTCGATCCAACATTAGAGGACTAAAAGATGAATTTTTAGAAAAATATTCAAGAACATTCATCTCGGCATATGAGTCCTACCAGGATGCTTTACAACTTTTTTGAAGTCGGGTACAAACTGTCTTAACCTTTTTAGATCTTCTGGTTGATTTGTTTCTCTGACAGTATTATCATAATACTTCACATTCCAAGTGGTAGATCTCAGATATTTCATTGTTAATGTACTTTTATTCTTCTCCCAAAATCACTTTTTAGTCATAATTTATAGTTTCCTGTTATAAGGAAGAAGAGACTACATAGTGCCCCAAAACTTGGAGTTGTCTCACCTTGAGGGTTGTAAGTCAATTCTAATAATTTATCATAATCCTTCTCCTTATTGAAAGAGGAAAGGGTGGATTTTTTATTAGGTGGAAAACCCATTTTAAATTGGACATAGGGCCCTCACACATGTTTTTCACTTTTAAGGGGATTTATCCACACTCCTTCACCCCCCTTTTTCTATATTTCATTTTGGTGAACCTAACATTGTACGTCCTAAATTTTAATTTGGAGACATTCAAAACCCTAGATCTAGATTTACATTAGTGTGTTTGCATTAGTGTACTTTTCATTATACTTAGGGTTTAATTTTGTATGTTTGCATCATCTAAATTCATAAAAAAAAATTCAAAAAAATTGCATTCATTTTGCATACATCTTGCATTGCAGTTGCACCAAGAGTTTCTTTCAGCCATTTAGATTCAAATTTCAATTCAAATTACATTCCAAAATTTGTTACTTTGTTTACTATTTATCACTATTTTCACTTGCATTAGGACACCCGGAACTGGAAAATTATGTCACAAAAACCACAGTTTACAACCTAAAATAGAAAACTCAAACATCAAACCTCTAACACAAACTTGAATTTTTCCAAACCATGAACAAGGAATCATTCACCCTTGGGTGAACCTATCCTTGTATAGGTGTTGTTTCAAATTTTTGGGCATCATTTTGTCTTTGTTTGCTTCATTTTATTCTATTGTTAGATCTAGGTTTCAGTTTAAGAAAACAAAAAAATTAAGTACTTTCTTGCATTAAATTTAACTAGTCAAATTAAGTGCATTGTGTGAAATCAAATTTGGCATTAGTAAGACATCATTTTTAGGTTTTTGCATAGCATAATTAGTAAATTATCATGTTTCAAATCTAAAACCTGTAAAATCTTTTTACATACATTTTTCTTCCTCTTTGTGGATGCTTTCTACATTTGCATAGTGCCTTTTGTTGCAAGTATGTGCAGTTGGTGTTGTCATTGGTGTCAACTATATGAGAAGCAGTTTGTTGCAAGGATGTGTAGTTGGTATTGAAATGATATTGTCTCTGATGTTTCTTTGATTAGTTTCATTATGTTTTCATTAGTAAGCTATTGGTGTCAACCTCCAGTGTTGCTTTGATAAGATTATGTCTAAGGGTGTATGGTTGATTTGCTATGTTGTAGTTGGCTTGGTGGTGATGAAGAAGTACTAAAGATGTTGAGGATGTGTCTCTGGTGCTTGACTTCTAAGTGCTTTTGAGAAAATTTGAATAAAAAGAGGAAACAATGTGTTGCAGTGGTGTTTTGTGTTGTAGAGTAGCATTATAGTTTGGCTTTGCATTTCTTCTATGTTGAAGATCTAATTGTGTATTTTAGATGTGTTTATCATAGGTGTTCCATGGTGTTATATCTAGAATTTGGTGTTCTAGATCATTTTACAAAGGAAGTTGTGTTCACCAGTGTGTGAACTATGGATTGCAGAGGTGTCTGGGAGAAAAAAAAATTCTCTGTATTTCTCCGCATAGTGGTTTTAGGTCTTACAGATTTGGAAGGGTGTTGATAGTGTTTGTATCTTTCTTTAGTTGAATTTTTTTGAGGTCTAGTGCTTTGAAACTTAGTTTCTTGTGTTGTAGTGTATGGTAGAATTTTCCGAGTGTACTAGGTGTAGAATAGGGTGAAATCATGGCAAGAGGCATGAATGAATAGTACCAACCACCAAATACATAAAACTCAATCCCTAAGACCCTAGTCCAACAATGAAGCACAAATGAACATAGAAACATAAATAATAAAGCAATATTACCAATAATTCCTATTTCATGGTTGATTCACCTTCATTGCTCTTCTCCATTTTGCTTTATGCTTTCTTGCCCCCAGATTTGTAGTGTGCAAAAATAAGCCTAGTGATAGTGACAACAAAATATTGAAGATAGTAGTTGTGGTTGTAGCCTTGAAATAAAAGTGGTAGGTCTCTTTGATAGAAAACCAAATTTGAATAAAGGGCCAAGATTAATGATGAAGATCAATGGATGAGATTTCTTTGAGAAGCAAGGAAATAGGGTTAGGGAAAAATAAGGTTTAGTTATGGATGGAAGGTGGAGATTAAAAGGTAATGTCACATGATCAAAGGTGGAAATTAAATGAGATGAAGATAGGAGATTGCAACAAAAAAAGAGGTGGCTAGAGTAAATTAAAAATTATAAAATCATTTAATTTAGGAGGGAAAGTGAATAATTAAATAATTAAACAATTATTTAATTATAGAAGAAAGGGAAAAGGTTGAATTTTAATTAAAATAAAAATTTAATTAAAAGTGGAGGAAAAGGACAAAATATTAAATAATTAAAATAATTATTTAATAGTGGAGAGAAAGATGGAAAATAATTAATTAAATAGAATTTATTTAATTATAGGGAAAAAGGATTAATTGGTGATGTAATTAAATAAATATTAATTTATTTAACTAATCAAAGGAAGAATAAAAGGAAAAATGAATTAATTAATAGAAGAATATGATTTTAGATAATGATTAAATAATTAAAATTATTTAGTGTGTTAATATTTTTGGATTAAAACTGTGTGAAAATTTTTTACATCAATGTTTCAGATCTTACTCCATGATCCATCATCAGGATGCAATGCAGAAAGAGAATTATCTTTTTGGCATTTTGATGATGGATCGTGGAGTATGATCTGAAACATTGATGTAAAAATTTCTCACACAATTTTAATCTAGAAATATTAACACACTATTATTATGGACTATGGAAACTTCATGGCTTTAAAATTATTTAATTATGCGGGAAAGAAGTGGAAAATGGCACTCACAGGCCTAGGAAATTTTTTTAGTGTCTAGATTTTGCCCCTCTTTGATATAACATAGTTTATTGTGTTGTGTCAAAGAAATTCAGCTTAGAGTATGCCCCAATGAAGACAAGATAGACTTATTCCACCTCAATTTTTTTTTTTTAATTTTGATAAAAGTTTTGAATATTTTTTGAAAAATTATTCCAACAAGCAATTTTGATAGTGCATAAGGAATTTGTAGTGAAATATTTCAGTTTGAGGACCTCCAGGATACGTTCATTAGGTTTTAGGCTCAACATTAGGTGAATGCAATAAAATCTCTACCCTAGAGGGGGTATAAATAATATTTTGGGGGTAAAATTGGTCATTTGTGCATTTTACATTAAATGAATAGTGAGCTCTGAGTGAGAATCTACTATGAAGCTGTTGCCAAAATGTCTCTAGTACCACACTCCTTGCACCATAGATCTAGAGTTAGGACCTACAGATAGCTAGAGGGCTCCAAGGATGTGGTATGTACACCTTTCCATGTTTGTAATTTTGTCATTTTTTACTAGATTTTAGGGCTCCAATGTGGGTAAACAAATAAGGTGCATGTCATTCGCTGCACCTGGTCAGTGCAACATAACATTGGGACACAACTGTTAAAGAAGGGTTTGTCAAATGTGTTGCAACACAATTGGTAAAGTGTGACACATGTGTTTTATGCAACACAACTATGGTCGGGAATGATGCAAGTGTGATTGTGAGTTGCATGTAATAGTTTATGTGACGCATGTGTATTGATTTGACGCAATCAAGGGATCATAAGCCACAAGTGATTTTTTCAACACATATTCTTGGGCATGTGATGAAATTGCATTTGTGAATCGCATATGCAAATGTGAGACACATTTGAAAAATAAGCCACATTTGTTTAGATAGTGCAATGCATTTACCTAATTAAGTTTTGGGTCCAGTTTGGGATAAAATTTCTTTTGTAGAGGTCAAATAGGTTTGCTTAGGATTTTCAGTTGACCTAATGTACTTTCTTGTGACCACATGTGAGATATGACCCTATTTACACCTGGGAGAGCCAACCATCCTCTTTTAGATTACACGATCAACTGATTGATGAGGAGAGGAATCAATTGCATTCCCTTGGATTATACTATGTGACTGTCATGCTTATGATTGGGGCTAATAGGGAACTATTGATTGTGCTAGCTGAGAGGTGGCACTTAGAAACTAGCTCCTTCCATTTATCGATAGGAGAGGCCATAGTGACATTAGAGGATGTGTGATGGATTATGAGACTTTTGATTCAAGGAGCATAGGTTTTGTATGATCCTAAGTGTGGATTTTCTAACGTCTAGAGGTCCTTCGAGCATGAGGACATTATGGAGCTTGACATAGAGGAGTACAAGATCCAATGTGATGTACTGACCAAGAGGTATGAGTGATTTGAGGTAGTTCTCTACACTGTGATCATGAGAATCATCATTCCTGATCATTGAGGACATGGATTCCCTACCGAATGGGGAGAGATGATTGTTATGATGATCTATGGGACAATATATGTGTGGAGGCCATGTCTTCTTGCTATTTTCTTCTTTCATTTACATGATTTTTCCTATAGAGGGGCGCAGTCCATTAGTTGTAGGACCACCTTGCTTATGATCTTGGCCTAGGAGCACATCATTGTGTTTCTACCACCTATTGGGAGACAACTAGGAGAAGGGGTTCTTGTAGACACTTAAAAATGACCTAGGCCTGCAAGCTTCATTTTTACCACTTTTTTCCTAGCATAATTATGACATTTAATTATGTCCTTGGTCAACATTCGACTATTAATTAAATAATTTATAATTGTTTAATTAATTCATGTCCTTTTATTCGTCATGATTATTAAATAAATAAATTTTATTTATTTATTCAATGCGTCTTTAATTGTCTAAAGTCTTCCTTTAATTAAATAATTTTTTTAATTTGTTCAATTAGCCTTATCCATTTATTCTTCCTGATTATTAAATAAATAAATTTTATTTATTTATTCAATATTTCACTAATTTCCATAATTAAATGAATTTATGAATTTATTTAATTATCTGTCATAATCCTCTAAAATTAAATAATTATCTTTAATTATTTAATTACTCAATTTAACATCTCCATCATTTTAAATCAATTTATTAGTTAAAATGATTTCGTTTTAATTAACTGTCACTTCATTTTAGTAAATAATCTGAAAAAGATTATTTATTATCTCACAAAATCCATATTTTGAGTTGATTTAATTCAAATTGGTAGCTTTCTTCCAAAAATCAAATAAAGCGAGCAAATTCTTGATTTTTCAAATTTTCTTTTCAGTCCACCTCTTATCTTCCCAATTTTTCAAATCTCACAAATCAGGTAGTCTTTATCTTCTTGATTTTTGAAAATGTTTATTTTTCTAATTAATTATCTCATCTTTTCTCCACTATTAATTTGATTCTCTCATATGACATCTTGACCACTCATCTAAGGATTTTTCCCTAACCTTGATTAGGGATTATCAAATTAAATCTCGTACTCTGATTTTAGGTTTCTGTCAAGATTCGATCTCGTTCATCCATTCAAAATTACGTTTTCTATAAAATGTCAATTTTTCTCATAATTTAGGGACCACTTTGTTATTATAGGCATTATAGTCATTTATCATTGGCATAGGCATAGGCATAATTTTACTTAAATCCTTCAAAACTTGCATAGGAAAATGTCATAGTCAAATCACTCACACACTCGATCTGAGGGCAACAATCATACACTGCAAGGTAGGAGGTGCTATGGAGGTGAATCATGGGAGCTTCAACGAATATCTAGTATAATCATTCTTGTTATTTGTTTTCATTGTGCTTCATAACTTCTTTGGGCTTATATTATTTATCTAGTCATTGCTAACCTTAATCCAAAATTTAACCCATTGATACAAGAAGATTTTTGTCCATGTAGTGCATTATATCAAGTTGGTGAATATCCATAAAGTATAACTAGTCTTCTTAATGTATGTCATATGTTAGGTCAGACAAGACTAGGAATTAATCCTTAGAAACTCCAAACCAACATACAATCCTCAAAGAAAACACCTTCTGCATCTGATATTACATCAATTTCTCATCTTACTACTATCATAGAGACTACCATTAGAACCACAAAATTAGAATGTTATCCTTAAGAAAATGTGGTGTCTCCCACACTGATATTTTGAGTAGAGAAACAATAGTGGAATACAAAGCTAAAATTTTTCAATGATAACTTTTTGCTCACCACACAAAACTTCTCAAGATCTAGGATATAGTTGTCAGAACAAGACACAATAACATTTTTTAAGATATTAGAGTCATATCTTGTCTTCCAGTGAATTTTGGACTAAAAAACCAATGCATTGGTTCATCACAAAAGAAAACTATTGGTAGAGAGTAGGTTTCATTTGACTAAGTAAGCTTCCCATAAAGTTGTCACCATGTTGACATCAATAGCAACATAGGAACAACCAACACAATACACTTCATGCTCATGTTGCAAGGATCCATAATTCCAACAACTTGAAGTTCAAACGAATTAGGTATCAGGTTGTTTAGATTGATCTCTACATAAATATAGGCCAAAGAAATGGCCCCCTCTCTAATGTCTTATATTATAGCCCCACCGACTTACCCAACTAAACTATAATAATGTGCAAAATATCGTTCCTCCAAAACTCAACCCAAAGCTAAGGAAGTCACACCCAGATTGGAACCCTTGATGGAAGCTCTTCATTTGGATTAAATCTAGTGTGCCAAGGTTTCAAGAAAAAACCCACTTGATTGTAAAAGCAAGTACCTCCCTCAAAATATTTATAATGATCTACAATACATTGAAAAACCACCATAAAATAGTTTTTTACTACTTGCAAAACCTCCATGTCTCCCTCTAGGTTCCAAGTCTAGCAAGCCCAGGATTCAAGAAGTGGGAGAAACTCTGATTCCCATGAACTTATAAATTAATGCATCATTTCTCTAGTTCTCAACATCTTCTACAATATTTTATGGTTGGATAACCAAAATTGGTTAAGTCTCACTCTTATCCAAGTAGCCATTCACTTTTAGAATCCAAGAGAGACCACCATATGAATATCCCACATCATTTGAAGTATTGATCTTGAAATTAACAACCATAACATGTCTAGATAGGGAGAAATGCCCCCATTAATACATTCAAAAAATGCAAAAAAAAGAGCCTGAAGGAGAAACCTCTGACTCAGTTCTCAACCTGAAACTCATTCACCTTATGCAGGCACTGATCAACAATACTTCACAAATAATATATATAAGCCTTTAATAAAAAACCCCTTGATCATAAAAAACCCACCCCTTGCAAGAACACACTCCCTCGCACACATGCAATGAAGGAAAATTGCATGCAAGTTGTAGCCTACATGATTTTGTAGCTTACAATAGGCTATGGACCTACATTACACCCCCCGCCCCCGGTGCGCTAGCCATTCTTCCAAAAAAAATCACCCAATAATTTAAAATATATTATTTATTCCTAATATTACAATTTATTCATTTAAAAAATTATTACTCAAACAAAAAATTTAAAATACCCATTTTTGTTGATGCAACATTGCCATGACTGCAGATGCTCATGCATCATTAAGTAATTCTAAATATTATTTTCCTTTTCAGTTTTGATTTTACTAATAATAATTATCTTTATAAAAATTAAATTGATTAATTATGTAAAATAATATTAATTTTGAAAGAATTATTGAAGAATTTTGGGACAGATGATTCCAAACTGATTTGTACCCCTATGGTGACTGGATGCAAACTTAGTAGGAATGATGATTCTCCTAAAGTTGATCAGAGCATGTACAGATCTATGATTGGTGGACTGTTATATCGTGTTGCTACTAGACCGGATATCATGCATGCAATATGTTTGGTTGCCATATTTCAAGCAGAACCTAAAGAAACACATGTTACAACTGTGAAGAGGATATTTAGATATCTAAAAGGAAATCTGGATTATGGCTTGTGGTATCCTAAGGAGATTGATTTCACTTTGAGTACTTACACTGATGTAGATTGGGTTGGTTGCATAGATGAATAGAAGAGTATAAGTAGTGGTACATTCTTTCTTGGAGGAAGAACAATTTCATGACTAAGCAAGAAACAAGATTCAATTTCTTTATCTGCTACAGAGGATGAGTACATTACAGCAGCATCTTGTTGCACACATGTATTATGGATGAAGCAAACATTGAAGGATATAGGAGTGATATGTGATGAGCCTATCCCTATCTTTTGTGATAACACAAGTGCAATAAATATTTCAAAGAATTTGGTAATGCATTCAAGGACAAAGCACATATCTATCAAATATCATTTCTTGAGAGAAAAGGTATTGAAGAATGAAGTTAGGCTAGAATATGTGCCTACGAAGGATCAAATTGCTAATATATTTCCCAAGGCTCTTTCGACGTATACTTTTGAGTATTTTTGAGAGAAGTTGGGGGATACAACCCCTCCTTCAAACTAGGTGCAAATGGAGGTGCATCAATTCAGTGGATCTACAAATTCTTCATTTTTTTGGACTTATTTCTAGGGTCTACTCCTTAGGGGGAGTACGAAGTATCATTGTTGCAGTATGAGATGTGGATGCACTCCTAAGGGGCAGTGATCATAATTTTGTTCTTTTCCATTGATGTCAAAGGGGGAAAGAAGTCATGTGAGAAATAAAAGTTGAGAGAGTGCAAGAATGTTGTGTAGGTTGTCTAATCTAGAAAATAAAGGAGAGTGCATATTGTGTCTTTGGTGGTTTCTCACATCATGCGTTGCCATCAATGACAAAGGGGGAGATTGTTGCAAGTATGAATGAGTATGGTGGTGTTTTCATTAATGTTGTCATTAATGTCACCATAGTATAGGTTGTTGCAAAGAAAGGAAACAAGTGATTATAGGTTGTGCATGTATAGATGAGATACTATAAAGATGTTGTGAGTACATAGAGCTATCTTTATGGTGTTGCAAGTGTGTTGATATGATGAGTTACCAAGTGCTTTTCAGAAATAGTGAAGACATAATTGTGTGTGTGTTCAGAATGTGCTCTAGTTTGTGCTCCACATTTCTTCTATGTTGATCCTATGCTTGTGCAGATATGAAGTGTTATTTATGGGAATCCTTGGGTGATATATCATAGATTAGAGCTTCTGGTTTAATGAAGAGTGAAAGTTGTGTTCATCAGTTTGTGAATTGGTCTGGAAAATTTGTTTGTCTATGGACTAGGAGAAATGCTTCTGCTCCGCAATCATCTACTAGTTTGTTTCTAGTCTTGTGGATCTGGTAGAAGGCCTATAATGGTTTTATCTATGTTCTATCAAAGGCATTCATGGTTTAGTGCTCTAGAAGATGACTTTTAGAGTTTCTGTGTGTTTTTACAATTAGGATGGAATGATGGAAAGTTTTATGAGTATGAAGGTTTTTGCATTTGATGTGGTTGAATATGAAGGCATCTAAGATGTGTTCCAGTGTATGGTGAAGTGTGTTATGTAGTTTGCATGTTATCTTCTTGTTGTGGAAACATGTACTTCAAAGTTCATTTGTGTTTTCATTAGGTTTGGCCAACCTGGTGTCTACACTTCATGTGAGGGATAAGTATCAATTAAGGAAGCATGTGCTTGATCTAAGATGTTCTCTTGGGTCTTGGTTAAGAGTTGGTTGTTCCACTCTCATTCTCTTCCATCGTGGGAATGTTGAGTTGTCGACCTAATTTGAGTTTGTAATATGAAGTGTGTCTATCTGACCTTGGAGGAAGTTTTTAAGGTTAAAGATGGTATAAATAAAACTCAAGATGTTATGGATTTGATGTATGAAAAACATGCCACAAGTGTGAGAAGCAAGAGTGTGAAAAAGTGAATTATGGCAGTAGTACTTTAGTGTGTCTGACTCCTAAAAGTAGTGAGTTGATGGTGTCTACAATTCTCTTATCAAGCTTGTGGATGTGTGCAAGTTGTTGTGGTGGATTTTTTCTGTTATCTTTTGTATCTATAAGCAGTGAGCCTCCCTATTGGACAATGAGTCCTATTTCTAGGAAGTGAGCCTCTTTCTTGGGTAGTGAATCCTTTGGAAGTGATCCTATTTGTAATCAATTTTTCTATTACTTTATATTGTGAGTTAATCCTCACCATGGTTTTTCCCTTATTGGGTTTTCCACGTAAATCTAGTGTTTCTTGTGTTGATGTTACTTTCTGTTATTTGCACTTCATGCTCATACTTAATAATAGATTAAAGTGGATGTGGGGTTAATGATTATTTGAGATTTTTGGATATGATTTGTGACAACTAATTCACCCCCCCTCTTAGTTGTCTTGTTCCTTTCAACAGATGGGTGGAAAATACTAAGGTGATGATCTGAGGAATCAAACCAAAAAAGAGAATCTTCGCCCTTATGACAAATATAGAATAGGACTTGCTTGATCATGCATGCAACTCTTTTGAGTGTATCCCAAATCATAGACCCCTTAGCATCCAAAGAGCATCTAGGAATATTCTTATCCATAACACCTCTCAAATATTTATCCTTTAGGATTTTCTCCTAACATTAATCCTAACTAGTAAACTAGTGCTAGTAAATTTTGGTAGCCAAAACCTAATTAGTAATAGTCTCCTATCGAAGACCCAAGCTACCATGTTGAATAGACCTACAAATAGAGTTCCACTTAACTAAATTTCACTTCTTGGTATCTAAACTATCAGACCATAATAACTACCTAGAGAGTGTATCAAGCTCTCTAATGAATCATGCAAGAGCAACTAGAACAATACACCTATAGATAGGAGGCACTTAAACCATGAACTTTAGGAGTATATAATCCTCCTAGCAAAGGACAACCATCGACAAGTCCAATGATTAGTATAACCCATAAACTTATTTAGAACATTTTAACAGGTTCCTAAGGGAATACCAAAATACATAAAAGGAATATTACCAATATGAAATCTCAGAATGTGATCAATCCTAGATTGAATAAGTAGAGGATTGTTGAATAAAATGAAAGAGGATTTCCCTTCATTAATCCTCTAACCCAAAACAACAGGATAAATGTCAGGATCATGCCTAAATTTGTTTGGTTCCCTAATTTTTGCAACAACTAAAAGTGTAGTATCATCCAAAAATTGAAGATGGGTTTGAGAATACAAGCCATCACCCCAAGACCACTCATGAATAAGCCCTCAACTCATATGGGATTTAATAAGTCTTCCAAAACCTTCATTCATAATAAGGAAAAGATAAGGAGAAGAGGGGTCACCCTACCTAAGGCCCCTAGAAGCACCAAATAGAAAAGAAGGAACATCATTAATCAACATAGAACATGACATCGACATGACATAACTTAGTACCCAATTAAACTAGTCCTCATTAGACCCAAAATCACAAAGAACCTTATGAAGAAAGGACAATTTGACCCAATCATAAGCCTTATCCATATCTAATTTGGTGAACATATCCTTCTCTTTGGAAACCTCCATGGAATGGATAGCCTCAACTAAATTTGCAGCACCATCCTAGATATGTATGTTGTCCACAAAACCCCCCTTCTCCTTTGAGATAACATTAACCAACTAGGGATTTAGTCTCTCAACAATAAGCTTTGATATGATCTTATAAACAATATTACAGAGGGCAATTGGCCAAAAGAGGTCAAAATAATTAGCACCCTCACATTTTGGAATATGAGCCAAGAATATGGAATTTGTGGCTTTCAAAAAAAATTTACTATCCTATAATTCTTGCACTACCTTGAAAAGATCCCATTTGGTAATCTCCCAATATTCCTAAAAAAACTTAACAAGAAACCCATCTGAGCTAGGGGCCTTACCCTTTTTCATGTTGAAACCAACCTATCTCTAATTCATCTAGGGAAATTGGTCGATTAAGTTCAATATTAGCTTCATTGGAAACCACAAAAGAGATACAAGCAAGACCTTATTCACTTCCTCTAGATCCTTAGGAGAATCCTCCAAGAATGATGAAGAGATACCAAGTGGCCTCCTGAGAAATATCATGGAAACAAGATAGTTAAGCAAACTAAGAGGACACAATAGAGGAGATTAAATTTCCATGTCCCCTAGCTTTGATGGAGTTAAAGAAGGGAGAATCCATTTCTCCTTCCTAAAGTTGGTCAATCCTTGAATTTTGCTTCCAAAAGAGCTCCTCCCATAGTTCCCATTTTGATATCTTCTCCAAAGCATCCACTTTAGCTCTAAGGGACAGCCAAGTGATCCCTTGATTTATTTTCTAACTAGAAATGGTATCCAATTAATTTTGAGCTTCATATTTTTCCTTAGGTACATTCCTAAAGCATTCCCTATTCCACTTCTTTAGCTAAAATTTCACAAAATTGAGCCTTTTAACAAAGGTGTACACGGTTGTCCCATGTGGAGGAAATCCATGAGGCCGCCAATATTTTATAAGGTCCTACAAAGAAGGCTCACACAAACACATTAAATAGAATTTTAAGGAAGGATTCCTGGAACTTTCCCGACCATACACAAAATTTTATGGGCCAATGGCTTGAGCTTCTCTAGTCAAGAATTTCAAAACTGGATATCCACTGATTGCGTAACCAAAAATTGTAGACAAAAATCTTGTCCAACCTCTCAAAGATAGAGTCTACACCATACCTCATATTACTCCAAGTGAAAAAACCATTGAGAGGCTTTATATAAATTAAATTCAGTTAGGCTATATTATTATTGAATAAAGATAAAGAGGGCTCCAAATAATCCAAATTGCCCCTCTTTTCATCAAGACTAAGAATAGAATTAAAATCCCTGGCCACAACCTAAGGTAAAGAAGGAGCTAAAGATCTCACATACCTTATATTGTCCCATAGATGAATCTTTCTAGGAAATTCAGTTAGAGCATATACATCAGAAAACAATAGGATTTCTCTAGATTCAAAACTTGAAGCAACCATGGACAAGGAAAATCAACCCACAATCCACCACAGGGGGAGATCTTCCACTTGTCCCATGCAATTTCACCAACACTGTCTTGTGCCCCAATGCACTAGCACTATCCATGCCACCAAATTTTGGAGGATACCTTAACCATTCCCTCCACAAACAAATTAGATTCCTAGATAAATAAAATATCAGGGGAATGAGCCTTTATCATTTCCTGAACAACCTTTTGTCAAGGAATGTTTTTCAAACCCTCACATTCCAAGAGAGAAAAATTATTTTGTGGGCTTAGAAAAATGGGAGTCAAGAGGTTTAATTGAGCCTAAATCCATCAAATTCTCACCCATTAACTTGATCTTATCCTGATCTTTCTTCCTCTCACCTTGGAAGGCTTCTTTGAGTTCCCCTTCTTAAATTTTTTCTGGTGCATCCCAAAGGAAGAAGAGACCAAGGAGCCCTTACCAGAATCTTGATTCAAAGCCAAATATTATGAATCCATATGGTCTATGGATGGATCGACATCCACCTCTATCTCCATTGGAATAACTGCTAAAATAGAAGATTTCAAGGTGTGACCCGAATTTATCTCAGAACTTGTTTCCACACAAAGATTCCCACTCATGTCCCTTTGAGAAGCTAACTACTCCACCTCTACAACAATATCAATAGAGACATCCTTATCAGGGATAGCCACTTGTTAAAACTTGCATAATCTTGTCTATCCTTAAGTGTTGTTTCTTTGTCTCTCCCCTTATTGCAATACTTCACTAGAAAAAAAACCATCCTTATGAGTTTCCTCTTCAGACATAGGCGCTCTTCCTTTATCTCTCAATAGAGATGAGTGAGGAGACATCTTAGCAAAAGCACCAACAAAAGAAGAACTAGAAACCTTAAGTTTAGGACACTTTCACTATAGGTGACCATATTCATGGCAGATTTGGCATCGAAAAGTAAAAGTCTCTTATTCCAATTGTTGAATCCATGATGTGGACCCAACTTGTGTTCAATATCTAGAATTCTGAGAGGGAGGTGAATCAATATTCCATAAATCCATTCAAATTAATTCCATCTAAATATTATCACAGTTATGAATAAATCAACAAGGGAGAACATAAAAACAAATTAATGCATCAACACACATGAACACCAAGATTTTTACATGGAAAACCCAAAATGGGAAAAACCACGGTGAGGATTAACTCACAATATATTATATCTAGATACAAGATATTATAGGGCTCACTGCCAGAACTCAATATCCTTGAAAGGCTCACAGCCTAAATACAAAATATGGCTAACCACCAAGATACAAAGATTGTGGCTCACTACCAAAAGTATGAACCTATAGATTACACCTTTTGTGTGCAGGGTTCAGTTCCAATGAAGCTTTGAATAAGTTCTACTTCTCACAATAGTCGCTCAACAATTCTATTTCGATCCTCAACTAATAAAGCATTTAGGCTAACATCTTCACTTATCCCTTCATCCTCTTCACACTTCACCATACTTCTCTTTATTCTCCTTCCATATTCACACCTTCACAATTCTCCATACACCACACACCCTCTCTTTTTCTCTTCAAGGAATCTTATATATATGCCAGTATATATCATTCATCAATTAGGTCATCCTAATTAGATGAAAGATAATCAAAACACTCTTGTCAGCACCATATATGATTTAAAACATTTTTTCCATTTAATGCATTATATCAATTCAGCGAACATCCATAAATTATAAATAGTCTCCTTAGTGTATGTCATATGTTAGGTCAACCAAGACTAAAACTTAATCCATAAAAAATCCAAACCAACATAGAATCCTCAAAGAAAACACCTTTCAAATTTGATATTACATCAATTTCTAATCATACTACCATCATAGATACTACCATTAGAACCTCAACATAAGAATGTTCTCCTTGAGAAAATGCAGTCTCCCACACTGATATGATGAGCAGAGAAATAACAGTGGAATACAAAGATAAAATATGTCAATGATAACTTTCTACTCACCACACAAAACTTCTCAGGATCTAGGATATAGCTATCTAAATGAGACATAATAACATGATTAAGAGATTAGAGTCATATCTTTTCTTGCAATGAATTCTAGACTAAAAAACCAACACATCGGTTCATCACAAAAGAACAATACCAGTGGAGAACAACTTTTGGTTAACTAAGTAATATTTTCATACATTTTTCACCATGTTGACATCAATTACAATACAAGAACAACCAACACAGTACACTTCATGCTCATGTTGCAAGGCTCCATAATTCCAAAAAACTCCCCCTTTGGCATTTATGGCAACATGCATGTCAAAAACATTTTTATGATATAAGGAAACTAAATAATCCCCCTATCAAAATTGTTCTTCTCAAAAAAAAAATTACTTTGTCAATCTCTATCTCTCCCCCTTTGACATCGATAGTAAAGGATGGGGTCTGATATATATATATATATATATATATATATATATATATATATATATATATATATATATATATATATATATATATATATGTATATATATATATATATATATATATATATATATATATATATATATATGTATGCATCAATAATTAGCCAAAAAGATATGAACACAAAGAGTTGAATCAACTTGAAGATGAGGAACCTTTGAGATTCTCCAGGGTGCCCTTCCATGAAGCTTTTCCTTCATTCCATGAACCTTTTGTGCTTACAAGAGTCTTGTGTGACAGTTCAAGCTTAGTCAAGGAGTCTATACCATCTACTAAAGTATTGAGGCTAAGATTAATCTTTGATAAGTTCCAATACTATTAAGAGCACTAGATACATGAATGTGCCTAAGTTTAACCATGTCTCTAAGTGCCACAAACTTCTTAATCACTTTTTTTCTTTGATCTTGTAGGGAAAATAATTTTTCCTAAAGCTACACAATGTAGGACCATCTCTAATTATCTCTATCTTCTGCCAATCTGTACATATATGCTTGAGTGCTCATCCAGGTTTCACATTTCCTTATCTCATCTCTTATATTTATTGTACTTCCAAGCCAATTTAGGTAGAATGAAAGTAGTTCCTAAGCCTCTTCCTTACAAAAATATACACTCTCCAATTCCTTCATCATTCTACAACATGCATTTGCATATTTCTTCTTGATATCTTATATATTTTATTTTGTAGACTGATTCTAGCATGCACTTCTAGTCTGAAGATATAGACCTTCAAAGAACTAATCATGTTTTTGAGATTTTCCACATCTGAAATAGATGAATCAAATTTAGTATTGAAAATAACCTTTTGCAATTCTTTCAAAGCTCCTTGAATGTTTATGCTTTCATGCCCAAGTTTAGCTCTCTCTGATTCACTTCCTTCTACCACTTTTTGTTTTACAACACTCTTTCTCTTCTTCCCTATTTTGGTTGCACTACCGGAGGTACCTTCTACATTGGGATTCTTAGGGCTTTCCAAAATAATTTTTGCATAATGATCGATCTCACCAATAGACACTTCATAATCTAAATAAGATATTCACACCAATCTAGATTCAACTACCTCCATATGATAGAAATCTATAGAAACTAGGAAATCAATATTTCTGAAGTACATTTCAGTAACACTTCCTAGAATACTTGATCTTTTGTTCATCCTCATTTGAAATGTACCAAAGAATGCAGCAAGAGCAGTCTCTTTAGCATAAAAACCACCAAGATTTATTATGAAATTCCTAATCTGATGGGCAATAGGTTCTATATTTGTCCATTCTATTCTTCCTATTACTAGTAATTCTTTCAATAAGTAAAATAGTAAGTAGACAATCAGATTTATGTACAGGAATGTATTTTTCTTGTTCTCCTTGATTTCCTTCAATTTCTTCAAAATATGTATTTGAAGTATTTCACACAGGTCATACTCCATACCTCTTCTAACTATAGCAATAGCAGTGTGAACATTGGCAATAGAAACTGTGAGGTTATTTCTAGGTAGGAAAATTTTGTGACCAATAACCATCATATCATACCTAATGATGAGATTTTCTATTATTCTCAAAACAATCTCTTTCCCTTCGAGGGTCACACCAGTCACCTCAATTATATCTTTTTCATTTACAACCTTTCTTTTGGGAACTGTTCTAAAGGAATACAAACCAGTTACATCTCTAATTGCTTCTTTGGTAATCAAATGTGCTACATCAATCCACACTGATTCATCATGAATCCTGCTTAAAACTATTCAGGTATACTTCCTGTCAAACATCCAACTTCTTATCAACTAACATTTTGTAAGCATCATGGTTTTCTTCCAATATGTTATTCCATAGAATACTTAACTGAACTGGTGACATTTCATCTATCTTACTATAGATGAATGCATAGATATCTTCAGTGGACAACACTCTAGGAGGAATGCAAGAGAATGCACAAACTGAATCTTCTGATATATTTTTCAAATTTTTCCTCAAGTTTACTTGTAATCTATCTAAAATATTCACAACCTTTGAATTATCCATAGCAAAAAGAGTGAAATATTGTTCAAGCAAGAACACCTCTATAATTTCCAATGAAGAATAGGATAGATATCTAGCTTCCGGAGCACGCTTTGAATCCACTTCGATCTCTTTTTCCCTTCAAACCCTAACACTATGAATTGCTCTGATTTCTCTAAACTTCCTTCGCATGCTTCTCCAAATATACATATGCCTTTTGAGTACAATTTCCTTGAAACATCTAAATTTATTTCTTTCATTCCGAATGCTTTTACAATTAATTCTTCAAATTGTAGGTAGATCACCTCAAAAATTTTGTGCACCTCCATCCTTTCAAATTATGCAACCTTCATTCTTCACACATGTGACTAAAAAATTCCTTGAATTCATTACCACATTAAATATACTTTTGTCATGATGTGACATAAGTATCGATGAGGGGGTTTATTAAATTTTTTGATGATTGCCCCCCCTCAGTCATTGTTGCGCTCAAAAATTGATGGGCCTATCTACACCAAAAGTTGGCATAGACAAGACTGAGCATCCCGATTCAACTTGTTTGAATTCTCCTTCCTTTCTCCAAATTATTTTCATCTATTTTCTTACTTCCTCCAGATCAATTATTGGTTCATGCTTCTTTATCGAATAGTTATCTTTTCTCCTTCTACAATTATTAGCAAAATGTTCTAGATTTCTGCAATCGTAGCAAACAACATTCTTCCTTCCACACTTTCTTTTATTCAATCTATTTTTGCACTGATTAATCTTATGTTGAAACTTCTTGCAATTAAATTTTTTTCCAGAGAATGATAGAGTATCATTCATTCTACTTTTGTAGTCCTTTTCCCTATCACTAAATTTATTGTAGGAATGACAAACACCATTGAAAGAAAATTACCTTTGAGCATTAGGTTGTCTGATGGGATTCCTTCTGGAATTGCTTCTTATGTTCTTGATTCATCCATCTTTGCACTGAATCTTCTTGTCAAAATATTTCTTTTCTTTTGAACTCTAACCTACTTCAAACCCTAAACCACTTTTATCCATCACCGGTCTCTGAGAAATAATCAATTCACCAAGCATTGCAGAGCTTACCTTAAATTTATCCTCAAATATTCTTTCCTTTTCTAGATCTAATCTCAAGATTTATGCTTCTTGCTCAAGCTTAACACATTCATCTATTTTCTCTTGAATTTAAACTTGTTGATAGACTTCAATTCTTTTCACTTTTTACAATTGTTGTAACAATTCGGTGATCTCATCATGTTCTCTTCTCAATTGATCACAAGCATCTCCATATCTTCTCCTTATATTTTTGATACAATCATTTGCTTCCTTCAGCTTATTCTTCAAATCTTCAATTTCTTATGAATATCCAACACAGATCACTTCCAAAGGAAAAAAATTCTTATATTCAAATTTTGGTACCTTCCTCAACCTGTTAGGCTCCTTCAAAGGGACCAAGCTTTGATACTAATTGTTGAATATCTAGAATACTGAGAGGGGGGCGTGAATCAATATTCCATAAATCCATTCAAATAAAATCCATCTAAACATTATCATAGTTCTAACTAAATTAGCAAGATAGAACATAAAAAAAAATCAATGCATCAACACACATGAACACTAGGATTTTTACGTGGAAAACCCAAAATGGGAAAAACCACGATGAGGATTAACTCACAATATATTATATCTAGAAATAAGATATTGCAGGGCTCATTGCTAGGACTCACTGTTCTTGAAAGGCTCATAGCCTAAATACAAAAGATGGCTAACTTACAAGATACAAATATTTTGGCTCACTGAAAAAAGTATGAATTGATAGAATACACCTTCTATGTGCAGGGTTGAGTTCCAAAGAAGCTCTGAATAAGAAGTATTTTTTCTCACAATAGTCACTCAACAATTATGCTTTGATCCTCAGCTAATAAAGCATTTAGACTCGCATCTTGACTTATCCCTTGATCCTCTTCACACTTCACCATACTTCTCTTTCTTCTCCTTCCATATTCACACCTTCACACTCTTAGAGTTATCTTGCATTAGCTAATAATTAGTTAATCTTTAATTTATTATTAGTATAATTTATTCTCACACACTTTAGCTAAACTTAGGAATGCTTAATTAGTTGAGTTAATATTAGATCATTATGTCACATCTTGTGTGATGTTGACACTTTTCATGATCAAATACCTTTCTCATTTAGGGATTTTCTCTTATAAGAATTCAACCCTTATGTTAAATATCTCTCAGATATTATTCACAGGAAATATCACGGCTTTCATATCTTCTTGAACGCTTCTTCTATTACTTTTCCTTGTTGATGAATATAACAATTTTTGTTTGCAGATCTCTTGCATGGAAGGTGTAAATGTTTTTTTTTTATCATATGGCTTGTGGTTTTGTGCTTGTTTCACAATTCTATCATGGTATCAAAGCGTAGATTCAACAAACCCCTTCTCGATTTATGAGGTTTTCTTCTTCAACAAGGGTTGCGGGCTTCAAATCTAAATCCCCTTTGTTTTTTTTGCAAATTTTGGAGGTGGGCATTTTTTGAAACTTTTTTGAATGAAAAGAACCTTGCCATTGCATTCAAAGTGCTATAAATAGTCAATATTGGCCTTTGTTTCATCAATTTTTGACTCACAAGCTTAGATCTACAAGGGTTTTTCTAGGTGCTTTTTTTCTCAAATCTAGAGGGTACCTACAATTTTGAAGCTTTTTCAGCTTCAACGAGCCTCACCGTTGCATCCAAATTGGCCAAAAACCCTAAGATCGCTTGTCAAATCGTCAATTTTCATGAAGTTGACCTATGAGGAAAAAAAAAAATGCTTGTATGACCATCTGCACATAGATCGAGAAATTTTTTTGGTGCTAGTAATTTTTTAATTTTTTGGCTTCTATTTTTTGGTTAGAAAATTTAAAAACTTGTAAAGTTTTTTTGTACTAACAAAAAAATCTAAATTTTAAAAAAAAAAAAAATCTTTTAAGGCTTTTGTAGCCCCTTGGTACAGGGTACTCACAGGTACCTGTGTACACATTCCTGCAGGCCTCGTACCATCGATGTTCCACACCAGCTGACGACAACTTTTAGTCATCGGCGGCCATCCTTCTTGGCATTTTTTTCTGGTCGATGTCCTTTTTCCAACAATAATTTTTTGTCATTAGTTTTCCAGGAGCCTGATCTTTCCTAGCATGGGTGAATTTTTCCCAAGGAGGTACATAGTGAATATTCCCCTTTCGGGAATATTCCATCGATATTCAGTTACCAAGTTTTCTTTTCAGGGGACCATTTTTTTCCAACCACTGGGAATATTTCATTGACATTAGCATGACATCAGCATGATGTCATCGGCACGAATGTTGGCAGGGCCTATTTGACCCCTTCTTTGGCCTCCAAGGAGTGATTTTTTTCTTTTGGTCATATCTGGGGCATATGGTATCATTTTTGGCAAATGAGATATCATAGGAAAGCTGATTTCGTGAACTTTCCAATGGTGTGGGTTTCATCACCTGTTTCTACTTCTAGTGCATTCTACAGTCATTTCAAGTCAAAGGAGCTATTTTTAGTCCTGAGCTCATAAATTTTGACTATTTTCTCTATTTTTCACGATCTCAGCAATGTTGGAACCATCTTTCAGAGCTCTTCATTTTAATCCACAAAAAATTTCTAGATTGTTCTCGAGGTATATTTTATTCAATTTTTTATGTTTTTTTCACTCTGGTGAATTACTTGGACATTGTAGCTCTTGGAAACTTTTCATTTGCATGGGATGCTTCATTTTTTGTTGTTCTTCATGTATTTCTAATCTTGTGTCTTTTTTTGACATTATGAGCTTCCATTGTAAGCACATATGATTTTGTAAACGGACTGAGATAAAGTTCCTTTGTATTGCACCTATAATATGAGATCTTGCACATCACTTTGTGCCTTATTGTACTCACATTATGATATAAAGTGCCATGGGGGTTGATATTTTCCTTTGTTTTCCTTCATGCCTTTCTCATGTGTATGTGACTTTTATTTTCACATCCTTTCTATCTGCTTGTACTTTCATGATTGCACCTTCAGATGTTCTTGGTTCCTCTTCATGCACTACTTTCAGGAATTTAGTTTCGGTGTACCTGTCATACCTCTACCTTGTCAGCGTTATGGGGGGGTTTCTACTATTGGTGCTATTACTTCCTTGGTTTCATTGGATTGAGCTATGTATATAGTATTTTTTCCTATGTACTAGGTGGATGTAGCGGCTAGTTACCCATGCATTTCAGTGAGATGGAGCACTTACCATATGGACACTCTTGCATTCCTATTTCTAGAGGTGGCCTTCCATTTTCACTTGATCAGTTCTTCAGACTATTGGTACTTGTGCCATTTGTATCTTCGAGTTCCAAATGTTTTTCCTTGGTTTGCCATCAGGTTTGAGTAGTGTCTTTGGGGGAACTCATTCAAATTCTTGTCTTCTTCATCCTAATCACAACAAAGGTTCTTCTTTCAACATTTCAGCAGTCATTCTTCGATAGAGTTTGCAGCTTCTTCATTCTTTTGGATGTTCCTTTTTTCCTCTTTTTTGGAACAACTTTTTCTTGTTTGGAGGCTTCTTCAATCCTTCACTTGGCTTTCATCTCTTCTTGGAGTGGATTTTTTCCCATGATTTTTTCTCTATTTCTCCACATTATAGAGATCTTTTGTTTGTGCATGGGTACCTTCTTGGCCTTATTTTTCGGGACCCATCTTGCATTATTTTTAGGGTTTTTAGCTACTCCCTAAGTTCATCTTAAGGGGGGGTGTTAGAGTTATCTTTCATTAGCTAATAATTAACTAATTTTTAATTGATTATTATTCTAATTTATTCTCACACTTTAGCTAAACTTAGGAATGCTTTATTAGTTGAGTTAATATTAGATCATTATGTCACATCTCATGTGATGTTGACACTTGTCATGATCTAATACCTTTCTCATTTGGGGATTTTCTCTTATAAGCATTCAACCCTTATTGTAAATATCTCTCAGATATTATTCACGGGAAATGCCATGGCTTTCATATCTTCTTGAAAGCTTCTTCTGTAACTTTTCCTTGCTAATGAATATAGCAATTATTGTTCACAGATCTCTTGCATGGAAGGTGTACTTATTTGTTGTTTGATCCTTTGGCTTGTGGTTTTGTGTTTGTTTCACAATTCTATCACACACTTCTTCTCTATACACCACACACCCTCTCTTTTCCTCTTCAAATAATATTATATATATATGCAAGTATATCTCATTCATCAATTAGGTCGGCCTAATTAGATGAAATCAAAATAATCAAGACACTCTCGTAAAAACCATATATGATTTAAAACATTTTTTTCCATGTAGTGCATTATATCAAGTCATTGAACATCCATAAAGTATAACTAGTCTCCTTAGTGTATGTCATATGTTAGGTTAGACAAGACTAGGACTTAATCCATAGAAACTCCAAACAAACATACAATCCTCAAATCAAACACCTTATGCATCTGATATTACATCAATTTCTCATCATGCTACCATCATAGAGACTACGATTAGAGCCACAACATTAGAATTTTATCCGTAAGAAAATGTGGAGTCTCCCACACTGATATGTTGAGTAGAGAAATAATAGTGGAATACAAAGCTAAACTCTATCAATGATAACTTTCTTCTCACCACACAAAACTTCTCATGATCTAGGATATAGTTGTCTGAATAAGACATAATACCATTTTTAAGAGATTAGAGTCATATCTTTTCTTGCGGTGAATTCCAAACTAGAAAACCAACACATTGGTTCATCACAAAAGAAAACTACCGGTGGAGAGTAGGTTTCGGTTAGCTAAGTAAGCTTCCCATATAATTGTCACCATATTGACATCAATGACAACACATGAACAACCAACATAATACACTTCATTCTCATGTTGCAAGGATCCATAATTCCAACAACTTGAAGTTCCAACAAATTAGGTAGCAGGCTATTTAGATTGATCTCTACATCACTATAGGACAAAGAAAGGGCCCCCCTCTCTAATATATTCTATTATAACCCCACTAACTTACCCAACTAAACTACAATAATGTGCAAAATATCATTCCTCCAAAATTTAACCAAAAGCCAAGGAAGTCACACCCAAACTAGAACCCTTGATGGAAGCTCTTCATCTGGATTAAATCCAGTGTGCCAAGGTTTCAAGAACAACCCCACTTGATTGTAAAAGCAAGGACATCCCATAAAAGATTTATAATGATCTGTAATACATTAAAAAACCACCATAAAATAGTTTTTTATTGCTTGTAAAAACTTCCATGTCTCCCTCTAGGTTCCAAGTCTAGCAAGCCCAAGATTCAAGAAATGGGAGAAACTTTTATTCCTGTGAACTTATAAATTAATGCATGGTTTCTCTAATACTCAACATCTTCTACAATAGATTCTGGTTGGATAACCAAAACTTGTTGAGTCTCACTCTTATCCAAGTATCCATTCACTTTTAGAATCCAAGAGAGACCACCATATGAAGATCCCACACCATTTGAAGTTACTATATTGAAATCAACAGCCATAACATGTCTAGATAGGGAGAAATTTTCCCCCATTACTACATTCAAAAAAGACAAAAAGCTAGAGCTTGAAGGAGCAACCTCCGACTCCATTCTCAGCCCGAAACTCATTCACCTTATGCAGGAATTGATCAACAATACTTCACAAATAGTATATAGAAACCTTTAATAAAAAACCCCTTGATCATAAAAAAAAACCCACCCCTTGCAAGAACACGCCCCTTTCCAACCAATCATGCTCCCTCACACACATGCAATGAAGGAAAATTGCATGCAGGTTGTATCCTACACTAGGTTGTACCCTACATGATGTTGTAGCCTGCACTAGGCTATGGACCTACATTACCCCCCTAGTGTGCTAGCCATTCTTCCAAAAAAAATCACCCAATAATTTAGAATATATTATTTATTCGTAATATTACAATTTATTCATCTAAAAACATTATTACTCAAACTAAAAATTTAAAATACCTTTTTGGTTGATGCAAAAATGCCATGACTATGAATGCTCATGCATCATTAAATAATTCTAAATATTAATTTCTTTTTCAGTTTTGATTTTACTAATAATAATTGTCTTTATAAAAATTAAATTGATTAATTATGTAAAATAGTATTAATTTTGAAAGAAAATGTTAAAAATAAATTCAATTAACTCTAATTTTCTTTTAAATTTATTGACATGTTAATTTAAAATTTTGAAATAAAATTCTAAATACTTGTATGTAAAATAATAAAAATTCCATCTAAATAATTAAATTAAATTACTGTATAATTTTTTAATAAAAACTAAAGGTAAATAATTTACTAAAACTATCAATCCAAATTTTTGAGAAGTTTAATTTTTTGTTTAAATCTTTTAAAGCATAATTAAAACTTCTAATAATTATTTATTTGATTATTTTTTTGTTTGAAATGATGAGATAAACTTTAAATGTGATTCATTTTACAAATCTTTATCTAGCATTATAGCCATTTAATGTATTTCACCAATTTCTCTATATTACATAAATTCTCATTTATTAATAGAAAATATTCATTAAATAAATATATTTATTACATAAATTTAAATTCATTAATATCAAATATTGTAGACATGTAAAAATGATCTAATGCATATCACACATCCTGAATGATATTTTTCCATTATTGACATCACTTTCATTATTATTATTGCATTTCATCTCATTAACATCAATAATCCCCTTTTTAACACCATTTACATCATTAACCCTATTTTCCTCTATTAATTGAATGATCTTTAATTATTTAACTAATTCACTATATTATCAATAATCTAACTATATTCCTCCTCATTAATTAAATAAACATCAATTATTTAATTTTCACTAATATACCCTATTCATCTAAATAAATTAAATTATTATCATTAATAATTTAATTGAATTATTATCATTAATAATTTAATTTAATTATTATCATTAATAATTTAATTGAATTATTATCATTAATAATTTAATTAAATCACTTTCCCTTCTCTAAACTTGAACAATTAAATCAATTATTCAAAATCATTCAACATAGTCAACAAACAAATATATCTTTATTTGTTAAAGTCAAAAGAAAACTTGCACATTCATCTCCAGTATTAATTAATTATTCAGTTAATTAATTATCCTCACCCCTTTTTGATTGAGTACATAATTGTCATTGATTTCTCACTCTAATTGGTTAACTAATTCATCTATTTCCAAATCCATCTATAGAATTTGTGTAGAGTTATCATGTTGAATTAACTTTCAAATTCTTAAGATCAAATACATACATCTTTGATCACCATTTTAACACCTTTTGGATCTTTTGCAACAATAATGGAGGCTTTGTATTGATTCAAATGCAATCCAACATCAATACAAATTACACTTAAACATGGGATGGTAATGTTTTAATTCATGAATTTAGTTTATGTTCTCTTTATGATTACATTGCTTGGTTGATTTCATTGTTTTATAACTTCATTTCATGAGTATGATTTGGGAATTGTCTTTTTCTTTGATATCTTTCATTTGATTTCATTATAGTTTTCTTATGGTTATTTTCCTCCTTACATCAATTGGAATGCTCGGTGGGACCTAGGTCCTTAAAACTAATGTTTTCATAAGGTTTTGTGAGCAATTAGAGGTTCCAAAATGCTAATGTCTTTTTTAGGAAATGCTATTGTTATTCAAAACATGGATGTCCTAGAATTTGAACGTGGTTGTATTCATAATTTTACCATTATTATCCTAAGTTTGAATACTATCATGCTAAGTTTGACCACTATCGTCAAACAGACTGTTATTGTTTGTTCTATATTACAGGTTTCTAACAAAGCTAACTTTTATAGGGCTACTTTTATCCTAAACAAGTCTATGGTCATACTTTTTTGTACCACTATCATTTGAATTTGTCATGGTTGCTCGAGTGAAAAGGTCACTATTGTACTAAATAGATCTGCTACTGTTATGCTTTCTATTATGCTTTAGTATGATTTTTTTTTTGAATTTTTTTTTCCTAACCCTAACCATTGGTTGTTTGTTTTTCTTTGGAGGTTTTATAACATTGTTGATACAACCCTTATAGGATTATGGTGTATTTTCCTATGAACAACCAATGGTTTTCTTGCATAGTTGGTGAACGGTCCAAGGCCTTTCAATTTTCAAATAATTTTTAGTTAAAACATTTCATTTTGGTTCTCTTAAAAGTAAACAATCAAATATCACATTTCATTTTGGTGCTCCTAAAATCAAACAATCAAATCTCACATTTTGTTTTGGTGCTCCTAAAACTAAACAATCGAATTTCACATCTCATTTTGGTGCTCTTATAATGGAACAATCAAATATCACATCTCATTTTGGTGCTTTTAAAACTGAACAATCAAATCTCACATTTCATTTTGGTGCTCTTCAAACTGAACAATCAAATCTCACATTTTCATTTTAGTGCTCCTAAAATCGAACAACCAAATTTCACTTTTCATTTTGGTGTTATTGAAACAAACACATTTTTAGTTGGTTCTATTAAAATGAACCCATTTTTCTATTGGTTCAATAAAATTAACACAAAGTGAGATGTTTACCTCAATGCATTGAAACTTGGTTACAAATATTTCATGATTCAACTTGGTGCATAAAATTGAATGGATCTTTTTTTTACTGTAAAATGATACCTCTTGCTTGAAGTCTCAAACATTTTGAACTTGGTGCATCTAAAAAATGAATTGTTATCTTTACACACTTCACTTTTTCGACTTAAAATGAAATTGCTATAAATTGTATATTGTGTTCACCGTGTTTGGAAAACCAAGTGTGTATCCTCTCCCCTTGTTCCTTTGGATGATCTTGGGTGATGAAAAGCACTTTGGGTTTTAGATTCATTTTTTCATCATTACATTTAGATCAAGCCTGCCTTGAGATACATCCTGCATTAGATAACTCAAGGCAACCTAAAGCAGTATTTCCCTCAAATTGCTATATAAATTGGCTTCAATGAAAAATTAGGTTTAACTAGTGATTACTTGGTTGACAATGGCATTCATAATAGGGAGGTAACCACATACATGTGAGGTATAATTAGTCCCCTAGTTGGAGTGGTTAAATCCTTAAGTGGCTTATCGGACGTTATCCAGGCATTGAGTCCCCTGAGCAGTGACTAAAAACTTTATGGTAGTTTTCCCACCTTATTGATTGAGATATTCTACTTGGCGACATAGGTTAGTCCAAGGGATGTGCACCATACCCTAAAGATACTTTACACATCATATGACCTCCCTTGAGTTGAGACAGAAATCCCCAGCTTAGCATAAGCTACATGTAGCTTTCATTGGAAAGGGTGATTTGGGTTATCCTTCCATTTCAAGAGGCCCCTATCCGTCCACTCTCGAAAGATGAAATTTTTTACATCCCTTTGGGTTTCCCTACCCTTGAGTAGAAGGATCTTACAAGTTATGGGCCTAAAAGTGTCGCCATTGGCCAATTTGACCTTAGGGATAATATTGCTTGGAATGTTTTCGATGTTGTTACCAATTTAAACTTGGGTTGATTTTGGCCTCTTATCATTGAAACACATGATCATTTTATACGCTTTGTTTGATGTACTTTATCATTTTTTGTATCTCAAACATAATTTTCAAAACATCAGATCATACAAGCTTCTCAAAAAATTTAAACTTATCCAACAAACTATTGTCAAGAAAATAGAAATTTTGAAAACAAAGTCACTATTGACATTCCTGCCACTTTTGTTCTACAAAATTTCCACCTTCATCCTAAGTTTTCACTAATTCTATCAAAATTTCTACTATTGTCTTCTTTGTTTACCATTCGCAAGTTTTAAACAGAGACTACTTTTGCTATAATTACCACAGTTGTCCTGAAAAAGTAGTTGCTACTATCCTAAAATTATTGCTACTGTCTTGAAAACTACTACTACTATCCTAAATAGAAACCACTATTGTCCTATATTCTAGTGCAAATCAAATTAGTCTAAAATTGATTAATCTATTATTCTTTGAAACACAAAAAAATAGACCTATAATAAATCATATCATTAATTTTCCATATCCATTAGCAAATCAAAACATCAACCTAGTTTTAAGACACAAATCAAAAATAACAACTTGGATTATCCTCTTTCTCTTATTTTTTAGGATATTAACATCAACCTTTTCTTGTAATATTTCAAGTAGAGTATCAACATATTCTCTAAAAAATAGAGAAAAATATCATTCCAAGTATTGCATACCTTGTGTCCTAAATATTAGTGTCATATCAAAACATCTAAAAACACTCGTACTCTTAGGGTCTTGAGAACCAAACATGCAATCCATAGAAAACTATAAAAAACCTTTGAGAAAAAAGTTTTCACACATTATCACCATACTTTATTTTTAGAAAAAAAGTATAAGAATAAAACAACATGCCATTTCTTAATTAGTGACCACAAAATTCACCAAGGTCTTGAGCTTGTTTGTGACAACAATGAGGTCTCAACACTAGAAAAGGATGGAAACCAACAAGAGTAGTTCTAGTGAACTCAAGATAAACACCACTACTAAGGAAACTAAATCATAGGATTACAAAAAAAATGAACTTTCAACTCCTCAAAGAGAACCCACATTCAAAGCAAACCAAAACCAACCACCTAGTGAGGAGGAAATATTTCTTAGAAAACAAGAAGGAATGGATAGAAAAAAACCAACCTCATATTTCTCAAACTTCACCATAGAATAATATGATAGTGTTGAAGAACTTATTGATAAAAAACTCTTAGAGCACTCCAAAGATCCTAAGATGCAGAAACTTATGGACAAAATGCTTGGGAAGAACGCAAACCAGTATTTCCTTACACTAGCACAAAGTGATGCCAAATTACCCATAGACTTTAATGTGGACATTCTTAGGGATCCTAACCTCATTCCATTACGAGACCAAATGATGGTTATACAAATACCAAAACCAATGGTGGAGCCCAAGATACCATCCTTATTCTCACAAAACAATGATCAGTCTAAACCACAACCTATGGACAACCCATTGTTTAGGAAACCATCACAAACTGGGCAAGTAGTGGTGGCTCAACAATATCAAGGAAATTCAACTCAAAGCATGCCACCACACAATAATATGCAAAACATGGGAAGCCTTCCAATGGACCTACAAGGTAACATCCCATCACAAGGACAATACATGCCACAACAAACATCATATTATGAACCTTCAAATAATGTACAATATCAAAAGGGGAAATCACAACAAAATCCCCAACAACAAGGTGTACCCCAAATGAACTACCAAGGTACTCCTCAAGATCCACAACAACAAGGTGTACCCAAAATTAACTACCAAGGTACTCCTCAATTTTTCCAATAATAAGGTGTACCCCAAATGAACTACCAAGGTACTCCTCAAGTTCAACAATAACAAGGTGTACCCTAAATGAACTACCAAGGTACTTCTCAAGTTCCCCAACAACAAGGTGTACCCCAAAAAAACTACCAAGGCTCTCCTCAAGTTCCACAATAACAAGGTGTACTCCAAATGAACTACCAAGGTACTCCTCAAGTTCCCCAACAACAAGGTGTACCAAAAACAAACTACCAAGGTACTCCTCAAGTTCCACAACAATAAGGTGTACCCCAAATAAACTACCAAGGTACTCCTCAAGTTTCCCAACAACAAGGTCTACCCCAAATGCACTACCAAGGTCCTCCTCAAAATCAACCACAACAAGGTGTACCACAAACAAACTACCAAGGTACTCTTCAAAATCAACCACAACAAGGTATAACCCAAATGCATCATCAAGGTATTCCTCAACAAAAACACAAATGTGTACCCCAAACACACAACCAAGGTACTCCTCACAATCCACAACAACAAGGTATACCCAAAATTCATCAACAAGGTATTCCTCAACAACAACAACAAGGTGTACCCCAAATGCACTACCAAAGTACTCCTCATAATCAATAGCATCAAGGTATACCCAAAACACAAAATTATGGTATTCCACAAACCCAAACTCAAACTCCTATTCCAAAACAACAAGGTGTACCTCAAATGTATTACCACGGTATTTCTCAAAATCAATATCAAGGAGCTCAACACAATCAATACCAAGGAATACCTCAAAATCCATATCAGGGTGTACCACAAACTCAACATACCTACAACACACAACAAGAACCCAATCTTCCTTACATACAACATGGTCATCAAGGTCCCATGCCTACACAATATCCTATTTATGACCAAACAAATTTCATAGGAAAACATGGCTATAATGCACAAAATCCTCAATCAAGTGCACCAACTAACATCATAAGCATGCAAATGCAAACCCTCAACCAAAGAATATATAACATCCAAATTGGCAAGCTAAAGAAGAGCTATGCTCTACAAGATATATGTCCACATCCTTTTGATCAAAAATTATCTACGATAACTTTCCCAAAAGGCTTTGAAATACCAAAATTTGACAACTATAGGGGAAGAGGGGACCCAATAGAGCATGTGTACGAATTCTAAATAGCTTGGATGGATCTAGAGTGCAATGAAACTTATCTAATGAGGCATTTTCCATGAAGTCTCAATGGGGCCACTATTTAGTGGTTCTCTCATTTTTTTCCTACTATCAAGACATTCGATGAGTTGTTAGATAAATTTGTCGATCATTTCTCATACAACATAGAGCATGATATAACTTTCTTTTATCTTTATAAAATTAAACTAAGTCAAGGTGAATCATTTTCTTTGTATCTATAGAGATGGAGACACAAAGCCAAAAAATTTAAATGGCCCGTTCTAGAGAAACATCTCATAGACATCTTTATGTCTAATGTACACATGGACATCAACTACCAACTCATAGTTCTGTGTCCTAGTAACTTTGAGGAGACTGTTGAAAAGGGTTTTCTAATCAAAAGATCACTCATCGCAAGGGGAGTAATTAAACTCTACAACCCTAAGGATCAACCTTCTAGTTCAAATGACAAACCAAAGATATGGGAAAATAAAAAAAATGTAACCAATGATGGAGTGGTCGATGCCAAGGTTGTATGAAGCATACAACCTTCCAATGGCCCACAAAATAATGTTCAAACAACACACCAAACAACCAACTAAATTATCCATAAAACAACCAACTTAGTTATCCTCAAAACAATCAACCAAATAACCAACAAAATCAAGGAAAGGATAATGAAGGGAGGTCGCCAAGGTAATATGACAAAACCAAAAGGAAGTTTACCCATTAGGAGAACCCCTTGAGGTAATCATGCATAAATTGGTCCAAACAAACCTTATCAATATTAATGATAGAACAAGCTATGAGGATCCAAACTTCAAACCCCCTTGGTGTAATGAGAATGAACAATGCAAGTTTCATAAGATCAAGGATCATACTACCAAAAATTGCATGAGACTCAAAAACATCATGCAAGACTTAGTAGAAAAAGGATAAGTCGACATAGAACATCATCCTAGAAATAAAGACTTAAAAATCTACAAGGATCCAATCCCTAACCATTCTAGGGGATATGATAAGGGTAAAGGGAATATTACTGTAAATCCAATTTCACCTACAACGAAATCATAGGAAACATCTCTCAAGATGATCATACCATCAATGTTGTAGCCATACTAGGAAGAGATCCTGAGTGTAATGTAACTACACAAAGAGGGAGAGTTACAATCCAAGGAGCCCCACCCCCAGAAAAAGCCACAAGTAAGCAATCAAATGACTACAACATTGTGGAACAATTAAATAAAACTCTTTCCTTAATCTCCATCCTTGAGCTTTTGAAGTTGTCACCAACACATAAAGAAATCTTTGAGAAAGCTCTTGTCAAAACATCAGTCCCTAATGACCTTAACATTGATTAGTTTCAAGCCATGGATGGGAAATCACCTCCACCCATCACTTAGTCTTTTTCTAAGAAAGAGCTTCCCCAAAGATCTTTCCATAATCAATCTCTCTATCTTAAAGTTTGTATCCATAAACACAAGGTCAAGAGAGTACTAATAGATAATGGTATGGGCTTAAACATTTATACCCTAAAAATAGTAAAACAATTGGGATATTTTGATGATGTAATAGATAAAAACAAAAGTATCACCAAAAGGGCTTATGATGATATGGAGAAAAACTTAGAAGGAACAATCAAACTTCTTGTTCAAATTGGACTAGTGATAGTAGAGACAACATGACAAGTATCAAATCTTGAGCTACCATACAACCTTCTCTTAGGATGACCATGGATCCATGACTTACAAGTAGTCCCTTCTACATTCCATCAATACTTAAAATTTACTTATAATGATAGGGAAGTTACAATATATTCTGACCTTGAGTGCTTTCATTACTATGCGAAATTGGAGAAGTATAAGAATATTCTTCAAATACCCATCAACGATATATCTTTCCACTCTTGTTCATATGTTGACCCATCATCACTAACTTCATCCTCCACTACATATCTATCAACTAAGCCACCAAAATATGATCTCAAGATCCAATTTATTGACAAGGGTTGCAGAGAATGCCATTTCAACCAATCCTTTTGCATTGGAATGCTTCCCCCAACAACAAGACTTATGGAGGACTGAGAGAGATCAAGCATGTTCAAGATGTTACAATGGAAGTCAAACCCACCATTTTCACCAAGTGGGGAGACATGCAAGATGAAGAAGTATTCAAAGAAGGCCTATCTTCATGGATTTATAAATAATAAGGATGGGAGAAACCACTACCTCCCCTTCCTATTGATAAAAATGGTAAAGGATACTAGATAGCAAAAAGAATGGGGTTCACTAGAAAAGGTGGCCTTGGTTTACATGAACAAGGTATAAGAGAACCATTTATCATAGAAAAGTGCTAGAAGAATCTTGGACTGGGTTATGATTCATTAGACATGATTATCCCAAGCATTGAAAGTACCTCTTATGAGGAAAGAGCTCCTTCTACCATTTTTGATACATCAAATTATTATGACCTTATAGACAATGACTTGTATATCCAAAACCTATTTGTAAACCTTAACATAAATTCCATCACTACTAAACCTACATCTAAATATTACCACACTAAAATGGATTCCATTGAATATGAATGGGATTCTTGTGCCTCTAATGAGTATAACCTAGATACCTTATGGAACCTTGGTAACACTGATACATTTACCCTATCTACGATTTCCATAATCTTTGTTGATGCAAATGATAAAATACCTTTGCTTTACCCATATTTAATATACTGGGATCAACATCGCACATTGGTTTTGGACTCATTCCAGAATGATGAAGCTATTGCAGAGTTCATGGGACTTCGAACTAATATACAATGAGAAGATCATAAGGCTATTTTTGTAATGGAGCTTGAGCAAGGGGCATACTTTGGAGGGGAGATTGTTTCCTCTAGTCACAAAAAGAAACTGAAAAAATTAAAAATCAAAAAGAGATCCCCTAAGGAAAACCACAATGTGGCTTTATTGGATCAAGAAAAAAGAAAAAAAGGAACATACCTGAGGTTTAAAACCTCTCTAAGGTACTCAAAGATGGAGGATTCAATATCCCCATTACTGAATATCAAGAAAAATCAGCACTCTTGGTTAAAGGCTCTGAACCTATCAATGTGGGCACAAAGAAGACACCAAAAATAACATATTATCTAGCTTCCTTAGATCCTAAGGAAAAGGTAAATTTCTTGGCATTCATTAATGAGCACAAAATCAATTTCCTTGGACATATGTAGGCATGTCAAGGTTGGATCCAGCTTTAGTTGTGCATCACCTAACAGTTTTCCCTAGATCTAAACCTTTCAAACAAAAGCTACACAAGATGCACCCACAAATAGCACTCTTAGTCAAAGTTGAGCTTAATAAAATTCTAGACGCAGGCTTCATCAAGCCCACTGACTATCCTGATTGGGTATCTAACCTTGTACCAGTGTTGAAACCCACTGGGGGCATACAGATCTATATAGACTTTATGGATCTCAATAAGGAAAATTGATGCAAGATTGCTCTCTAGCTCTAGATGCTCCTGCATCAATATAGACTTCAGTTGAGTCAAGGAGTTGTCCCATTATTACTTTATAGAAGTAGTGATCTATATTTGACTTATTAAATGGGAATGAATGTCTTTTGCTTCTTCCAAGGAGGGTGGAATATGCTTCTTCTACACAACTTCTTTTTCTCCTACCAGGAGAAATGTTAAAGATGCTAACTTTAGGCTTACAACCCCCCACAACTATTTCACTTGAATTTTTATCTTCCCCGTTTGATCTTGCACTTATTGTATCTAGGAGTATAGCTTCTCAACTTGTGCCCTAATGGCACAATCACTATCCTGCAGTGGATCATAAGTGGTAGCCACATTTGTGATATGCACTTCCATAGAATTGATATAATCCTTAAGACTTTTGGTTGTGGAAAGACATTGTAGACAAAATAGGTACAACACTTTTGCCTCCTCCATACATTTATGAATATCTTCTATACATGCTTTCAACTTCTCGTGTGCCTTTATACATTTACCAAAGGCCTTAGATGTTCTATTATTGGTAATCTTTAGCTCAACTTTCTTCTCAAGATAAGCAAAATGTTCCATGAATAAATCCTTCAAATGTTTGATCTACTAAGTGAGTGGTAGAGAGGAATCCCTTCTTGTGTTGGGAATTTTAGATTCTAGGATTTTGACAAACCCTTACAAAGTTTCAAAACTATCAACATGTTGCTACAATATATCTTCCCTTGCAAAGGATTGAAACATATCACCAATTTACAACTTTTTGAATGGTGAGATATTTGACATATTTACTTTCCCATCAAACATAGGAAATTGTATCAATTGCAAGGCAATTGTAGGTTGAATCTATTTTTACTGTACAAGAAATTCTTTAATTGAATCAATGGGGGATGCAGAAGTAGTTTCCTTAGGAGTGTCTTGTACCCTTTTCTCTAGAAATAGATGTTTCTTCCTTTATTTTTTGATCCTACTAACAAATTATCTCTAGAGGAGGGTTGTCTTGTATATATAGCATGCTCAAGAGAAGCATGCTCTTCATCATGCATTAATTTCTCCTCTTTCTTCTCTTCTACTTCATGTTGATTAGTATCATGCTAAGGGAACATATGTGGTTGTTCCACATGTTCAACATTTCTCACTTCCTCAATGATTTTATTGGTCGCTACCTCAATTTCCTATTGTATCTTATCTCTATCTTCCCTCTCCATACTCATGAGGATGCCAACTCTTTGCTTCAACCTTAAATATTTAGTTTTTTTTTTGAACTATTTTATCTTTTTCTTCCTAAGAAATGGAGGTTCCATCTTTGTCAATTACTTATTTTCTCAGTTCATCATCTACTTCAATTTTTTTTCTCTTTTCTCTCTCTCAAGGCTTGAACCAAACTCTCTAGAACATTTTCTAGGATTTTATTGAGATTCACATTGTATTTGATCATGTACATTATTATTGCCCTTTCAATTTTCCTTTGGTCCTTAGGAGGGACATATAGATGCAATGCAATTGTTTCTTCTAGCAAGTTATGACTTACAATCCCATTAAGGATAGCATCTAATTGGAAAGGCTCATGTGGAGGTGCCACCAGAGGAGTTTTCTTGCTTTTATTTTCCTTTCCTTTCCCTTTAGGTTTGGAAGTTCCTTCCTCACCCTTTCCTTCTTCTTCCTTTGTTTCTTTTCTCTCATCCTTCCTTCTCTTGGCTTGTTGCTTACTCCTATGATGGTTCTTCTCAACAACTTTGGCTTCAAATGTATCTCTTTTCTCAATAGTAACTTATATGGATTTAATGTGTTGCGGAGTAGTAGCAATAGAGGTTGATCTACTTGATCTTCTAGGAATTTTCTCTACAATATTTTCCTCAGGATCTAAGGGAAATTTTTGTGGAGTATGGGAAAAGGTTTGAGGTGTCATCTTTGCGTATCATGAAATTCCCATTGTCTGAGATACCTTATCTACTTGTTTCTCATTGGTCTCTTCCACCTTCTTCTAGATAATCTTATTCATGATCTCTCTATAAGTACCAAATCTTTATGTTGTAGGATCCTTGGGATTTCTCAACTAACTTTCAACATATATTTTTACTTCAGCAGGGGAAGACCTCATAAGGAAATTTAGGAATCTAGGATGTCCTAGGTTCCACTGATTCAATGTAACAATAATCTTTATCAACCAAAAAGGTTATCTCATCCTTGTATTTCCTCACCAAATCAAAGGGAATTCTTTCCCTATCCTACATCTCAACTTGTAATTTCTTGAAGAAACCCCAATATGAATAATTGCAAGGTTTTTTTTATCACCGAATCCTCTCATGTGATTCCTTATCTGTGTGGCAACTGAAAGGCTTTGTTACTAGATATTTCCTTTGAAACTAGGTAATTCATTTAGAAAGTAAAATGCAAGGAAAATAATTAGAGACCCAAAATTGAAGTCATATATGGTCTCCTTGGTTTTCTTCATATTATCAAACAATTTCTCTCTCATTATTTCACATAGATCAAATTCATTTCCTTCCCTAACCATCTGGTATGTAGTATGAACTGCAATACTAGGTATGGAGCCCTCAATGTTTGTTAAATATACTTTATAATCTATTCCAATGAATGCATACTTAGCACTTGGATCATTGATATTACTTATTCTTGGGGTTATTTTTTCAAAATTTTCTCTAGTTAACTCTATAACCTTCTCATTCTTCATAGATTTCATTACTGAAACATATCCGATTGTGCATAACTGTGTTACTACCTTAATTGCATATTTGGTGATTTTGTAGGTTTTTTCCAAATATATAAAATCATTATGAATTATTCTCAAATGATCTTACCCATTCAATGTTATCACATAAATTGGGAAAGTCCTTCCACACATCCAACCCTTTGGTTGACACATTTGTGTGCTTTGGTTTATACCCAACATAGTCATCATCCAACAGAGTGTGCCTCAACTCCTCAAACTTTGTATGGTCAATTTCATTTATAGTATCATGAATATAAATCCTTACACCTTCAATACACACAATACGATTAGTAACCTTTAAAATGCACCATCCTTATCTACCTCATTTCCTTGTAAGGATACTTCTTATACTTTAGCCTAGGTTTCTCAAAAATAGCTACCAATTTTGGAGTACCCATTGCAAGAACCTCCAAAACCAGGGTTTATGCGCAACTTGAAATACCTCTATGAATTGTCACTAGGGTTTCAATGCAATTACACTTGAATTCAAAAGATTCCTTTGATGCCTTCTTCTTCTCAAATCTAGACATGAATTCTTTTGATTTGAATGAGCCAATATTAGAAAATTGAAGTATAGAAGATTTCATATTTTCCCTAACATTCCTTAATTAATGCACCTTTTACTTGTTAGGTAAGTAGTTTCTAGATTTCTTTGTGACTTCACAATGATAACCTTCTATTTTGCAGACCTCCACAAGAAAGGATTTTGCTCTAGATAATTTTTCTATGGACTCCATCTTGCTCATCAACTATATTCTTTAGATCATCTTAATTCAAATCATCTTTCATGTTGTAATGAACAACATTTTACCCTCTTTGGGGGGTTGAGAGACTTTTTAGAATAAATCTCCCCCTAAGATAATTCTCTATCTCAATCAAGTATGAAATCTTATGCACAATGCTCAAGCATTGTGACACTCTTCACTTCCTTATCTTTCTCTTTTTTTTCTCCAAACCTTTGTAGCTTCTTTCTTTTCTTCTATTTTCTTATGTTGAGCATGTGGCTACATAGAACCACTTTTGCATCATCTTTTGTTATGCCCAAAGTTATACACTTGTAGTAAACAATATTATATTCAAGGTCTAAACTGTTTCTCCTTATCTTAGTTTTACAATCAACAATCCTATGACCAAACTTATTACATGTATAGTGATGGGAAAGGTCATTGATGTCACAACTTGCATCATTTAGTCAATTAATTATCAAACTGGATGTGTCTTAGAGTTATATGCAATAAGGATGGTTGTCATGGATTTTTGGTGGGTTTTGCACTATAAACAGTGACTTTTGGTTTTGGTTTGACTCCTTTAGGAGCTCTCAAGAGCTGAACTACAACAACTAATTCCTAAGGATTTATTCTATCTTATTTCCTAATTTAAATTTTTTTTGACTTATTTCTAACTTCATTTGACTTGATTGAGACTGATTCATGGAAAATACTAACATCTACTTTAATTCTTAATCTAGAATATGAAATCCAATTTAATTATATTTTGCTTCAAAAGAAATCTATCTTAAGATCTGTTGGAAAATAAATGTTATTTTAAAGAACATAAATAAATTGCAAGGAAATGAAAATTAATCTAGAAAAAATAAATACTAATTTCCATGAGTAGATTCCAAACAAATTTCAATTCCATCTTTCCATAAGTTCCCATCATTGCTTCTAATTAAAATTAACAGATAATTACTAAACTTAATCCCTACAAACAATATATAAATTTGATTTACTTAACAAACCTTATAGTGAATCTAATAAACCATTCTAACCGTGATGAACTAAACTTGAAATTGATTTAACCACAATTGCTGAAAATGATTCATACAAACTTAACATTCCATATTTAACATCTAACACTTCAGATTTAATATTAATGAACAGAAATAACATAAAATCAATAAAATACCAAACACAAGATTGATTCCCCTTGTTGAGGAGGCCCTACTCTTCCTCTGCTAAGATCTTTAACATAGTGATTCAAGTTAACTTTTGATTTTCATTCAAATTGATCAAAGTATGATGCAGAACAAAGTATTGCAACCATTACAAGATTCTAACCAAAATTATCTAACTCCTTTATAAATCCTAAACACTGATATTTATAACTATATCCTTATTGAATTCAAAACATGGCATCAACTGCCAAGATTAAAGGTGTCTAAACTAGAGATTTAAATAAAACTAAAGTAGACCTAAAACAGGACTAAGAATAGATAGAGAGAGAAATTACAGATCGACGCTAGGACTAGAAGTTCCTAAACTGACTAAAAGAATCTGATTTGGACTTTGGTGATTCATCATCTAGCCGGGTTGATCAATGTCATGATTTTCTTCACTTGATTAAATAAGGAGTTTAACTTTATCATCAGTATTTTAAATACCATGAATAAAACCCTTAAGAAAGGATACCAATTATGACAGTAAAAGATTAAAACTGCATAATTATCTCATCAATATCATCACAAAAGCAATGAATTTAATATAAAGCATTACCTCAAATATATCTACCAATTTAGTCAAAAATAAAGCAAAGTAAGCAAATATATTAGTCTATAGTCTACCACCAGTCATGTTAATTAACAAAAATAACAAGTCTTTTAAACATAAAATGACATATGAAAGTATCTGTGACCCCTCATCATATATAAATTACCATAGAAAGAATGAGAAACTATAGTATCATTTCTTGGATGCATAAAATAGTTATTCCTAATATAATCATTCCTTCTTTCCTTACTTCTATAATCATTAGCCTTATGACCAAACTTGTTGTAAGACTAACAATAACCATGAAGGGCTTGAGAAAACATGGAAATAGAAGTTTGTTTAGGACGAGATCTCTTAAAGATGTTTTTTTTATTGATGACCTTTATGAAGCCATCATCCAATTTCTACCTTTCATATTTAGTCTTCTTAGAGTCTTCAGCAGAGCCCTTATCATTTTTCATTTGAGGGATATCAACTTTTGAGTTATGACCTTTTGCATATCTAAGACCACCCTTGTCCTTTAAAAATATTTGAGTACTAATTATTTCATCAAGAATGTTGGTGCTTTCCTTAAGCTTTGGACTGTTGTCTATCGAATCCTTTCATTTCTCTAATTCTTTCCTCAAGGAAACAATTTCTTCTTCAAGTTTGGAGCATTCCACTGCTTTTTCATTTAGCTTATTGTTCAAACAATTTGCAACTCTCTTTCCTTATTCAAATTAAACTTTCAAATTGATGATTGTCTCTTTTGAATCTTGAGTTTGATATTCAATTCTTTATTTTCTTTTCTTGTGATATCCAAATCTTCCAAAGCTAAAATAAGTTCTCCTTCATAGTCCACTTCACAATCTTATGCATTAAAGTCTTCCATATTACCATGCTTCTTGACTTCCAAATAATTATTCTCATTTGATTTTGCATTCGTTCCCATGTGTTCCACTTAGGGTCTAGCTCAGCGACTAGGCTATATCAAGGCACTTTGTTATAATACCAATTATTGAACACATAATAGTATTGAAGGGGGGATGAATGATTACTTAATAAAATTCTTTTATTCATTAGCAATTAACAAATATAGGTTGGGATGGACTAAATATAGGTCCTACATAAGATTGCAACACATATTAATCCTTCAAACGTGTTAGGTCAGCCCCAAATAAGACCTAAACAAAAATACCTTCATCTATTTACCCAATTCACCACACGTGGAATTCAAAAGTTGATCCCATCTGGAATTCCTACTCATCCAAAATCTGGAAGCTTATCTTCAAAATCACAACTCAAAATAATCATCCATGAAGGAATGTAGAATCTCCCACGTCAACACTTTGTACAGGAAATAACTGCAATATACAGAACTAAACTCGGTCATTCATATCTTCCAAGATACTTCATCAAACAAAAAAAAAATAGATTTAGATGCATCTGATGATCACCAAATTACTATTATAATCGCAAAGTGATATCTCTATTTATGGTGGAGTGCAGACCCAAAATTTGATGCACTAAACCACTGTATTGGTAGATTTGATACTTACACAAAATTTTGAGTGGCTATACTTTCCAGACCAACTTATCCTATACAAATTTCTTCAAAGACACTTCCAAACCATGCTACAATGATCCAAAACAATTTTGACATCAATGACAACACTGGATCATGCAAAATATACATATCATGCTCATGTTGTTAGACAACATCATCTTCCAACAATCTCCCCCTTTGTCATTGATGGCAACATGCACACGAAAAAAATTCTCCAAAAAATTTCTCTCCCCCTTACACATATCTTTTTTTTCCAAAAACACTCCAAGTATCTCTCTAAATATCTCATCAAGTAACTCTAAAAGTAACTCTCCTCCTTTGACATCAATGGAAAAGGGTGTGCCGATATCAACTCTTGTATACTCCCCCTCAAACATATGCATAAACAAAAATAACTGAAAGAAAGTACTAACTCCCCCTTAGGAATTTAACTCAAAACTTCTATATCATCCTTATATTTACAAAAGAATCTAAAAAACTTGAAAGATGCATAGAAATAGAAACTATCAATGTAAAGATGTCGACCCTTGAATCTTTTGTAAAATGAATTTCCACACAAATTTACTTTCCTCACATTCTTTCTTTTTTGTTGCCAGAATTTTGTATTGAGACTCAATCTCAACCAAGCTTTCCTCTCCTTCTTCTAGAGTACTAAAGGTTTAGCTTTAAAATATGATTAGTACTGGCAAGGCCACTTGAGATAGATATATACTTCATCTTCACCAAGTCCCTTAGCTTCTCAAAATGCTTGATTGTTTCTTCTTTTTGGCTCTACAAAGTACATAATTTATCATGTAGGTCCACTATAGCAATCTAGGTCTGATAATCTCTATCTTGTACTAGATTATAAGAACTCAACACACTACTTATTTGTGTTTCTATAGAATCCATGGAATGCTTTATTCTTTGTGTGGCATCCAACCACTTCATAAAATACAAAAGTAAAGTATTTGTGTCTTCTCCATAGGCTTGTACATCCTTCAAGCATTCATCTACTTTGTTGTGTGTAGATGCACACTTCTTTGTGCTATCCAACAATTTCTTCTCTGCAAGCATTGCCTCAATTTCTATTTCAACTTGTCCTTTTAGTTTGGAGGCATATTCCTTGAAGGAATCAATCAAGAACATGAAATTCTCCATTACAGATAATGATGAATCATTTTTTGTATTGGTTTTATCTCTTGCAATTCCTTCATAGCTTCATCCATGAATTCATTACTCTTTTGGTATGTTTCAATAATCTTCTTTATTTCTAATGTGTGAAACACATCACCTAGCTGCAACTTGTGAATGGGAGAAAATTTTTCCAAGACCACTACCTTGTTGCATGGGAAATTGTAATAACTAAGATGAAAAAACTAGTTGGAATCTTACTTGCATAGACAAAAGATTTTTCAATGGATTACCAGAGGAAGATTCACTGGAAATCTTAGGTAACTCCAAGTTTTCTTCATTTTCTTTATCCTTCTTGGACTCAGTGTTCTCCTCTTCCTCTACCTTGTCTAATTCATCATAGGTCTTATCCTAAAATTCATCATCCTTTTCTCTTCATCTCCTTTATCTTTATCCTTTCCTTGTTCATTCTCCTCATTCTTGTCTTCATCTCCTTCATTCTCACCTTCATCTTATTTCTCCATGTTCTCTTCTTTCTTATTCTCTTGTTCTCTATCCTCAAGATGCTTTTCACCTTCATCAATGGTAGGCTATTTTTGTTTCAAAGGAACAAATGTCTTTAGGTTTCCTTCATCATTAATTACCTATGGGAGACTGGACCTATCTTTTGTAGTATCATGAGTAATTAGAGGAATAAAGGTGTTATCTTTTGAAGTTTCTTCTTCAATCATTGTCTGTCATTTTGCAACCTTTTCAACTTCATCATTGGCTTGAGTTGGTTCTTCTATGTCTAGAGGAGTATTATCAAGATTCTCCTCTACATTAGTATCTTCATCACTGATCCCATGCTCATGTTCAAAATGATCTATCCTTCATCATTAAGTTATGTGGCATGAATCGTTATTTAAACCTTCTTTAGTTGTCGGGAGAAAACCTAAATTTTGTACAAGTTCATCAGCCTTTTCTTTGCATTCTTTTAGGATCATATCATGATCATTTTGATCCATTCCCATAAGAATTTTTACCTTTTATTTTTCAGCTCCTTGTTGTAGATGGCATCTAATGTGGCTCAGTCTGTTTCAAATAGGGGAGCACTTACTATCTCAAGAGCTTCATCTTCCATCTTTTCATGCTCCATAATTGCATCCTCTCTTCTTTTTAACAAAATAATCCAAACATCATCTGGTATATCCTTCCATATATTCTGCATATCTACCTCAACCACAACAATTTATTGAACTATAGCTTCAATTATTGTATTTTTGTTTGTTTCATCAACTTCCTTATACATTTTTGTTGTCTCCTTTAGCATCTCATTTGCACTATACTATTGAATAGTTCTTCAACCTTCATAGGAGTGTGAGGTTTCTCAATTTTCTTCTTCTTTTCTTTCACCGAAGGATTCTTGGGTTCTTTCTTCTTCTTCTCTAGAGAAGCCTTCTTTTTTTCCTTCACCTTCTCCCTCTTCTGTATTATAAATCCTTCTTTCTCTTTCTCAACTTCCTCCTCACTATCTATATCTACAATATGAATTCTCTTTATTTTTCTAATCAAATGGGCTTCATCCTCTTCCAACTCTTCTTCCTCAACAACATTCATGCCACTTTCCTTTTTCCTTGTGGCATTCTTCTCCACTCTCCTTGTAGAAACAACAGGGGTAATGTGGTGGTATTTTTCTTTCCTTATGCCCTAGTGGCATAAACTACTAGAGCAGATTTATCCCTTACCAAAGGACTATCTGTGGGTTTCTTCTTTCTCATCACTAGTTTCTTCAACTCCAAGTAAACTTCCATTGAATTTTCTTCATAATTCCCATACCTTGGCTTGTTGGGATCTTTAAGACTATTCAACAGTACCTTTGCATAGCCAACAAGTTCTACCTCTGACACTTCATTATCTAGTTTTGAAACCCAAATAATCCTAGGTTATACTGCTTCCATTATACAAAAGTCTGTGGAGACAAGGAAAGTGATGTGATTTTTGTATCTCTCCACAACACTTCTTTGAATCATTTTTCTTTCATTCATTCTTCTTTGGAATATTACAAAGAAGGTTGCAAGGGTATCATCGTGAGCATTCATATCTCCAAGACCTATTATATAATCTCCTATCTAGTGTGCAATGAGCCTTGTACTTGACCAATTAGCCTTCTCAATCACTAGAACTTCACTTAAGAAGTAGAAGATCAAACATGTCACTAGTGTTCCATACTTGAACACATACTTCTTAATTTGTTTCAAATTCTCCATCAATTGTTATTAGAGCAACTCATAGAGGTCATGATCAACATTTTTCTCAACCATGTCTTGTGCCACATGAATTAGTATAGTAAAACTTGTATCCAATAAGCATAGCCGCATATCTAATTGTTGGGATTTTGATAGGTTTCATTATGAGGGATCTTTGGTCAAAGTTAGTACCCGTTCTCTCTATTAAATCCTTGTTCTTGATGTATTTCAAGACATGAACTAGTTTGGTGGAACATAAACTAGTTATCTATCTAATTACCTCCTTAGTAATCATATGAGGGCCATCAATCCACATAAATTGATTGTGAATTCTACTTAGGTCCATTCTGATATATTTTTCTTCATATCTAAAACTCAAAAACCATTGCCATACATCCAACTTTTTATTGGCTAGGTTTTGGTATTCTGACTTAAGGGAAAAATCATCTGTAGTTAACTCATTCATCCATAGGTCCAATAATTTTTTGAGTGAGTGCTCAACCATACTTCCATGAATGTAATGCCCTAATGTCTTTAGTTGGTAAAACCCCATATAATATATGTGAAAATGCACCTAAAGGATCATCTTTTATGGCTTTGGTGATATATCTTCTAAACTTAGGTATAGATTTTGAGAAATATCTACAACCCTTGGTTTCTCTATTGCATTTAAATTGCTTTCAAATGATAATTCTAGAAAACTAGGGTATGCTAGAATTGCTAAATACCTTTTACTTTGCTTCATTGAACTAGGGTTTTGATGCTTTGATCTCTAAATAACATTTCCACTTCAAATTCACTTCACAATGCTCTATTCTCCTTTGATTTATTTTGATGAAATGAATTTTCCTTCTAAATTTTCCTTTAATCTCTCTGATTTTACCTAATTATGTAATAAATGCTTTGAACCATAAAGTTGGCAAGTTCCCTAAAAACTGTATGTGCAATCACCTTTTCAAGCTCCACAAATCTTCATACTAGCATATTTTCTTTCACAATCTTCTCCAACAAGTTAATCATTTCATTCTTCATGACATATCCTTGTGTTGTAGCTTCAACACCTCTTTTCTAGAAAGGGACATAAGATATCCATTAAATCTCCCCCTAAGCCATAGCTCTTGGCTTAGTTATGAGAGGAAACATCTACACCAAAGGATGGTATAAACTCTTCCTTGTTTTTAGTCTCCTCTTTCTTTCTCCATAACTTCTCCGTTTCCTTCTTTACATTAACCAGATCAATATTTTTGGTTAGTTCATTCTTATTTACTAGATTTTCCTTCCTTGTATTTCTATTTTTACAAAATTTAGCTATATGTCAAGGCCTACTACAATTGTTGCACATGACATATCTATGAGCATTACTCCTTCCATTCATTATGGATCTACATTGGTCAACTTTGTGTACAAATCCTTAGCATGTATAGCAATAACCATTAAAGGATTGAATCATTATACCATTATTATATACATTAATCATTTGACTTCTACATTCATTTACTCTACGTCCAAATATTTTGCATGTAAAGCATTGACCAGTAAAGGATGGAACATTTTGATTTATTCTGCTTCTAAATTCCATTGCTCTATGTCCAAATATATTGCAAGAATAAAAAATACCATGGAAAGATGGGTAACTTTGAGCATTTGGTTGTCTAACAGGGGATCTTCTAGCATTGTTTCTTTGATTTTGAATCTCGCCATTTTTCTTCTTGTCTTTAGTCTTCTTTGGTTCATTGATCTTCTTTTTCGCATTAGGTGTCTGAGCTTCTTTTGATATTTCTCCTTTTTCAAGTCCCAAACCACCTTTTTCTTTAGATGCTTTTTGATTTGCAATAAACTCATAGCATGGTAGAGATTATCTTAATTTTTTCTTCATGACTTCTTGCTTTCTCCAAATCTGATCTTAGATTTACCACTTCTTGTTCAAGCCTCATGCATTCATTAGATTTTCTTTCCACCATAGCATTTAGACATTCCTCAACTCTTTTCTTTTCTTCCACTTGCACTTTTAGTCCAGTAAGATCTTTATTTGCTTGCTTCAATTTTTCATTAACCTCCTTATGCCTTATTCTAAAATTATTGATCTACTCTCTCAATTTTTTCATGCATTAATTTGATTCTTTAATATTTTCCTTCAAATAATTTTTTTCATCTTCAACTTTGTTAAGATCTTCAAGAGAAACTTTGAGTTCTCCATCTATGTCAATCATGCAATATTATTCAATGTATTAAATAGTAGGAATCTCTTCCAAAGGAATAGGAAATTTTTTATTAGTCATGTGTTCAATCTCCAAGATCCTCCCAAAGCGGTCAAGCTCCTTCTAGGGATCCAAGCTCTTATACCAATTGTTGAACACTTAGAATATTGAGAGGTGGGGATGAATCAATATTCTATTAAACCCTTCAAGAATTATCCATCTAATTACCAAAGAAAATTCAACTAATATAAGAAAAGAAAGCATAAAACTTCCACAAAATTACATAACACATGAACAATGGGTTTTTTATGTGGAAAACCCAAAATTGGAAAAACCACTATGAGTGTTAGCTCACAATGTATTATATTCAGATATAGTATATTACAAAAATGCTCATTGCAGGTGGAATCATTGTCTGGTGGACTCATTTCCCATAGAGAATAATATAGAATCTATAATGGGTGTCTTACAACCTTTTAAACTATTACAATTACATCTATAGTGATGCAGGAGCATCTAGTGGTGTAAGGGCAATCTTGCATCACCCAAAAATAGTTAAATTTTAAGTTTCTCAGTTTTTAGATGTTTTTACATTTTTTCATACCCTTTTCATCATAATGAAATTCCCAATTTACGGTTTTTATTTTCTATTCATGGGTTGAAAGATATTGCAGTTTTAGTTTCCCTGATTTGCACTTGAAAATCTTCTGAGTTAGATTTGAGGCACTTAGTTCCTGGAATGGCCCCAAAACTTTCCAAAATTGACGTAGCATATCTTAAGTGTATTATTGACTCGAGACCTTTCCAACAGTTCAAACGATTCTCGAATTGGAGTCCTAGATCAAAAGTTATGGCCCTGGGAAGTTGGTGCACTTTCTAGAAGATACAATTGCAAATGTTCTTTTGAAATTTGAACTTCAAGTTGTAATTTTCAGCCAAACCGCCTAAACTAAAATTTGAATGTTTTTTTGGCTTCAAACTAAAGAGGAGCTCTATTTATGGGTGGGTTTCTAATTTTTGGGTAACTTTTTGGGGACAAGCTCACATATTGCGAAAGGGTGATTCTGTAGCTTTCTGTAACTTGCATGTGTTGTAGAACTTGGGAATTTGAGATCCTCTGCATGTAAGAAGATCCATTTTCTAAATAATAAAATTATTCTGTTGTTTGTGGGTTATTTTCTAAGTCTCGGGCTATGCTCTCATCAAGTGGTATCAGAGCTAGGTTTTCTTGAGTGTGTGGACAGATCACCGATCGTGAGGCAATTCGCACCAGGACTGTGGTTGTGGGTCGAGGTCAAGAAAGATGCCTCCAAGAGTGATACTTGGTAGGCATGGTGGTGCTATAGGTGGTCGATGCGACAGAAATACTTGTGGAAGAGATGCACTGGCAGTCCTCCAAAGATAGATTGATGCATTACAAGAGCAGTTGAGAAGAGGGTTAAACCTGAGGGAGGAAAGTGAGGATGAAGGAGAGGAAGAAGGTTCAAATATAGAAGAGAAAGAAGAAGCAATTGATCAAGACCAAATGCGGCTAATAAGGGCCATTTTGAAGATTAGGAAAAGACCCAGAGTAGAAGTCCCCAGTTATTCCAGAAGTCTGAACCCGGAAGAGTTGATTGACTAGATCAATGAGCTAGAAGAATATTTTGAGTATGAGGAAATAGAGGACCCAGATTAGGTTAAGTTTGCAAAAATGAAGCTGAAGGGTAATGCTAGTATTTGGTGGAAAGAGGTCTAGTTGGAAAGAAATTGAAGAGGAAAAGGAAATATCACTAGATGGGATTGAATGGTAGAGAAACTAAAGAAGCAGTTCATACCAGTGGACTACGAGTTAGATCTGTTGAAGAAATTGAAAAGGTTGAAGCAAGGAAGTAGATCTGTGAAAGAATATACTGAATATTTTCACAAGAAAATCATCAGAATGGGCCACACAGAGGCCAATAAGGAGAAGGTAGCCTGATACCTTAATGGGTTACGATCTAGCATTCAGGAGGAGTTAAGCCTAGTCAAAATGACCACCATTGAGGATGTGTATCAGTTTGCTCCGAAGGTGGAAGAGAAGCTGAACAAAATATTTGATGGCAAGCAAAAAGGACGAGGAGGTCAAAGTGGAAGGGGCAGTGGAAGACCTTCAGGAAGCTAAAATGATGATGAAAAGAAAAGTGAAGATGTGGGTACCAGCTGAAGCCAAAGGAATGACAACTTCTACTGCCCTCATGATCAAAACAGTGGTGATCAAAGAGGTAGAGGATGAAGGAGATATGGACAAGGATCTAGAAGAGGTGGTTTCAAAGGAATGTGTTTCCAATGTGGTGAAGAAGGGCATCAAGCCTATGAATGTCCACAACACCAAAGAAAGGCATAAAAAAGGCTAGAAAGTCATGGAAGGGTTGTGCATGCAGATGAGGAGGCCCAATCTGAACATTCAGATGATGTTGAAAGGGGAGAAGCCCTAGTGATTAGGAGAGCCCTGGTGACTGAGGAAAAGGATCTATTTCGCACAAAGTGCAAGTGTGAAGGAAAATGTTGTGATGTCATTATTGACAGTGGGAGCACCGATAATCTGGTGTCAAAAGAGATGGTCACAAAGTTGAAGCTGAAGAGGGAAAGGCACCCGCATTCGTATCATATTGCCTAGTTGCAGAAAGACCACAAAGTTTTGGTCAATGAGTAATGCCTAGTAAAGTTCAAGATCGAGAGCTACCATGATGAGGTACTCTGTGATATCATCCCCATGGATGCATGTCACATGTTGTTGGGGAGGTTGTGGCAGTTCGATAGGCGAGCTATACATGATGGCCATGCAAACACTTATTCCTTGATAAAGGATGGGGTTTGTCACAAGTTGAAACCCCTAAAGGAGACCAAAGAAAATGTATGCAGTAGTGCTAGAATTTGTTATGTAGATAGAAGAAAAATTTTAGAAGGTATGAAGCACGAGCCTGTGTGTTATGCATTGATTCCTAGAGTGAGTAAGGAGGACAGTGAGAAGGTTCCAGAAGAAGTTTCTGGGATGTTGGATGAGTTTCAAGATATTGTTTATAATAATGTATCTGAGGGTTTACCACCAATAAGGAAGATCAGTCATCAGATTGAATTGATTCCTAGAGCTAGTTTGCCAAATAAGGTAGCTCATAGAATGACTCCAGTAGAAAATGAGGAGTTGAATAGACAAGTTCAAGAATTGTTGAGAAAGGGTTTGATATTGGAGATTTTGAGTCCATGTGCAGTACTTGCAGTACTAGCACCAAAGAAGGATGGGGAGTGGAGGATGTGTACAGATTCCTAAGCCATAAACAAGATAACAATCAAGTACAAATTTCTCCTGCCAAGGATGGATGACCTAATGGACTATTTGAGTGGAGCTCAGTACTTCTAAAGATTGATTTGAAGAGTGGATATCACAGATCAAATTCAAGAGGGAGATGAATGGAAGACTTCCTTCAAGACCCCAAGAGGGCTGTACAGTGGTTAGTCATGAATTTTGGGCTAACCAATGCCGAGCACATTCATGCGGCTCATGAATGAGGTACTAAAAAGAATTTACAGTAAGTTTTGTTGTGTGTATTTAGATGATATTTTGATTTTTAAGACATTGGATGAGCATCGATGCATATTGGAGAGCCTTTGAAGTTAAGAGAAGAGAAACTGTTGATTAATCTGAAGAAGTGCAGTTTTGTGAAGAGGAGTTAGTGTACTTGGGGTTTGTTGTCTCGATAGAAGGTCTCAAGATGGACCCAGAGAAGGTGAAGGCTATTCTGGAATGGCCTACCCCAAGAACTGCTACTGAGGTGAGATCTTTCCATGGTTTGGCTAGTTTTTATAGAAAGTTCATTAGAAACTTCAGTAGTATTTGTGGACCCCTGACTGAAACAATGAGAGGGATAGAAAAGAATTCAAGTGGAGCACTGGAGCAGCAAAAAGTTTTGAACTGTTGAAGCAGAAGGTAATAGAGCAACCTGTTACAGCCCTCCCAGTTTCAACAAAGGTGTTCAGGTGGATTGTGATGCCAGTGGTTGTGCCATTGGAGCAGTGTTGAGCCAAGAAGGTAAGCCCATTGCCTCATTTAGTGAAAAGTTAAATGATTCCAAGAGAAAGTATTTTGTATGATGATCAGGAATTTTATGCAATAGTTCAAGCATTAAAGAAATGGAGACATTATTTGTTGCAAAGGAATTTGTTCTATATATGATCATTAGGGCTTGCATTACCTAAATAGTCAAGAAGAATTAAATCGAGAGGCATATGAAATGGGTAGAGTTTTTTCAGAGTTATACCTTTGTTTTGAAACATAGGAGTGGGAAGTCAAATAGGGTTCGAGATGCCTTAAGTAGGGAGGCATACGTGATGACAAAGATGTAGATTGAAGTGGTTGGGTTCAATGAACTTAAGATATGCATAAGATCACGATTTCGAGGAGGCTTGGAAAGCTTGCAAGGAACCTATTATAGTGGATAGGACAAGGTGGCTGGATTTCATAATCTAGGATGGCATATTATTTAAGGGAAGTCAATTGTGTATCCGAGGAGTTCCATGAGGGAGAACCTGATAAAGGAGAAGCATAGTGGAGGAATGGCAGGACATTTTGGTCAGGATAAGACCATTGCCATTATCAGTGAGCATTATTATTGGCCTCAGTTGTCACAAGATGTGAAGAATTTTGTACAAAGGCTGCAAGGTATGTCGGATGGCTAAAGGAGTGAGCGAATATAGGCTTATATCAGCCCTTACGTACCAGAGGCCATGGGAGGATATAAGTATGGACTTTGTTCTTGGTTTGCCAAGGACACAACGAGGAATGATTCAGTCTTTGTGGTGGTTGATAGGTTTTCAAAGATGGCACATTTCATTCCATGTCAGAAGACCCATGATGCAGTCCACATTGCTGACTTGTTCTTTAAAGAGGTGGTGAGGCTACATGGTCTGCCAAAGAGTATTGTTTTAGATCGTGACACCAAATTTTTTGGGTACTTTTGAAGGACTTTGTGGAAGAAGCTGAAGACAGAGTTGAAGTTTAGTTTTGCACACTATCCACAAACAAATGGGTAGACAGAGGTTGTTAACAGGAGTCTGGGTAACCTACTAAGATGTTTGGTAGGAGATAAACCCAAGGGATGGGACTTGATCTTACCCTAGGAGAATTTTCTTACAACAATTCTATCAACAAAAGCACTGGTAGATCACTATTCCAGATTGTGTATGGAGGTAGCCCCAGAATAGCTCCAAAACTGAGGAAGATGGACCAAGAGAAGAAAATAAGTGCTGAAGCCAAATATTTTGCAAAGCACATCAAGAATATACATGAGAAGGTATGAGAACACATTAATAAGATGAATATGCAATATAAGGCTAAGGCAGATCAGAAAAGGAGGAATAAGGAGTTTCAGACTGGTGATGAAGTAATGATCCACTTTAGGAAAGAAACGTTTCCCGTGGGAACCTATAACAAATTGAAGATGAAGAAATTCGATCCCTGTAAGATTTTGAAGAAGCATGATTCAGGGAATGCATATGAGGTAGAGTTGCCTAATGGAATCAACATTTCCCTTGTGTTCAACATTTTAGATTTGACAGAGTATCATGAAGGTGGAATAGAGGAAGCACCAACAGTAGGGTAGTATTGCATTCCAGCACCTACTTCAGAAAGGGAGGAGATTGAAGCAATCTTGGATAGTCATGTGGGAAGGAGTACCAGAAATAGGCAATATGAAGAATATCTGGTGAAATGGAGAGGAAGGCCTATGGAAGATTCATCCTGGCTATCTAAGGTAGCAGTTGACTAGTTTGGTTTTCCTCAACCATATGAGACGTGATGGGTCACTTCTCAAATTACCCTGGGTGTTTGATGCAGGAGCATCTAGTGGTGTAAGGGCAATCTTGCATCACCCAAAAATAGTTAAATTTTAAGTTTCTTAGTTTTTAGATGTTTTTACATTTTTGGATACCCTTTTTGTCATAATGAAATTCTCAATTTATGGTTTTTATTTTCTATTCCTGGGTTGAAAGATATTGTAGTTTTAATTTCCCTAATTTGCACCTAAAAATCTTCTAAGTTAGATTTGAGGCACTTAGAGTTCCTAGAATGGCCCCAAAACTTGCCAAAATTGGTGTAGAAAATTTCAAGTGCGTTATTGACTTCGAGACCTTTCCAATGGTTCAAACGGTTCGCAAATCGGAGTCCCAGATCAAAAGTTATGGCCCCAGGAAGTTGGCGCACTTTCTAAAAGATACAATTGCAAATTTTCTTTTGAAATTTGAACTTCAAGTTGTAATTTTTCAGCACCAAACCGCCTAAACTCAAATTTTAATGTTGTTTTAGCTCCAAACTAAAGAGGGGCTCTATTTATGGGCGGGTTTCTAATTTTTGGGTAACTTTTTGGGGACAAGCTCGCATATTGCAAAAGGGTGATTTTGTAGCTTTCTGTAACTTGCATGTGTTGTAGAACTTGGGGATTTGAGATCGTCTGCATGTAAGAAGCTCCATTTTCCAAATAATAAAATTATTCTCTTGTTTGTGGGTTATTTTCTAAGTCTCGGGCTGCACCCTCATCATATAGTATGTTGGATTACAATTCCAATGAAGTACAAAACAATCTTTGCACTGATTTGGATCAATGCTCTGCTCTGCTTTGAATTCCCACAATACTGATCAATTTCACATCACACAAATGTAGGTGGAACACCATACATGTTATCAATATCTCATCACATTAACATCATCCCAAAACACCAAAAAAAAAATCCTATATATATATATATATATCCATATCAAGTGTAACACCAATTAGGTCAGCCTAATTGGATGTAACACAAAATTTGAACTTGTTGTCCCCAAAACTTTTTATCGACATCTTGCACCTTAATTCAAAATAAAAATTATCTCAAGATAGGTTAGGATGGACCAAATATATTTCCTACACATGATTTAAACACATATTAATCCTTCAAATGTGTTAGGTTAGCCTCAAATAAGACCTAAACAAAAAAAACCTTCATCTAGTTACCCAATTTTCCATACGTGGAATTAAAAAATTGATCCCATCTAGAATTCCTACTCAACCAACATTTTGAATCTTATCTTCAACATAAAAACTTGAAATAATCATCTACAAAGGAATTTGGAATCTCCCACGTCAACACTCTATACAAGAAATAACCGCAATATACAAAACTAAACTTTGTCATTCATATCTTCCAGGATACTTCACCAAAAAACAAAAGATATTGGATTTAGATGCATCTAATGATCACTAAATTATCGTTATAATTGCAAAGAGATATCTCTATTTGCAGTGGAGTGCAGACCCAAAAACTGATGCACTGAACCACTGTACTAGCAGATTTGATGCTTAGACAAATTTTTGAGTAGCTATACTTTCTAGACCAACTTATCATGTACAAATATCTTCAAAAACACTTATGAAACATGCTAGAATTATCCACAACAATTTTGACATCAATGAAAACATTGGATCATTCAAAATATACATATCATTCTCATTTATATGGACACCATCATCTTCCAACACTTAACACTTTTATACTCTGATTAATCTAGAATACTCTATAGTAAAACATATGAATAGAAACTTGGACTATGCAAAGATATTCTTCAAACTACAAGGACATATCTTCATCTATGAAGGAATGTGGAGCATTTGAAAAAGCTCTTGTAAATCCAATCTTGAGCCTTAGATTGATTAGAACCTTGTCAACCAAGGCAATTGACATCTACCCGTGAACTTTAAATAATGGTGTAAAATAGTGTACCTGTGATAGCATAGTGAACTTGACATCCAATAATGAACTTCAACAGATAAGACAATATTACATCTCTTTAACATCCAACCATGAATTTTTCCTCAACATAAGTGTATAAGGTATCAACAAAGGTTGACATCAAATGAAAACACCAAAATAGGTTGATATCAATGACAACACACTATCTACACATTTTCCAATAGATTTAACATATTTTCATAATATTATTAATAATAATATACTAATTTACAAATTAAGGCAAGATTCAATAAAAAAAAAATCCAAAATTTTACCAAAGATAATAATGTGAAGTTCAATGAGATAGTGTAATATGTTTTAATTAATAAGATATGCTGTAGTTCTAAATCAGTTTTGATTTTCTAAAAATCTAAAAGTGGGATTTTGAGTTATGATGTTGAAATTTTCAAGGAAAATAATATTACTCAAAAGCATGGTAAGATTGATCAAAATCTACTATTTGAATCAAATGCATGTGAGAATGGATCAAAAGCATAGTGAAATGTTTCATATTTGTTGAACTATTAATCAAATGTGCCCAAAGATAAATGAAAAGAACTAAAAAAATAAATTAGATGTATTGAAGCATAAATTTGTTCAAAATGATAGCCTAGAAGCATAGAATAGTAACTCATATGTGTTATAGGATAGTTTAAAAGTATTGTTTTGATAGTCAAATACAATTTTTCTATAGTATTTCTATTTTAGGAACTTTGTTTTAGCAAGAGATGTCAAAAGTGACCAAAATAGTTGTTGAATTATTTTCAAAAGATAAAAATATTTAAAAAATATAGACTGAACACATTAACAATTTATATCTAAGAAGATAAAGGCAATATATTTTCTTATTTTTTCCATTGTTTTTTTGTTTTGTTTTGGAACGTTTTGATTTTTATGATTTTTAAGTTTTTGCAATTTGTTCAAAGATTAAAAACACACAAAGATATAATGAAAAAGATAATTTCTTATGGCTCAATTTGGATTTTGTGTCCCATTTTGGTGTCAAGTGGGGAAGGTTGTTTTAAACATTCAAACATGTAAGACACATGAATAAGCCAATTCAAGTGGGTTTATCAATCCTTGTAGGAACAAGGGAACACAAGAAAATATTGCCAAAAAGTCTCAACTAGGATTCACAAGCTCAAATAGGTGTATCCCCCATATACCATAAGGGTACATGAGACCTAATCCACATATCAAAGGGAATGCTATCAAACATCCAGGAGGAAAGGGTAATTACCAACTCTCCACCATCAATTCTTTAAGGTATAAAGTTCTTAAAGGATTAGCCTAGATTAATAATATTCCACTGCTAAGAGTTATGTATTTTGATTTACCCCACCCTTTATAATCCACTAGAACACAGGAGTTGATTTCATCCCTTAAGGTAATGAAATCCCTAGGTAACCCCCCTAAAAAAGAAAACAATATTACTTATTTATGATCCTCAAGATCACCCTAAGGCGCAAGATGAGAACATATGTAAGTAAATATTGGGTATTAAAATACAACATTTTATTTTAGATCATAAATAAACAAGTGAAATATTAATTTTAAACTGATTTTTAACGTGAAAAGACACACCAAATAGGATTTTCTAAAGCAAGGATAAAATGATAAAGCAACTAAGATTAATTTGAAATTTGAAAGAGGAAGAGTGATTATAATAGAGGTACTTGATGTCCAATGATAAACTTGAGAATAAATTTTATCTAATGCCTACACACATAGATCCACAACGCACAAGACTAGAATATACTAATAACTCATATTTTAGGGTTAAACTCTATAGTCTCAAAAAATGCACTCCTTTACATTTTTACACTATGTTTGGGTCACCTAATTAAATGGACTTAATTAAGCCTCTAATTGGCCCAATTATGCATTTAAAAGACTAATTAATTACATTTTTCAAAAGATACTTGTTTTAAACAATTGTAAACATTAATTAAATTTCCTTAGAATTGGAGTGTCCTGGATTTAGGTCCGAGGACTTAGGAACCCAATTTTTAATATGTTTTTAGTGGCATTTTTATGATTCAAAATCAAATTTCAATTCTTAGCCTTTGACGTTTAAGTTTTGGGAATATCTATAAATACAAGATATTTTTATCAATTCAAAACCTAGAAACAAGAAGGAAACTTTTACAAGAGAAAATTATTGTCAAGAGAATTCAAGAGCGGATTTCTCAGTCATTTGTTGCAGCATTCAAGATCTCAAGCATCATATCAAAGTTATCTTTATTCATGCATGTTTTTGGAGCTAACATTGTGATGTAGGTTTCAAGCATTCAAGTCAAAATTCAAGAATCAAGATCAACATCCAATCAAGACATTTCATGAAATATCAAGACCTTGGAGAGATGTATTAGAATTTAGTCCTCTAAGGGTTTTTATTCAAGGGTTTGGTGAGTTGCACCATAGCATTGTTCATTCATCATTCCTTCCATTTATGTTTCATTTCATTTCAAGGTTTAATTACCAAAATGGGTTTTGACCAAGGTAAACCCCCATCCACCAAAAATAAACAATTTTTCCCTCTCTTTGTGTTTGTAGATCTTAGGTTGAAGAAGGATTAAAGATTGATCAAAAGATAAATTTTGCAAAGTTGTCAAAGGTTTCAAGCCATGGAAATTCACTTGCAAAATTTAATTCTGACTTTCGAACTATGAAACCTGAAGGAATCAAGAGTACAGATCCAAGAGAAAAGGAATGTAAAAATAGATTTTGGATCCCTATAGCAAGACCCATTGACCCTAGGGTGAATTTTTCCTAGGAGGACACTCAGCAACAAGTTTTGGTGATAGGTTTTTGATGTCTTAACCTTCTCAGATCTATCAAAATTTGATTGATTCACTTTGTGTTATCCTTTAAATTGATTATTCAAGTTACACATTACATAATTTAGTTTATTTACTATTTTTAGTTTTTCTCCCCAAAGTGTTGTTTAGGCAGATTTTACCCCATCTTTGCATAAGGAAAACAACAAGATCTCCATTAAGGTTGACTCACCTAGGGGTTGAAATTAAATCTTACATTTGGGGATCTTTTCTTCCTAATGAAAATAGGAAGATAGGTGCATCATATATTCAATCAGCCCATTTTGATTCATCCCATTTTCCTATGCTTCATTTTAGTGAACCTATTTTCCTATGTTTCATTTTGGTGAACCCACATTCTTACACTATAATTTTTATGATTTGGAGTCCATTCAAACCCTGGATCTAGGATTTGCATTAGTTTTCATTGCATTAGTTTTCATTCCATTTAGGGTTGTCGAAATTGCATTAGTTCACATCTTATTTAGGATTTTAAATTTGCATTTTGCATTATTTAAAATCTAAAAAATAAAAAAAAATTGCATGCATATTAAATTGATTTTACATGGTACTTGCATATTAGTGTATTTTCAGTCATTCATATTCACAAATTTGGTCAAAATTGCATTTCAAATAGTGTCACTTTTTTCATCATTTGTCACTAATTTCACTTGCATTAGGACACCTAAATATAGAAAATTCAATCACTAAAACCACAGTTTACAACCTAAAATAGGAAACCATGGCAATGAACCTTAGACTCATATTTTAATTTTTGTAACCCCTATGCTCAGACCCTTTCGCCCTAGGGAGAATAGGTCCCTATACAAGTTTTGTTTCAAATTTATGGGCATTAACTTGTCTCTATTTGCTTCATTCTGATTTGTTGTTAATTATGTGTTTTAGTTTCAAAAATCAAAAAATTATGTAATTGCTTGCACTAGGTTCAATCCGTGAAATCAAGTGCATTGTTTGAAATAAAAATTGGAATTTAAAGACATCATTTTTTAGGTTTTCTCGTAGCATAATCAATAAATTATCTTGTTTCAAATCTGAAAATTACAAAATCCTTTTACATACTTGCATTGCACTTCCTATTCTTGGGTGTTTGCTACATTTTTCCAGTGTTTATTCTCCATTTTGGGTGCAATTAGGTTTGGTGAAACTTGTATGAGCTTCACAACCTGGAGTCCTATTAATAATACTATAGTGAGACATAGTTTGAGACTCATGTCATTCTTGGCTACTACATCTATTGTGGATCTTGACTTTTCTAACTCTTTCACTCATAGTTTTGATACTAGTCAACCCACTATGTACCATAGCTTTTATGCCACATTTGCCATGATCACCCCACCCACAACAAATGTGACTGATGTTGATATAATGGTTGCTAATGTCCCTCAATAAAACCTAAAACAAATGCATGAAGGCTTAGAAAAATTGTAAAACTTTATGAGTTTTGAATATATTGTTGGTACTGTGCTTCATGTCATAGATAACATGAGGAAAATAATTGATAATGATAAAGGAATATAAATTATGCATAACATAGCTTATATCATTGACTCATTCCTTAACACTTTTGTTATTCATATTTTGCAAACACGCCCCACCAAAGGAAGGGACCCCCTTTTTTTTCTTTTTCCTTGCTCTTGCTGACTTGCTTTGTTTTCGCTTGCTTCACTTTTTCCTTCATTTTTTGACTTTAAGGACAAGTTTCCTATGGATTTGTGATGTTTCTATGATGCCTAAGTGAACTGCCAAGGTTTTAATGAGTTTCGAGAAGTTCTGGGAATTTCTCTGTGTATCGTCGTCCCTCTGTCATCGTTTGCGGGATTCCATGTGTGGGTCGTCATCCCTCTATTGTCGTCCATGGGATTCCTTATGCGGGTCATCGTCCCTTCGTTGTCATTCATGGGTCACTGTGTGTGAGTTGTCATTTGTGGAATGTTGTTGTTAAGGGCAGCAGACCCTCCGGCTTCCCCCTTTCAAATCTCTACATTTCAAAAAAGGGTGCAAACTTCAATTTTTCATCATCTCAAACCCATAAAATGAATTTCTTCACATGCCTAAATGGGTTTGTAACAAATTTTCCATTTTTCTAGACATTGCAGAAATTTCACTATGGAAGTCCACTCACGAAAGTCCATCTACGGAAGTCTATTTGAGCAATGGTGTTGTAAAGGGCGACGAACCCTCCAGCTTTCACATTCCAAATTTTTGCATTTTTCAAACTGATTCAAATCTTAAGGAAATATTTCTTGGCAATCTTTCTACCCCTTTTCCCACATGCTAAAATTGAAAAATCTCAAATTTACTAAGTTTTGTGAAGTTGCGGGATTCCATGTGAGGTTCGTCGTCCCTCCATCGCCATCCGCGGGATTCCATTTGCGGGTTGTCATCTCTCTGTCACTGTCTATGGGATTTTGTGTATAGGTCACCATCTATGAGATTTTGTGTGTGGGTTTCCATGTGCTCAATGCCATTTTTTTACGGTGCCTAACCTTGCGACTGCCGCATTCCAAATTTCTACATTTTTCAAAAGGGTTCAAATCATTGAGTAATAGGTCTACGCACCCTTCTAATGCATCTTCCATGTGCTTAATTTGAAAAAACTCAAAATTTCTAAGGGTTGTGGCTTTGTGGAACTCTACATGTGGGTTGTCATCTCCTAAACACCATCACTTAACAACTGAGCTTTCACGCCTTTCCAACTCACGGAACCCACATCCTTCAAACCCGCAAGAGTTTCAAAGCTTCATCTAATGACTTCAAGTGTCTCATGACCCAATTTTTCCCTTGCTTAATCATTCATTAGGATATTTTACCTTTCATCATTGTCCTTGATTACCTTTCATCATTGTCCTCGATTTTCCAAAAGCAACTACATCTAAATGTTATGTGAACCGATTCATGCAGGTGGCCACATGCGGGTGGTTTTTTCCCCATTGTTGTTCCCTAACATCCTTATACCCCCCTCCTTCTACATTGCGAGTTCTACAAGGGGCTTTTCCTATGCCCAAATTTGAAAGTTACTGGCACACAGGCCAGGTCCTTGAGCTTCTTGTGGGTCCACCTAAGTGGAATGCCGCCTGCAAACTACCATCCCTCCAATCTCGTTCCTAAAGGTGAACATACGATGGTGGCCTAGTAGCTCCCACCCACATCTCCTAAATTGGTCAATTTTTTGCATGTAGCCCTTAACATATGAGGCACCCATGGGTCCCTTAGTGTGGACTTCCACCTATGGGTCGTCGTGCTCTAAATTTCGTCACTTAATGGTGGAGACTCCAAAATGTCCTTCGACCTTCCAACTCTCACATGCCTTGGACCCACAAATGCATCAATCTTAACCTGGTAACTTCAAGTTCCTTACACTTTATTTTTGCATGTGCCAAAGCACCTCACATGGAATTTGATCGCCAAGTTCACCATATCAAACTTTTTGTTGCAAGCAGCTGCATGCGAGTTCCTGGCCTCAATGCCATCTTGCTCCTAGCTACTCTGAATGGATTTTGGCCTAGGGGAAACCTACACCCCTAAACCTACATTTATGTTTATGGTCCAAATGAGCTCCAAATGTGGAACAGTGATGAATATTATGATATTTTAATGGTGCATGCATGGATGTAACAATGAGTTTGCAAGATTTGAGTAACATTTTCCTTGATGAAATCACTTACTTCACCTCTTGTGTGTAGGATTCATGGAACCATGCTAAAGGCATAGATTTTGTTGTGCTTGGAGGGAGATTGCGATCACCAAAGGAGTCGCTTATCTAAATATTGACATCAAGGGGAGTTCTACCTAATTGAATAAGCCCGCTTAAGAATCTGTGTCAGGAAATACCAATTTGAGAAATACTTTCAAACAAGGAGCAAGAGGGAGTTATTTTATTTTCCACCAAATGATGATGATTATCAGGATTTTTCCACCAAAATTAGGAGCAGCATAATTGCTTTTCAGTGACACAAATTGGTAGCAAGATTCAATGAAGGATGTTGTAAACACATTGACAAGAAGGAAAATGTTAACTATTTTTAGTTGCAACAGAGAAGGCAACTAGAAGACAAAACAACTACAGTAACTAAAAGACAAAATAGGCTACAAGACAAAATAGCCTATTTTAAATTGTGAAATATTGGGGGTAGGTGAAACCCTAAGTTGTAACAAATCTTGGCCATTCATTCTAAATGAATCCTGGCCATTCATTTCACTTTTGGAAAACTATAAATAGGGCTTTGCTCCTCATTTGTAAGGTGGTGGTGAATTGGTAGAAAGGGAATCTTGCAACAATAGAAGGAAGCATTGCAGTATTTTGGATTTTTCTTTGAACTTGTTCATTATGCATGCATGGTTCAACCTCCTTTTTAGTTTTGTTGTTAGTTTCTTGAGTGGCTTTAATGGTGAATGTTGTTATAGTATTTGTTGAACTCCCAAGCTCATGTTTTTTGTGATATGGTTATGATGAATCACTTTGCAAAGCTATTCTAATCTACTTAATGTTGCTACAACTTAGTTCAATTGTATGTTCATGAGATAAATGCACAATCTAAAATCCTACAGACCTTAGAAGATTGCACTAGTTTTGTGTAGTTGTAGATTTCTCTTGGTCAAGAAAAATCTAGTTCATGGGAGTCTGTCTACTATAGCATCCTCCATTGTTACTGCTCATTCATAGCTTAGATTTAGAACAGTCCTTTTAACCTTTCCTCTTTTTCTATTTCTTTCAAGTCCTTGTTACAGTAGGATTCCAAGCATCACCACAATGCTAAATTTGATGAACATAGTGAGTTTCAGCTTGTTGTTCTGAGTGGGCAGCCATTGTTCATTCACTTCCAACACTTTGAAATTCCATTTTTTTACCCAAATTCCCATGCTTTGTAAACCATAAAGGCCACCTTGTGATTACCAACAAATCACATCAGCCAATTGAACTATTCCAAGCATTTTCATGACCTAACACCCGAGAGACCTTGGGTGATTGTCTGAAACTCAATTGCAGATTTTCACCTTTCAAGAGAGGTAGTGCACTTGTGCATTGTCTGTGTTAAGAAGTGAAAAAACACCCATCAACAAAACTGGTGCTAGAGGGAGGGAATAGTTGTGCACAAGGCTACAAAGCTAGAAGTTGAAATCACATTCAACCAAAATCTAAGATAGATAGATTTCATCATATGCTAGAAATTTTAGAAATTAGAAAATTTGAAGGCAAACAAGAGCTGAGATGAGATGGAGTAGTAACTTCAAATCAACATCACTCGGCTGCAAGAAGATCTAAATAGGATATTGAGGAAGCCATTGTGGCACTTTGCAGTGGCAAAAAAATGCTGAATCCATGGCACTTGTAGGCACAATGAATTGGAATGTCTAACATTCTTGGGTAGGATTGAAATGGTTTTGCAAGGAGAAATCCCCTTTTGGGAAATATACCAACCCTTAGCTCCAAAAAAGAAAAAAAGAAGAATTGGTTAACAATACAGCCAAGGCCTTCAAGGAGTTGATTCAAGAACACTTGTGCAACAAGAATGGGCTAAGACTAGAAGAAGTGCTATTGACTAGCTGGTGTAGGGTCCATAATACACCACATTCAAAATTCACTTTCCCTTCATGTGAAAACATCTTTTCCCAACCTAGGAGTTATTTTCAAAAGTTAGAGCAGCCAACTCTCAATGAAGAGGAGTCATCCACTAAGGCAGGAGAGAAGTCAACATTTAAATGACAACACAATGAAGTTGAACCGAGAAATTCTACAAAAGTAAGTGTTGGGATAGCAGACACTGAGGTTGAGAATAAAAAGGAAGGAGTTGGATTCTTGGCACAGTAGGGAGCCCTGATGAAATTTTAGTTGGAAAGGGATTAGAATACCTTTTCCCCATAGGTGAAGAGAAATCCTCCATTCAAGAAGTTGAATAGTTGGCAATTAAAAGGTTATACATAGAAGATGAATTAGAAGAATTTGCAGCAGTACATGCTGGGATAGCCAACACAAAGGTAAAAGATTTGAAAGAAGAAGAGGTTGGAAGCCTTAAGGAAGTAGAAAATGATGATGAAAGCATAAGTGAAATAAGATTACAGGAACTTTCCTTCATAAATGAAAGTGATTAGGCATCTGAAAAAGAAGATTTAGGGGAGTGGGAATAACCACAAGCTAAGGAAATCCACTATCAAACTTCCTTCCTAAGTGTTGATGAAGATCCAGTGGTGGAAAAATATAATGAACTAGTGTCAAGACTCATAAGGGATTGGTCAGAGCTAAGATACCAAGTGGATTTGGAGGTGTTGTTTCTTCCAAGTTGGTGTAGGCTCCATGATTTGACACATTCAGAGTTCACATGTGAGCTATGCCAAGAGGCCATCAAACAAGTTAAAGAACAAGTGGAGAAACCAAGTGCCCAACCCCCATTAATTGTTTCAAGGATTGAGCAAGAAGTCCAAGAGCTGGAATCAAGTGATAACTTAGCTGAAAGCAGCCCTCAAGAAAATGTTGGGAGAATGATGGAGAAGGAATAATACATTCTCGAACCTCTAGATGATGAAGCAGATCAAATGGGAGAGATTTCCATCTATCGTCGTGAGTCTTCCCCTCTTGTAGAGAATTTATATACAATGGATGATAGACTTTATGGAGGACTTTTGAAGGGAAATCATACATCATACCTTGGTCCCCTCGATGAGCCAATGTCACTCGTTGATTTCTTCCAACTTGGAATAGTGCCATAGAGGTATAGTGACCCTAAGGAAGAGTACATTTCAAAGGTTGGTAGTGATGAAGATATATCACCCAAACCTTTGGATGGTGGAACATTAGAGCTCCCAGATTGGAAGAGGGACTCCTTTTCCATCTACAATGATAGTGAACAAGAGGAAACAAGTAAACATCCTAATGAACCACACGAACTGCTAAAAAAGGAAGATCAAAGTGGGGATGTCTTGGAGGTTGCCCACAAAGATGATATAACTTTCTAATTATAGGCTATAGTTGGGAGTCTTTCCTCCTTGTCCATTTTTGATCCTCCTACACACTCCAAGAATTATAATGGGACATATTTTTCCATGTCATGTTTTTATAACATGAAGCATAAACAAATCGAGATCAACACCAAGAAAATGAAATGGAACTACATGCTACCTTTTGAAGACAACAATCAAGTAGACACCAAGACTACAGAGCATCAACAAGATGAAATGTATTTCCTTGAAGAATAGACGATATAGGTTGTGGGTCCCACTGGTAGCTTGGAAGAGGTGTTTGTTTCCTCATTCTCCTAGCCTTATGGAAGCTTGAGATCAGGTACAAGGTTCCTTGCATCTAAAAAAATTTCTTCACAATGTGTATTTCATGATCAATTTGATCATGACCTACCAGTCTACAATGCGAGGGAGATGTTACACCATCCACTACGTCTACCTGAGGCTGCCATCACTGTGACTAATGATGTCATGCATGCTCCAGATCATCCAATACAACTTCCCTCATGTAACGACATCCAGGTTCTATCATTTCTTGCTCCTATGAATACTCATAGCTATGTTTATAATTTTGATTATGGGAATGAGGGGAGGAAAACTTGTTTATGGATTGACCATGGGTTGGACAAAATGCCTCAACTGTTGATTCTTCTTGAATATGTTACTAAATTTGAATGTTGCACTATGAAGTTTTATTTTTCTAAATATAAGGATGATTTTGCATGGCTTAGAATTGTAATGATCACTTGCTTGCTTGTGCAAGCAATGTGAAGTCCTACAAGCATAAATGTTAGTTTTCCTTACCTGAATCTAGTTTATTGTAAATATCTGTGTACATAGTTATTTTTGAGTAGTACAGGTTTCATGTACATAGCTTCGCTTTCCTGCTTTCATTAGGTAAGGTGGTTGCCTCAGGTTAGTTTGCTTATGTTTTATTTCTATTTTCTTCTGCTTTGCTTCTTTGCTTGGGGTCCCCCTTGTTTTCTGCTGGGTATGTTTGCATGTGCAAAAATCATTTTATTGCCTGGGGTTGTTCTATGTATTTCTTCGATAAACTCTAATCAAGTTTTCAAAGTGGATGGTGAAGATCTTTTGTTAGTGTCAAGTAACCTGGGTATTCAACTCAAAGGGGATAAGTCATTGGTTTAGTATGACTTTGATGTATTTTGAAATATTATATCTCTTACACACTTTAAGAATCTTGGGGTTGTTGTAGGTCCTTTTGTGAAGTCCAGTTAAGTGAAAAATCTAAAATTTTGCTTCAGTGCCACTGTGATTCTTAGCCCTAAGTGCGAGCTTCATTGCTTGCAAGTTGAAAAGAAAGAAGAGAAAAGAGGAAAATCAAAAGAAATGAATAGAAAATAGAGAAATAAAGAAAAACATTGAAAATCAAAAGAAGATAATACAACTTTCAGGAGGATCTAAACAACTCTACCAAGGCTATGGATGCCCAGCCAGTAGTAGAGTGATGTTTGGGAGAATCACAATGACAACCTCATTGGGGCTATGGATGCCTGACTGGCAGCAAAGAAATGTCTAGGATGCTTTTGAAGTTAGAATAAATTACATAGCTTAACTTGACAGAGCTTAGGTTCTTGTAGTGACTTAAGGATGGGAATGAATGCATTTTCACACACTTATATTTTTAGCATATTGAAGGTTGGGTTGACTAGTGGCTTTCATCCTTTCATCAAGTGTCTGGTTTGTTTTCCCTAGCATGAAGGTTAGAACTAGAGATTTTGGGTTTGTGATTCCATTTTGTCATCGAAATGCTCCAGAGCATTTCCTCAACCGAGTTTCCATTTTTTGTGCATATTTTACACACATGCCCCACCTAAGGCAGGGACCCCCTTTTTTTCTTTTTCCTTGCTCCTGCTAACTTGGTCCCTTCTCACTTTCTTTTCTTTTTCCTTATTTTTTGACTTTTGGGACAAGTTTCCTATGGATTTCGGATGTATCCGTGATGCCTAAGTGAACTACCAAGGTTTTGATGATTTTTGAGAAGTTGCAAGAATTTCTCTACAGCTCATCATCCCTCCATCGTCATCCATAAGATTCCATGTGCAGGTCGTCATCCCTCTATTGCCATATGCTAGATTTTGTATGCAAGTCACCATCCCTCCATTGTTGTCTGTGGGATTCTATGTGTGAGTTGTTGTGTGTAAGTCACCATGTATGGGTCACCGTGTGTGGGTTGCCATTTGTGGAATGTCGTTGTTAAGGGTGGTGGACCCTCTGGATTCCCCCTTTCAAATCTCCACATTTCCAAAAAGGGTGCAAAATTCAAGTTTTCATCATCTAGGACCCATAAAATGAATTTCTTCACATGCCTAAAGGGGTTTGCAACAAATTTTTCATGTGTTTAGACATTGTGGAAATTTCACTGCAGAAGTCCACTCGCAGAAGTCCATTTGAGCAATGTTGTTGTAAAGGGTGACAAACCCTCTAAATTTTGAATTCCAAATTGTTGCATTTTTCAAACTGAGTCAAATCTTAAGGAAATATTTCTTGGCACTCTTTCTACCCCTTTCCCCATGTGCTAAAATTGAAATATCTTAAATTTACTAAGTTTTGTGAAGTTGCAATATTTCGTGTGCAGGTCATCGTCCCTTCATCATCGTTCATGGTATTTTGCGTGTGGGTCGTCATCCCTCCATCATCATCCATGAGATTCCATGTGCGGGTCACCATCCACAGGATTCCATGTGTGGGTTTCCATGTGCTCAATGCCTTTTTTTTATGATGCCTGACCCTGCAGCTTTTGCATTCCAAATTTCTACATTTTTCGAAAGGGGACAAATCATTAAGGAATAGGTTTAGGCACCCTTCTAATGCATATTCTATGTGCTTAATTTGAAAAAACTCAAAATTGCTAAGATTTGTGGCTTTGTAGAAATTTGCAGGTGGGTCACCATCTCCTAAACGTCATCACTTAATGATCGAGCTTTAACACCTTTCCACCTCATAGCGCCTGCATCCTTCAAACCCACAAGAGCATCAAAGCTTCATCTAATGACTTCGAGTGTCTCATGACCCATTTTTTCCCTTGCTTAATCATTCTTAGGATATTTTCCCTTTCATTGTCGTCTCGGGTTTTCCTGAAGCAACTAAGTCAAAATGTTATGCAGAGCGATTTGTGCGGGTGACCGCATGTGGGTGGTTGTTTCCCCATTTTCATTCCCTAGCATACTTACACCCCCACCCGTCCACATTGCAGGTTCCACAAGGGGCTTTTCCCTTGCCAAAATTTGAAATTTGTTGGCACACACCATGTCCTTAAGCTCATTGTGAGTCCGCCTAAGCAGACCACCACCTGTGAACTATCATCCCTCCAACACCATTTCTAACAGTGAACATACGATGGCAGCCTGGTAGCTCCCTCTCAAATCTCCTAAATTGATCAAAATTTCGCATGTAGCCCTTAACGTCTAAGGCACCCACGGATCCTACAGTGCGTACCTCCGCCCGTGGGTCCCCCTGCTCTAAATTTTGTCACTTAACGGTGAAGACTCCAAAATGTCCTTTGACCTTTCTACACCTGCATGCCTCAGACCTGCAAATGCATCAATCTTAACCTAGTAACTTCAAGTTCCTTACAATTGATTTTTGCACGTGCCAAATTGCCTCACATGGAATTTGATCGCCAAGTTCACCAAGCAGAACTTTTTGCTGTAGGTGGCTGCATGTGGGTCTCCATGGCCTTGGTGTCATCCTAATCCTATCTTCTTTGAATGGCTTTCGGCCTAGGGGAAACCTACATCCTTAAACCCGCATTTATGTTTATGGTCCAAATGAGCTCCAAATGTGGAACAATGATGAATATTATGATCTTTTAATGATGCATGGATGGATCTAACAATGAGTTTGCAGGATTTGACTAACATTTTCCTTGATGAAATCACTTATTGCACCTCTTGTGTGAAGGATTCATGGAACCATGCTAAAGGCATAGATTTTCTATGCTCGGAGGGTGATTGCGACCACCAAAGGAGCTACTTATCTAAATATTGACATCAAGGGGGGTTCTACCTAATTGAATAAGCCCGCTTAAGAATTTGTGTCAGGAAATACCAAGTAGAGAAATGCTTTCAAACAAGGAGTAGGTGGGAGCTATTTTATTTTCCACCAAATGATGATGATTGCCAAGAGCTGTCCACCAGAATTAGGAGCAGCATAACTATTTTTTAGTGACACAAATCCATAGAAAGATTCAATGAAGGATGTTGTAAACACATTGACAAGAAGGTGGATGTTAACTATTCTCAGTTGCAACAAAGAAGGTAGGTAGAAGAAAAAATAGCTACAGTAACTAAAAGGAAAAATAGGCACAAGAAAAAATAGAGAAGAGGACAAAATAGCCTATTTTAAATTGTGAAATATTGTGGGTAGGTGAAACCCTAAGTTGTAACAAATTTGGGTCATTCTTTCTAAATGAATCTTGGCCATTCATTTCACTTTTGGAAAACTATAAATAGGGGCTTGCTCCTCATTCATAAGGTGGTGGTGAATTGGTATAAAGGGCATTTTGCAGCAATAGAAGGAAGCATTGTATTATTTTGGATGTTTTCTTTGAACTTGTTCAGTATGCATGCATGGTTTAGCCTCCATGTTATTATTAGTTGTTAGTTTTTTGAGTGGCTTGAATGGTGAATGTTGTTATAGTATTTGATGAGCTCCCAAGCTCATGCTTTTTGTGATTTGGTTATGATGAATCACTTTGCAAAGCTAGTCTGAGCTACTTAATGTTGTTGCAACTTAGTTCAATTGTATGTTCATGAGGTCAATGCACAATCTAAAAATCTACAGACATTAGAAGATTGCACTAGTTTTGTGTAGCTATAGGTTTCTCTTGGTCAAGCAAAATATAGTTCATGGGAGTTTGTCTATTGTAGCATCCTCCATTGTTACTCTTCATTCATAGCTTAGATTTAGAATAGCCCTCTTAACCCTTTCCTCTTTTTCTATTTCTTTCAAGTCCTTGTTACAGTAGGATTCCAAGCATCACCAGAATGCTAAATTTGATGAACATAGTGAGTTTCAGCTTCTTGTTCTAAGTGGGTAGCCACTATTCATTCACTTTCAATACTTTGAAACTCCATTTGCAAACCCAACTTCCCACGCTTTGTAAACCATAAACGGAACCCTATGATTACCAGCAAATCACATCAACAAATTGAACTATTCCAAGCATTGTCATAACCTGACACCCGAGAGACCTTGTGGTGACTATCTAAAACTCAGTTGTAGATTTTCACCTTTCAAGAGAGGCAGTGCACTTGTGCATTGTCTATGTTGAGAAGTGCAAAAACACCCATCAACAACTTTTTCCCACCTTCAACCAACTATCAATACCTCTCCCACTTGTGGGAGATTTTTAGTAAGAAAATATAATCATAGATAACCTCAGTCTTCCTAACACATCCCATTCTTGTAAAGGAAAGGCCTTTATGTTATAAGATCCAATAGTGAACCATCATGAGAATCCTGCTTATTTCCTGCCTGTTACCTCTTCTAATGAGAAAGGTATCTTATTTTTTAAAATTATTTTAAAAGATCAACTAATAAATTGAGAAGGAAAGAGGTTAACCTTAAATCCTCCACCTTTGAAGAAACCAATTGTTAAACCAAAGAAAAAGGAGCATAAGAATTACAAATCCAAGAAATATAAGGTCCATGATCACCTAAAACATTTACATAACCTATTAAAACTATCCAAGACTAAGAATTATTTATATACACTTTTACATTGGGGATTAATTAAGTTACCTCCTAAACCTAAACAATTAACATAGAAACAAAGTGATAAAAATGGACCATATTGTGTATATCATAGGCCATTTGGACATCACACCCATAATTATCATGGTTTATAGGAGTTATTGAGAAAATTTGGACCCCCAAGGGATCCAACTTGATTAAAATGCATTTTTCTCCTTGCCATGTGATAGTTATAGAATCATAGCATACTCATGAATACATGTTTTACATTTACTGCAAACCATTTCTATATTTCAAGGAGCACATTCCCATCACCCACATCAACTCATCCTTTTCCTACACTTAGTGGGGGAAAGGGGTTAGATAGCCTTGTCCTAATTTGACACTTTTCTTTGTCCCTATTATCACTATGATTTGCACCCTATTTGAATCTTAACACAGCTAATCATGTGAAACATGGGAACTTTTCTAAGGCTGTGGATCACTTATAGCAAAAAAGGACCTCCAGAGAAAGCTGGTTCTTTTCTTTTCTTACCTAAATCCTACTAGATTTTTGCTGATGAAAAGGGAAAAAAGATAACATAAAATGAAAAAAAATACCTCCTAAAGTGATACACCAAAATATTACTTAGACTTGAAATAAAAATTTCATACACTTGCATACAATGACTAGAAAAACCAAATTGTACTTTTTTTTGTGTGTTTTGCATAAGTATTTTATAAAGAGTCCTTACTGCATAAGCTCCTAGGAGGAAAAAGACTTCACAACTAAAAGCAACCTACTTTCTTGACATAGATTATAACCTTCAACATCACACTTCCCTACAAAAAGGTACTAAAGCCATGAGGCAGAGTTAAAGGAAATGAATACAATCTCACAATAACTCAATCAATCATGTAGAAATACACAATCATGTAGTAACAAGGAAAAAGTACACCATTCAATGATACCCAAGGTCTGCATTGTATTTCATGTCCAAATGAGTTACAAAGTTTGCATGAAAATTTGACAAAGGACTCAAAAATCTCTAAGTCTCAATCTACATCAAAAGAACTAACTCCTAAAAAGAGTTACAAGAGTGAATATAAAACTCAACCCAAGTAGTTGCACCAAAATAGGAGCAAGCAACTACCTTGGGTCGAATCCACCAAAAGAGCCTAAAATTGAGGCACTAGATTCCCCCCAAAATTGTCTCCAACATGTGGGGAAAGTGGTATTGACCATGCTAAGCATCTAGGCATGCAAAACCACCCCTAGATTCCTACAATTTCTCAATAAGAAGCATAAATGCTCCTAAATGCATGGCATATGTTGATAAACTGAGAATAACCTTCCCTATATACACTCCATTTGTTTTCAAAGCATAACTCTCCCTAATTGAATGTTAAAAATCTCCACTATTTTTCATTTAAAAGAAGACTTAAGTCTAAATGATTTATAAAACATCATTAAGACTTAGTGTTTTACAATTCTCTAATATCATGCAAAAAACAAAAGAAGGGAAACATAAGTCTTAAAAGACTTATTCATATAGAAAAATAAAAGTCATAGACTTGTCTCCCCATAGCTCAAAATTTTCAATGTATTTTAAAAAAAAATACTTAAGCAAAAAGCCTAAAGTCAAATCAGCACCTTTTAGGGTTATGAAAACCCTAAAACAAAGAGCAAAAGAAAAGAACTTCATTCTCCTTGCATCAAGGCTTCAAGAAGAAGCTTGGTCATCATCATGGAAGAGGGTTTGATAAGGTCTTTGCACATGTTATTCATGGCAATTTGACAGTTACTGAGGCTTTTCCATCAAAAATTTTGGCTTCAAGCATGAGGTAAGCCTTCTATAGTGACCCCTTTGTGCTTTGCAAGGTATTTTATGTAGTTTGTGAGCTCGAAACAAAGCCTTTCTTGCAAGAAGTAATAAAATATAGCTTTATTATCACTGTATGTAGCCATGTTTTGACATTTTTGCTCTTTTCTTGTATCTTGGCCATGGTTTTACATTTGTATGCAATATTTTGCACATTTAGTGGCACTTTCTGTATATTTAACATGTTGTTTCCATGCATTTTTTGGAGCTCTTTTATGGCTATCTCCATTGTATCTTTGTCATGTGTGGCCACGAGTTTCACCTTGGATATAGGCCATGGGTCCTTCTATAGATTACGGTTTTGAAATTGACATAAACATTATGAGAAAACCACGACTTGGCCTCTGACATTACACAATGAGGGTATAAAGCTCAAAGTTTTCATACATCTTTTCACTCCTTCAAGAAAATGGAAATGGTTCAGCCTTAATTCATAATGTCCCTCCAAAGTTTGAACTCAAAACCCTTTTCTCTCATTCTACAATATGCTCTTTTGAAGGTTCCATTCTTGGACTGTGAGTCAACAACCATGTTGGAGGCTCTTACAGAATAGTACCTTACTAAACTTGACTAGGTCACCCTATAGGATTCATGGCCACTCTTTGTCTACTCTTTTCCTCTAAGAACTTATGTATTTTATTTTATTTGAAAATATCACTAACTCAGAAAAAGTGAGTTTTTCCTGTATATTTAATTCCAATATAGAGGGTCCCCTCCTTATATTTCATACCATAACTCTCTTTTCCTATAGATATGAAGTTGAACTCAAAAATTAATCACCCTTTACAAGTGACCTGTCCCCTTTGACACATAAAGAACATGGGTATTGAAACCTTTATGCATTATTATCTTGCTATAGAGAATCCAGTTGCTTCATACTACTTGAGAAAATGATTTCAAGAAACCCCTTAGTCTTCCTGAACTGTCCCACCCTAGAGACACTATCCTTAGAACTCTTCTTGCTAATTTTCTTACTTGTTCCATAACATTATACATTGTCCAAATTGTTAAAGCTTCAATGTCTCTGTGCCTTTTGGATGACTATACTGCCCTATTGGAGATTTTCAACATTGACTATATAGAGATAGATCCTTCATTCCTGTAGCAGGTTGTAATCAGTGACTTCTATACTCTATTTTTCATGTAGAAATGAAAGAATAAAAGACAATAAATGGGCCTTCTTCTTCCAATAACTGAGTGTTCACTGGCTCTTACTTATTGTAGCTTTGAAGCTTTTTTTTTATTCTTAGCTCTTTGTCACTCTTTAAGTTGATGCTTATTATTATCTTGACAAAGTCATTGATCCTATTCAAATGAGGCTATATTTCATTATGTATGATCTCTCACTGTCTCATTTCTTGCTTTCTGGGCATATCTCATTTTATGGCCATAATCATATTTTCATACTAGCACTGTATCTTTATTTCCATGGTTTTGGGATGCTTTGAAAAAAAATCTGTAGATTTCCTTTTATTTTCATTTGCTCTATATTTTCTAATTCTAGGCTTTCATTTTCATTAGATGACTGCTTCACTGGCATAACTTTGTTTCATTCAAAAATTGATGCAACAAGACTCCATGCTTGATATCACTATTTATCATTATAGATATTAACTGTCTTGACAAACACAATTAATAGTTTTCCTTCTAACTCTTGACTACATGAATATTGACAAAGAAAAGATATTGTTTTCTAAAATTTACTGCTCAATTTCATCTTCATTTTTTTTTAAACACCTTTCATTCCCAAATTTCTACAAACTATGTGCTTCTCTACCTCACTGAGCAGTGCATTATCCCTATATGCAACCGGTCATGCATCTTCTCTATGTTGCATTTCTATTTTTTACATCTTAATTTTAAGGACTGTGAGATACCTATCATCATACTTCATGGTACCCTTTGCTATAATGGCTCCATTACTTGATCACTCAAAATTACTTCTTGTTCTTCATAGCACTGTCTTGTACAGTAGTTTCCCTTATCATCTTGGTTTCTCATGAAACAATGAAAATTGCTTACACATTGTGACCCCTGTTGTTTCTTTGGAAGCTTGTTTATTGAGTACACAAACCTACAATGACCTCGTACATGTATATGAATTACTTTATTGTTGAATAATCATTTGATGCTTTCATTATACTTAGTTATTGTAGCAGAGTTGTATTTGAAGTCCTTTCACTTTTGCAAACTGATTGTATTCTCCTAAGAGCACCCTTTTTATTTAAATCTTAAATGCAAATAATTAGATGCGCTCTGCCCTGTACTCTGATAATTGTATGCACTACCATGATTCCATTTAATTAATGAATATGAAGCTTCACTACACATTGAGCTTTGTACAAACTGCTTTCCTTATTCACATTTCTTGTGTTTCCTTGAATCAAGCTGATCCCTACAATCTACTTCATTCATTTATTATTAAATTCATCCTCTCTTCTAATTTTCTTAAGCAAGTATATGTCACTTAAGACAATGACAAATGACTCACTATCATAATTGATGTATGCTTGATTGAGTGGGTTAGTAAGAGATGAATTATCTGATGAGTGTCTTTCAATATCTCTTTGAAACATAACAAAGCATCACGTCTAGCTCAACCCTTGTGGAAGCCATGTTTAACCCACGTACTAAAATTTGATGAAATAGTAACATTGCTTTTCCTATATCTGCACATGAAACAAACAAGTTAGAAAAATAATTTGCATATGACTGATGTATTTGATGATCTTGTTTCTTTCTTTGGACATGTACAGTTTGTATGCTTATTTAATGTACTTGAGGGGCCATTTATACATTCATGGGTGCATGTGCATGTAGTGTAAGAGACTTTAATTGCTTAGAGCACTGCTCTAATATCATTGTTATTTCCAAATGCAGGGACTAAGAGAAAGGAGCTAAGGAGGACACAAGACAGCTCAAGGCAAGAGACAAAGCAAGACAATAGACACTGAACTAGTCATTAGGAAATGACTGGCCTCTTCCCCTATATGTGCATTCTTTTCTCTTTATCCATCAATGTATAAATTGTTCTTCATTTTTCGTTGAACAAGTTAAGCCTCATGGCTTGTGTGAGACAAATATATACTTTTGTATCAATAAAGATTATTTTTTCAGAAATACTTGTGCAAATCTTTTCCATATTGTATGCACTTGTATAAATTCAATAATCTGTTACTAAAATTTTGTAATCTCTTTGGTTTTTTTGTTTATACAATTGAATGCAATATAGGGAAGATAGATAAGAAATGTACTTCACTTTTAGTTTGTAAACACTCTAAACTCAATCAACTTGAGTAAGTAATAGAAATGAGTAATAGTCCCTTTGGCTAGTTTTCCACCTTCTCCATATGATGAACAATATTGGGATACAAATGACTTGCTATAGGTTGACTCACATGTGCCATACTAGTCTTTTCTTTTTTTTCTATTCATGTTCTTTGTGATTGCATATGAGTAATGTTCCCCTATATATAGTGTTGTGTGGTGTGTCTTTATATGTTTGTGAGCCTACTTTGGATGACCCTTTCTACTCTGTTGGTGCAAGGATACAAAGCGATGCAAGCACAAACATCAAGACTCTAAATAACAATTTGAATATTGCAACCCCATAAAGAAAATTCATGTAACCTTAAAACTACACTCAAAAACTCATTATAGACCCTTTTTTGAAGTTTATTTTGAACCATCTATTGAATTCCTTTTCTACTAAGAACTTAGATATTGAAAACCCCCATATTCATCTACAAGAATGTAAGAAGATAATAATTTTTATCCCAAAAATACCCCCTCAAATTCATAGCTAAAACTTAGAAAAAAGTTGATGCAGCCCAAACAATTCAAACAAGATTTCTTTTAAATCATGAACTAAGAATTACATAAATGCATTCCCAATATTAAACAACATATTTAATTGCAAGAAATTCAAATGAACAAATCTAGTTTTTATATTCCAAGATTCCATAATTTGCAACAACAAGCTGAAACAAAATGATCACAGCCAAAACTCTACTACAAACATGAATGATGTCACAACCACTTTGAATCAGCTCCAAAACTCCATAATCAACTACAAGTAGTAGAAAATGCATCTACCAATCTCTGATACTTCATTCTCTCAGCTCTTTGGTTCTTTTCCTTTTTCCTCGCTCTCTCATTTTCTTCATTTTACCTTCATTTTTCCATCCCAAATCTTTTAAAACTCGTCACATTTTTCCTATCACTACTCCCTCATTTGTATATGTTTTTTAAAATGGTTCTTTGGTTTTGTGCACCTCCTCATCTTTCCAAAACATTTTGAATTTTTTGATTTCATTATGATATGCAAAAGTTATGTCTAATTTACTAAGACTAGGTCTCACACTTACCACTTATGACTATCTCCTCTCCAATGCATGCATCTGATTCTTCTCCATCACTTCTTTCACTTGCACAATTAATTATTTTTTTATCCATAATTTCTTTTTCTAGTTCCCACCTTCTTCCACTTCCAAATAATTGTAGATTTTAAATTAAATGAGGAGTTACATATGCCAAAAATGGCCTCCTCATTCTCGGGCATGGGGTTTTTGTGAAACTCCCCAAGATGCAATCAATTACCATTTTACCAACACCTCCAATTTAATTTAAATTTAAATTCAAAGGAAAATTATTTGACTCCAATTTTGAGGAGTTAAGAAGAGAATGAAATTTAAACAATATCATGCCCACATATACAACCAAAGACAAAATCAAAAGAAAAAAAAAAATTGTGTGATGCAGGATTGTTTGGCACCCCTGGATGCTCCTACATCAAATGTTTGGGGTAAGTGAAATGTTCCATGAGTTGAAAGCTCATGAAAATTTGAATACCATATGTTTTCTTTGGATCCACCATTCTTCCTTATCTTTCTGAAATTTTCTCTTTCTCTTCTTCCAACATCTTGTTGTAACTAACTTTTCTCTCCTCCAACAACTTTGTTTACCATTCTTCTCCTCTTTTGTGGATCTTGACAAACCAAAATCTGACCACCTCCACAAAATTCCCTCATCATATGCATCAACACCTACAACATACACACATAGATTTTCCCCTACACACTAGTAGAAAAACAACAATAAATGACTAAAAAAACTACTAAAAATTAGTCACATGACTATTAGCTTGATCGTGTGACCATTAGTAGTTTATTGCCAGTTATTATAATGAAACCAAATTCATGATTAAACCATTTTTATTCATTTATTGGTTGTTTTGATTGATCAATTTGGTAGTATATTTAGTCATTAATTTAGTCATTGATTGTTGTTAATTGGTCATTTATTTAGTCATGGTAGTTATTTATTTATTCATGGTAGTCATTTATTAAGTCATGGTAGTCATTTATTTAATCATGGTATTCATTTATTTTAGTCATGGTAGTCATTTATTTAGTCATGGCTTAGTCATTTATTTAGTCATTTATGAATTAATGCTTTCAAGTATTTGTTCCTACATTTAAAAGGAAGTTGGATGGTCAGTTATGCTTATTGTATGGTAAAGTAAGGCACTAGTTTTGCATTTTCTCCTTGCTCTATATCTATTCATAAAGGAAATGCTTTTGTAGCTTCCAATTCTGTTTCACAAGAAAATAGCATGGTTACATTAGGGAAACTAATGAAATTAAGATGAAAATGGTTAAATCTATAATGGCCATTGATATTTTAATCTCACGTAGAATTTTAATCTTACTTCCAACTATTGATATTTTGAAAGAGAAATCTAATGAATGGTCGATTTGTTGAAGTGGTCATAAATCAGACTTTTCCCTATAACAAAAGCAATAGAGGGTTTTAAGCATTGTTGCTTCACACTGTAATTATTTTTATAGAAATTAACTCATTTAATTTTTTGCTTAAACATCAGATATGAGGAAATATAAAACTCAAAAATCTACAAAATCATCATCCCTAAAACACAACCAATAATATTTGTGAAATTGATTTTATGAACAGATTTACATGAAGAATACATGTCTACATAAAAATATTTTTTTAGAAAAATAATATCATTTAGATCTATAGATGTAAATTTAGATTTAGAAGAAAAAAATTAATTAATTAAATTGTGATTATTTTTAGATTTAAACAAAAAAAATTTACCCTCTGCAAACTTTAAAATGGGCATAGGTTCATGCACAGGTCTGTGTAAAGCTATTGTTGCATGCAAACTTAAATCTATGTTTCAAAATATTTAAGTTTCAAAAATAATAATAATAATAAGCAAGTTTATTTGGTGATTGCAGAGGACAAGTTTATGTAAAAACAACGAAATAAACTATAAGAAATATATTCTTATATCTATATGAATTCAATGCATAGGGTGGCCTCCTCTCGATGAAGAAATATCCTTCCTCCTACTGCATATAGTGAAACTGCTATAAATAAACAACAAAGCAAAAAAACAAAAAACCCCTATTTTTCTTGTGCAGCTAGAGCAAATCATGGAAATTACAGTCATAAATCTCTCTCTCCCCTGTGTTGCCTATCTCCTCTCATCCTGCAAAAATGAGATAAATGATTAGGGAAAGCTCTCATATATTTGTTCAATTAGAGGGAAATGAAACGAAAATTTAGGATAGCATAGATTGAAAATAGGGTTTCTATTAAGTTCACCCAGCAAAATAATATGCATCCAAAAAAGGATTAGGGCATAAATAATATATTTTAAGTACCTGTCGTCAAAATGAATGAAGAAAATTAGGCACCCATTTTGAAATGGACATGAAATTTACTTTCAATGTGGTTAAACGAATCTCAACCGTTCATTATTTTTACCATTTTTTGCCATATTTTCGATTGTTTTTTGCAGCTTTTTACTGCAATGTGAAAACATGGTTTCAACAAGGGTTTAAGAGTATGTTTATTAAAATAAAAATTATGGAAAAGATCCTAATAATGAGCACATTTAGGTTTTAACATTATGGCATCCTTTCTCCTACTTATTAATTTATTTTTATTTTATAAATTATAATTTTCTATTATTTAATTATTTGAAAAAAATTTAATAATGTTTTAATTTAAATTCTATGGTAAATAAATTTATCTTATTTATAAACTTATTCAAAATTGATTATTTATTATTTTAATAAAAAAATAATTATAAATCTATAATTATATTATTAATTATTATTATATATTATATTCACTAACAAAACTACTAATATATATATATAAATTTTTTATAATTTTTAATTAATAACTATTATATTCTTATTTAATATAAAATATAATAAATATATTATATATTTATATAATAATATTAAATTATATAATTATATTTATAAATATATATAATAGTATATATAGGTTAGAATACAAAATTTTAAATATAAGTATGATTATATTTACTATTATTATTACTATATTATTTTTTTTAATTTTGCAATATTTACTATTATTATTACTATTATTAGTACTATTATATTGACTATTATTATAATTACTATTATATTTACTATTATTTACTATTATATTTAAATATAAATAATATATAAGTTATTATTTATTTACTACTATACATATATTTAAATACATATATATATATATATATATATAATAGTATTTATAGGTTATATTACTACTTTTATAATATATAAGAATACAATAGAATCAAAATAGCATATATTTTTATATAGATTAAATTAAATAATATTAGTTACTACTATTATAATATTAAATATAAGTATGCAATATTATACTTAATAATTAATATATTTCTATATAGGTCAAACTAAATTAATTTATAAAAAAAATTCATAGTTTAATTGATTTGCACACAAAAAACTGTAGAATTCATATCACGTGGCACACTCTCGCCAATCATTTTCTCAAATAGTTTTTAAAGTTTTGTCTAATTTGTATACCTGTGACTAACTATTTAGTCATTTTTATTTGTGTGACTAAGTAATTTTCTACCAGATGACCAAATTAGTCATTTATTTACTCATTTATAGCTATGTTGCAAAAAAATAGTAGAATTTGGTCATTTTTAGTTGTTGTGACTAAAAATTTTACTCACCTAGTCATTTATTCGCCAAATTCTACTAGTGAAAACTTCTACATATAAATTTGCAACCCCTGAATACCAATCTATTATTGCAAATTCCTCCTTCATATCTACTAACTTCTCACTTCTCTCCACAACATCCAAATCAATTTCTTCATCACACAATGTAGAAAAAATTAAAAATTACCTCTTCATTCATTTGATGCTCCATATCTACCAACATGTCCTCATTATTCTCTTTTTTTGCTACTGCAATTTCTACATCATCATCATCTGTTGTAATTTCTTTCACTAGGTCCACACTTTGATCCTTCTCAAGGTACTCATTTGATCTCAAAATCTCCTCTATCTTCATGATCTCCTCTACAAGCAATGAATCTTCCTCATCAGGTTCTCTGTCAAACATAGGAGCTCCACAAATCTTTGTATTATCATCCTTCTCTCTTGGGTTGCAGACTCATTTTTTATGCACTTCTTCTCACTGTCATCTTTCTTCTTCTCAATTTTCTTCACCAATATCCTCTTATCTTTACCAATATTCTTCTTCAATTTATCTATGCTCATCTTGATGTTTCTCACTTCCTCACAGACCATTTGTTCCATCTTTTCAAACTTCTCATTTTCTACCTTCTCCCAATATCATTCCCAAAACAATATTCTTGTAGGTCTCCTCATGACCTGGGAACCCTATCTTGTTTGTTGTAATCTCACCTCAACTCACATAATCTACATTTCCACAGCTTGTCCCTCTTCTCTCTCAATTGTTCAAGAGTCCTCACACACCTACAGTAATTCTCTTGAGCTTCTCAGAAAAGTCTATCATGCTTCCTCTATCCACCCACTGGTCGTGGCATAAGTTGTATCACATTCGAAAATCTACTTATGCACTTAGAGCCTCTGGCTCTAATACCATTTGATGCAAGAAAAAACATCAAGACTCCAAACAACAATGTGAATATTGCAGCCCCAAAGAAAATTCATGTAACTTTGAAATTGCACTCAAAAACTCATGAAAGACCCTCTTTTGAAGTTTATTTTGAACCATCTATTGAATTCCTTCTCTACTAAGAACTTGGATATCGAAAACCCCCATATTCATCTACAGGAATGTAAGAAGATAATAATTTTTATCCCAAAAATACCCCTGCAAATTCATAGTTGAAACTCATAAAAAACCCCTAAAATTCCATATTGTAAAAAAGTTGAAGCATCCCAAACAATTCAAACAAGATTTTTTTTAAATCACAAACTGGGAATTAGATAAACACATTCCCAATATTAACCAACATATTTATTTGCAAGAAATTCAAATGAAAAAATCTGGATTTTTTTATTATAAGCTTCCACAATCTACAACAACAAGCTACAAAGAACAAAATGATCATAGCCAAAACTCTACTACATGCATGAATGACCTCACAACCACTTCAAATCAGCTCCAAAACTCCATAATCAACCACAAGTAGTAGAAAATGCATCTACCAATCTCTGATACTTCGTCTCTTAGGTCTCTGGTTATTTTCTATGTTCCTCCCTCTCTCATTTTCTTCATTTTACCTTCATTTTTTCATCCCAAATCTTTTAAAACTTATCACATTTTTCCTATCACTGCTCCCTCATTCATATCCATCTTTTAAAATGGTTTATGGGTTTTGTGTGCCTCCTTCTCAGCTTTCTAGAACATTTTGAAATTTCTAATTTCATTATGATATGCAAAATTTGTGTCCAATTTACTGAGACTAGGTCTCATAATTATGACTTCTAACTACCTCCTCTCCAATGCATGCATCTAATTCTTCTCTATCACTTTTTTAACCTACTCAATTAATTATTTTTTATCCATAATTTCTTTTTCTGGTTCCCACCTCCTTCCACTTCCAAATAATTGCATATTTTAAATTAAATGAGGAGTTACATATGCCAAAAATGGCCTCCTCATGGCTAGGCATGGGGTTTTTGTGAAACTCCCCAAGATGCAATCAATTACCATTTTACCAACCCTTCCAATTTAATTCAAAATTAAATTCAAAGGAAAATTATTTGACTCCAATTTTGAGGAGTTAAGAGGAGAATGGAATTTAAACAAGATCATGCCTACATATACAACCAAAGGAAAAATCAAAGGAAAAAAATAAAATATTTTTTTGTGTGATGCAGGATTACTTGGTACCCCTAGATGCTCCTACATCACAAAGGAAGTGAATTCATTGTGGCATTCTTCTATTTGTATATATATTCTTCTATATGTCATACACCATTGTCTTTCATCTTGTCTTGTGTTTTCCTTTTGGGGATGAACAAGGTGTTGAGACATTTAGGTGTCTTCCATGTTGACCCAAAAAAAAATATTTGTTTCCGCTCTCTATGTGTCATTCTTCCTTTGTGCTCATTGTTCCATGATTCATTTGGGAAATGATGATGATTCCAAGCTTAATTATATAACTACAACAAAAACATAATGTTGACCCCAAATCCATGGATCCCTTATGTGTTATCTTAGGATTACATATGAGGGGAAACCTCCTTTCATGACATAGATCTATTTTGGAAACATATGTTTTACATAGGGCTTTCCAAATAAAGCTCTCATGTATTGGCATTTATCATGTTCTACTTTAAAGTAATTGCTCATAACAGTGTGTTTAGCAATTTCTTTAAAGTGGGGGCATACACATCCCCACTCATTGTTTGCTTCAAAGTGTGGTCTTCTTACTTCATGTGATGTGTCTTATTGGTGGTGACATTGGATTTAATGTTTCTTCAAGAGCATTACCTTTCCTAGCATATAAAATTCCTCTTAGTGGTGATGTTATGGCTTTCATTCCCTCAGTTGTGAATCTTTTATTCATGACTATTCCTCTCTTTGAGACATTAAGCACAATGTTCCCTAAGGTGAGACCTTTAATGAACTAAGAAAAAACCCTTTGGATAACCTATCCTATTACATTTAAAATGGCCACCAAGCATAACACAACTGTTGGAAATTTGGTTGTCATTGATATCAAAAGTATCATTGATGTTAAAAGAGTGATCAAAGAAGTAGTGGATCAGGTTCTAGAATTTTTGGTGATGATTGATGGAGGAAGGAGCATGTTTTGCAATTATTGCAATATTGTCATGAAATTTTATCATTACACTACAAAGGTGGCTTCTAGTTGTTTGAGGTCAAATTAGTATGCAGATTTGATATGGGTTTTTTGAGAGCTTCATAGAGATGTAATTTGCAAGTCTTGATGACAAGTGGTGCACTCAAAAAGGATTTATTTGTGCTCTCGGTTTGAACTAGGGGTTTGTAGTAAAACTCTAAGGCTTGTAGTCATGGCACTTAATAGACTTTATAATTTTTCATTGACTGTTTGTAGGTGGTTGCAGATACTTAAGTTATGATTTAAGTCATTGGTGTCATTGGCATGGCAGACCCTCTTTCCTAGCACTATGGGTTTGTCCAGTGAATAGTCCATATGGAAGATCCAATGGTGCACATATTCTAGGACTTGCTAGAAATCTACTTTTTGTCTCTAAGTTCAGGATTTTGGAATGCATGTGACATTTGACAAAGGTGGTTGCAAATTGGTGAAAGGGAATATGGTGGTTGCTAAAGGATCTCAGATTGGTACTTTGTTTAAGTTGAATACCTCTAATGTAAATATTTTATCCAATGTAACTCAAGCTAAAAATACATGTATGCTATGGCACCAAAAATTGGGCCATATAGGTGAAAAGGTCTTAGGACCATTCTTAATAAAAATTTGGTTGACGGTATTCCTAATTATAATATTGGAAAAAATGACTTTTGTGAGCACTTTGTGTTTGGAAAGCAATCTAGATCTAAATTTCCTAGTGGTACAAATAAAGCTAAAAGATTATTAGAGATTATTCATTCAGATGTAATGGGCCCTATGGATATTGACTCTATTGGAAAATCTAGATAATATGTCACATTTATTGATGATGTCTCAAGATACACTTGGATATATTTTATGCATAACAAATCTGATGTGTTTAATAAGTTTAAGGAATTTAAGGCTTTGGTTGAGAAACAATCAGATCATAAGATAAAAGTGTTGAGATCAAATAATGGTGGTGAGTATTGTTCTAGGGAATTTGATGGCTATTGTAAGCATGCAGGAATAGTGAGACAAAAAACTACTCCATATACACCTCAACAAAATGGAGGAGCAGAAAGGATGAACCGAACCTTAATGGAAAGAGCTAGGAGTATGTTAAGTAGTGCTAAGCTAGATCGGTCCCTATGGGATGAGGCGGTATGTACTTCTTGTTATTTAGTTAATAGATCACCTAGTTCATCTATTGAAGATAAAAATCCTTATGAAATGTGGTTAGGAAAGAAGCCTAATGTTGCACATTTAAGGATCTTTGGTTGTGAGGATTTTGTTCACGTGCCTCAAGAAAAGTGATCTAAATTGGATCTTAAAGCACAAAAATGCATATTCATAGGTTATGGCGAAAATGTAGAAGGATACAAGCTTTGGAATCCACTAACCTAAAAAGTTTCTTTATCTAGAGATGTGATTTTCAGGGAATTTAGAGCTTATTCAAGATAGGAACAACCAAAGGAGAAGGATACTTCTCAAACAGTGCATTTTGAGATAAATAACCAAAAGCAACAAGATGCACATGTTGAAGATCAATTGAATGGATTGGAAGAGAAGAGTTCAGAGAGTTCTTATGAAATAGATGCTCAAGATGAGCATATTGAGGAACAAGTAGAAACCCCTTTGAGAAGATCCACAAGACAACAGAATCCAATTGATAGGTATAGCCCACCTAATTTCCATTGTATTTTTTCTTTAATGAGTACTAATGATGAACCCAGTTCTTACAAGGAAGCTTTGTCTTCAGACGAACACAAGCTTTGGTCACAAGCCATGCATGAGGAAATGGAATCCTTAGAAACTTGTGACACATGGGATCTTGAGAGTTTTCCCAAAGGAAGAAAGGCCATTGGTTGTAAATGGATCTTTAAAAAGAAGATTGGAGTAGATGGTAATCTTGAAAGGTACAAGGCTAGATTAGTAGCCAAGGGCTACTCCCAGAGAGATGGAGTTGAATTTAATGAAATCTTCTCTCCTGTTGCTAAACTTACTTCTATTAGATTCTTTTTGTAAATTGTTGTTGCTTATGATTATGAAAATAAGAAAATGTATGTGAAAACTGATTTTTTGCATGAGAGTCTTGATGAGGAGATTTATATGAGGCAACTTGATGGTTTTGTTGTAAAAGGAAAAGATGAATTGGTTTACAGGTTAAAGAGATCTTTATATGGATTGAAACAGTCACCTAGAATGTGGTACCAGAAGTTTGATGCTTTCACATTGAAAATTGGTTATGTTAGGAGTGAGGAAGATCATTGTGTTTACATAAAATTTATTTATGATCAACTTTTAATTATTATCTTTTATGTTGATGACATGTTGTTTATTGGTAACAAAAAGCTAATGATCAAATAATTGAAAGCACAACTCTTGAGCACATTTGAAATGAAAGATCTAGGGGCTGAAAATTATATCCTTGGTATGGAATTAGTAGAGATAGAGGTAACAGAAAGCTTTGCTTATGTCAGAGAAATTATGTTAATATTATTTTGAAATGCTTTAACATGTAGGACAGTAAACTAGTTAATATTCCTTTACCAGTTGGCACGAAGTTAATTTTAGACATGAGTCCTAAATCTAATTTTGATTTTAAGGAAATGTCTAAAATTCCATATGCTAGTGCAATTGGTAGTTTAATGTATGCAATGGTCTATATGAGATCAGATATAGCCCAAGCAGTAGGAGTTCTTAGTAGGTTTATGTCTAACCTTGGTAAAGAACATTGGACTTATGTTAAGTGGGTGTTTAGATATTTACAAGGGACTTCTAGTTACTGTTTAGTTTATCATGGTTCTAATGACATTGATATTATGCATAGATCATTGGACATACAAGGTTTTGTTGATTCAAATTGGGTAGGAGATCTAGACAGTCGAAGGTCGACAAGTGGTTATGTGTACACTTTGTTTGGAGCTGCGATTAGTTGGATGAGTAAGAGGCAGCCCACGGTTGATTTTTCCACCACAGAAGTAGAGTACATGGCTGCCACACATGCCTCTAAAGAGGCAGTTTCATTACAGAGACTTGGGAAAGGTATTGGTTTTAATTGCAAGCAAGTTAGGCTTGAATGTGATAGTCAGATTGTTATTTGTTTAGCCAAAAATCCTATGTATCATGTGCATACTAAACATGTAGATGTTTAGTATCACTTTGTGTGAGAAATGGTTGAAAGAGGAAAAGTATTAATTGAAAAAGTTAACACTTTAATTAATGTTGCAGATTATCTTACGAAGCCAATTCCTACATATAAGTTCTTGTGGTGCAGGAAGGCCATTGGCCTTGATTCCTATACTTGATTTAAAATTATTATTCCTTGTTTATAATAATTGCAATGCATAATTTCAAGTGAGAGAATGTTGGAAATAGGATGCCATTTAATTGCAATCCTAAACATTATTTATTTCATGTATCTCCTAAGTCCTTGGAATGTGTTTAACAAAACTAGGATTAAGAAGAGATTAATATTTGATGAAATAATCATGTTAATTGACATTTTTAATTAATTCTAAATGTTAGGAGCATGTGAGGGCATCCATTATGAGTTCCTAAATAATAGGGGCACATGGGGCACCCACATGGTGGGTGAAACTCATCTTGATTTCAGTTAACTATTTGGAGTAAGAGATAACACTTCTGAATGCATGTAAAGATCCTAGGAGTTAGGGTTTGATGTTTGCATGCATGAAGTTCAATTCAGTTTAGTTTAGAATAAATTTAGTTTAGTTTAGTTTAGTTCAGTTCAATTCAGTTATGGTTTAGTTATCTTCAATTAGTTTTAGTTGAATTCTAGTTGACTTAAGTTAACTTGGAATGCATGGCTAATGACTTGAGTTGCATGATAGATAACAAGGACTACCTCTAGTTAGCAGGGGATGACCATTCTTGTATGAATGGTGTTGAGAAATGTTTCAATTAACAAGAAATGACTTGGACCCAACTTGGGCGCCCAAGTTGGCTTCTTGGAATTAACTCCTTTGCATGTTGAGATATTTCAGAAGGATGAGTTAAGTGGGACCACTTTTGGGAGCCTAATTTTAGGATGAAGCCTTGAAGATATTTATAGAACAGAGGTTGACTTGCTACTTCAATTTGGGATGCCTAAATGCATGAAGAAGAGGATTTGACATTGTTCTTCATGGCATAACTCTACTTGCAAGAGGTAGGCATACCTTTTAGAGATAGGGATTGAGCATTGTAATTGTAACTCATGTTGAGTTTACAAATTTGATTAAAGCCTATTTATCTCAAGCAAGTTGAAGAGAGTTATTATCAGTTTTATTGCAGGTTGTGAAGAAGTTTTGGTGAAGGAAAAAGAGGAATTCTCAAGCAAGAATTGGAGCTATTGTAATCTAATTTAGAGATTGAATAATAGATTAATTCTTGGTGCATTTTTTTCCCAAAAGGTTTTCTCCATGGTACATGCTTGTGTAATCTTTCTAATATCTTGTCTACTTCTTCTATCAACTTCTGTCTACATTCTACAAACAGTAAAATGGATTAATTAGATAATCACCCATAAAGAATCTATAACAAAGGAAAAATAATATTTAGATCAGCAATATTAAATTTTTACAAAGTATTAAGCTAAGAAAACACATCAATTTTCAACAAGATTGAACAACTATCGCTCACATCCTTCACATCACATTTCAAATTTTAACTCTTCCTTTATTTTACACAATGTGTGATGTGCTAGTGATGAATATCTAACGGTGTGCATTCATGGTTCAAGATCCAATAGATATCGTGTGATGTCTTCACATCGCATTTTGGAGATCATCTTCACAAGTACTTCATGAGATATGTAATGAAGGTTGATCAATGACAGTAATCAACCTTTCCAAAATTGATGGTTCCTGCTCACTAGTGGCTTATGTGGTGGGACCTCATATGGCCCTATGGTATAGTGGGCTAAGGACAAGTGTACTATGGGACCAATTAAAGGTAGGCTCAATTAGCGGAAGTTGACATCAACCAAAGACAGGTGGCAATAGGATATTGCATCACTTCATTTATTCACATTATTTTTGTGAAATGAAAAAGAGTTAATCTTCATATGATGCACTAAGTGGATGTGATGGGAGTTTAACGGTCAAGATCATCAAGTGAAGATCAAATGGATATCACTAAGGTACTTCACATCATGGAAATGAAAAGGAATTTCCTTGACAAAGGAGCGATACGTTATGAGGATATGATGGACAACAAAGATTAAGGGTTGAAGATCTGACGGTGATCATGATACCACTTTGCATCGCAGATTTGATTTTGGTTCCCTAAGTGAGAATGTGATATGTTTAAGTGAAGTGATAGTCGTGAGATGAAGATCGACAATGGAAGTTTAAATGAAGATAATCAAACGGTTTCATTTTAAAGATAGAAGATTAAAGTAGGATCAATGATCATGGCGCGAAGGCAATAAATCAATGGCCCAAGTTCAAAGTTAAAAATCACAAAAGGCTATGTTATTTTGAATGCGGGTTAGGTCTAGTAGTCGACATAGTGAACAAAATTAATTGGTTCATCTGCTCCAGCAACCATTAGATTGGTGATTTGATTTTCAAAGTGGTGGTATGAATTATTAAGGTGATAGAGATCAAAATTAGATTGATCAAACAAGGAATTGCATTTAATGCATATCAAGGTTAGGGTTTTACAGATCATCATACTTAGTAAAATCCATTGAACCATAATTTAAATGTGATGAGATGTGGCTCGATGAACAAGTAGCTTCCTGAAGAAGATAGTGGGAAAACCCTAACATAAGCTTCTAAATTTTTTGGATGGTGATGCGGGGATTGAGGTAGTAAGTGTAGTTGGGTAGGGTTGAGAAAAAAAGAAGATAATCAAAAAAAATTCTAACTGTCAATGTGTGCATGATGCAGTAGTGAGAGTAAGAGAGCCAAGTTGGAGATACAGAATGCACTAATTTTAAATGATTAGAACCCAAAAAAAATTAGAGATCTTTATCATGGTTAACATTCAAAAGGTAGAAAAGAAAGAGGTACAGAGCAGAACATTGAGGTGTAGAGAGTACAACAAAGAGTTGAGAAATTGAAAAATAAGTTGCAACATTGAATTGTAATAGAATTGTAATATCTTGAGTTGTAAATCTAATTGGTGGGTGTCATCAGATAATTGGGTAGTTGCTTAATTTATGGAGTGGGTGCTTCCTTGGAGTGAATTCTCCTAAAACCAAGGGATTGGTATCTCCTTAGTGTTGGTGCCCTTAAACATTGTAACTGAATATTTGTTTGTGAGGATGGATTGGGACACTAACTCCTAGTAGCATTTATTATCGTTGTTTTTTTCCCATCTTGGTTTTTCCATGTATATTATGTGTTATGTGATTATTATGTGTATGAATGTTTATGTATCTACTTGTAATTGTTTTAATCTACACTAAAAAGGTTAAAAGGAATTAATTTGCATAAATTATTTAGAGCTAAGATTTAATAGATCTATTGATTCACCCCCACCTCATATAGATTTTTTTGTTCCAACAATTGGTATTAGATCCCTAGTTTCCCTATGAAAAGCTTAATCAACTTGAGTAGATCTTGGACTAGCAAACACAATGGCTAGTCAAGAGGGTTCTTCTACAAACAAGGTACCTCAATTTGATGGATCAAGTTATTCTTTCTGGAGTGTTCTAATGGAGACATATTTTGGATCTTTAGGATTTGATGTTTTTATATCTATTAAGAATAGATATATATACCACCAACCATAGCTCCTACTGATGCTACAAGTAAGAAGGATTATGAAAACAATGAAAAATCAAAGCATGCCATTCTTTGTGGTTTTTCTAGAAATATGTTTGTCAAGGTTATGCATTGTCAAACTACACATGATTTATGGGAGAAGTTGAAAAGAATCTATGAAGGAGATAATAAGGTAAAATTAACAAAGTTGCATATTCTCAAAGCCAAGTTTGAAAGTCTTCAAATGAATGAAGAGGAAAATATTGTAGACTATCTACTTAGGGTTGATGAAATAGTAAACTCTATCAAAGGATTCAAATAAGAAGTTAAGGAATCAGTCATTGTGCAAAAAATTCTTAAGGTCTATGCCATCCAAATATGACTCAAAGATATCAAAAATAGAAGAAGCAAGAGAATTGGATAAAATCACTATTGATGAACTTCATGGAATATTCATTGCATATGAAATGAGAATGGAAAATGGAGAGTCATCTAGAAGAGAAGTTGCATTCAAAGCTGCAAATAAAGATAACTTGGTTGAAGCACCCAAGAAAGACAAGGAAGTAGACTCTACACCAAAACATGAAGAGACTGATGAGGAAGAAGCAAAATTCATCAAAGGACTAAGGAGGGGATCCAACAAGTATAAAGGTAATTTACCCTTCAAGTGCTTTAATTGTGGTAGAATAGGTCATTTTTCTTCTACATGTCCTTACAATAAGAAGGATAACTTTGAACAAGAATAATATAGTAAGAAAGAGAAACCCTACTTCCCTAAGAAGAGTTTGGGAAGAAGAAGAAGAGTCTATGCATTCAAGAGGAAAGTGATTCATTTGGTGCTGCTAATAGTTCAAATGATGAACAAGACTATGCCCTTGTAAAGGAGGAGGAAGAAGAATAATTTATCTTCATGGCTAAAGAATCTAGAGAACAAAAATATGGAAGGGATGAAGACCTAGGTGAAGAAAAAGCAATAGTTAACCTTGAGGATGAGTTAATTAGTGCCCTGGAAGAGATTGATAACTTAAGATATTAGATTGATGATTTGAAAAAGGACAATAAGCATCTAAAGAAGTGTACACAGAAGGAAGCTGAAAAGCTAACCAAAAACCTTGAAGATTCCAATCAGATGGTGGTGAGCTTAAAGGTGCAAATGGAGGAAGCTGAGAGAATTGAACAAGTTGTCAAATCTAAACTAGAATTTCAAGTGGACAAATGTATGAAGCTTGAGGTAGTAGTTGCATTGAGAAAAGATTTGGAGAAATCTAGAGAGTAGGTTGAAAAAGGCTTGAATCTAAAGGGAGGCTTAGAGATCCTTGATGAATTATTGAGCACACAAAAGCCAGATAACAAGGAGAAATCTGGTTTAGGTCTTGAGAAAGGAAAGAATTCCTTCATCAATGCTTTTGTGAAGCTTTATGGAATATTTAGAGTAGGAGAAAATTTTGACTCAAATGGTGAGAAACCATGCAAAGAGGATGTCTTTGGAGAGGAGAAGTTTGTTGAGGTGAAGAAATATGATGAAGAAAAGAAGTCAGTTGCAGACAAGAAGAATAACCAATTAGTTCTTGATCAAAAAAAGAAGAAGTAGAGCACAAGAATAACCGATGTTGATGGATTCACAAGAGTGGGAGATCTAAGGAATCCAAGACAAAGAAGACCCCCTCATTCAGTTCAAGGAAATACTATGACCAGGTACTCTTCATACTTCTATGGGTATTTTTATTCTTATGATCAGTTTGGTCACGAGGCTAGAGAATGTAGAGTAGTTCCTAAAAGGAGTACAAATTTTTTAAGTAAAAATCCATTTGCTCCTTTAGTGGGCATGAATGTTATGTGTTATGATTGCAATAATTTTGTTCATATAGCTAGAAATTGTAGAAAAAAATTCATAAGCCCAAATTTTTAGTTTGAAAAGAAGAAAAAAACACCTCCCAAAGTGAACAAGGAATATAAAGTCCCTAAGAAAGAGGAAGAGAAGGAAGAAAAGAAACCTAAGAAGGTGCGGAGGTAGAAAGAGTAGAATCCCACTCAATCAATAATTTAACAAATGGCATTGCATGCCAAAAATCAGAATATATGGGTAACTAACAGTAGTTGCTCCAAGCATATGACAGGGGACAAGAGTAAATTCATCCAACTAGAGAAGTGTAAAGAAGGATCAATTAGTTTGGGTGATAACACTGCTATGAAGACTTATGGAAAAGGAATCTTAAACATAGATGTGAAGAATCATACCAAAGATGTCTTATATGTTGAAGGTTTGAAACACAACCTTCTAAGTGTTAGCCAAATGTGTGACAATGGATATAAGATTGCATTTAACTTAGAAGGTTGCAAGATAAGAAAGAATGGTAAGATAATTGCAAAAGGTATAAGGACTGACAACAATCTTTACAATCTTTATGAAGTAGAAGGTCAGAATTGTCTAATAAGCCAAGTAGATGAGATTTGGTTGTGGCATAGGAGATTGGGGCATGCCAATTTTGATAATTTGGTAAAAGTAAGTTCAAAAGGACTAGTTAGACACATTCCTAAGATAACTAATCCTACAAACACCATTTGCAAAGAATGTCAATAAGGAAAAAAATAAGGGTCAAGTTTCAAACAAAGGAGTACTCAACTACAAAACCCTTGCAATTAATTCATATTGATCTGTGTGGTCCCACAAGGACAAGAGGATTGAAAGGTGCAAAATATTTTATGTTGTTGATTGATGAGTATACTAGAATGGTATGGGTAACCTTTCTAAAGGAGAAGTCTAGAGCATTTGATAAGTTCAAGATATTTAGATCCCTGGTTGAAAAGGAGACCGATAGAAGAATCAAGTACTTAAGATTGGATAGAGGTGGAGAAATTCACATCAACTGAATTTATTAGATATTGTGAAAAACATGGAATCAAACAAAATAATTTTGCGCCAAGTACTCCACAATAGAATGGATTAGTTGAAAGAAGGCATAAAATGGTTAAAGATATGGCTAGAGCCATGTTGAGTGAGGCTAAGTTGGAAAATATGTTTTGGAGAGAAGTAGTCCACACTGCAGTCTATAACATTCAGAACAGAGCTCAAATAAGAGAAAATAGTGGTAAGACTCCATATAAACTATGGTACGACAAGCATGCATCTGTCAAGTATTTCAAGGTGTTTAGTAGCAAATGCTACATCAAGAGAGAAGATGAAAACTTTGGAAGCTTTAATTCTAGATGTGATAAAGGAATTTTTCTAGGATATTCCACCCAAAGAAAAGCTTACAAGTGTTACAACAAGAGGTTGCACAAGATTGTAGAAAGAATTAATGTTAAGGTTGATGAAGATGTGAACCATGTTAAGTATAACCAAAACAACCTTGAAGTTGAATTAGAAGATGAGGAAGAAACTATTGTAAATAAAGAAGAACTTGAGAAGGCACCTGCAAATTATGTATAAAAGGATCATCCTATAAATCAGATTATTGGTGATAAGAATGAAGGAGTATAGACAAGAAGAAGACTAGCAAAGAACAAGGAACAAGTAAACTTTTCACTCTTATCTCAAATTGAGCCAAAATTTTATGTTAAGGCTAGCAAGGATGAGAGTTGGATAAAATCCATTGAAGAAGAGCTAAATCAGATTGAGAAGAACAAGACATGAGAATTGGTTCCTAGACCCCTAGGAAAAAATGTGATAGGTACTAAATGAGTGTTCAGAAATAAGATCAATGAAGATGGTTTTGTAGTGATAAATAAAGAAATATTGGTGTGCAAGGGGTATGCACAAGTTGAAGGAATTGACTTTGAAGAAACATTTGCACTTCTTGCAAGATTAGAAGCAATAAGAATGTTTCTTGCATTTTCAATGTATAAAGGATTTAAATTATATCAGATGGATGTTAAGTCTACATTCTTGAATGGAAATCTTGAAGAGGAATTCTACATACATTGAACAACCAGAAGGTTTTTAGCTGTCAGATGAAGAAGACTATCTTTGCAGATTGAGAAAAGCTTTGTATGGGCTAAAGCAGGCACCTAGAGCATGGTATTCAAGGTTAGACCAATACCTACAACAACAAGGATTCAAAAAGAGATGTGAAAATACCAATCTATACTTCAAATCATAAAATGATCACATGATCATCATTGTTGTATATGTGGATGATATCATATTTGGAGGTAGCAATGAAAAAATGTGTAAAGTATTTGCTAGACATATGTAAGATGAATTTGAAATTTCAATGCTAGGAGAGTTGTCATTTTTCCTTGGTCTACAAATTACACAAACTAGTAATGGGATATTTATATCTCAACCAAGTATTCTAAGGAAATGCTCAAGAAATTTGGAATTGAAGACAACAGACCAGTTAGTACTCCCATGATAACTAGTTGTAAGTTGAGCAAATTAGATGAATCCCCATATGCAAATGAAATAATGTATAGGTCAATGATTGGAAGCTTTTGTATCTAACTACATCAAGGGCATATATTATGTAAGCAGTGTGTATGTTGGCTAGGTTTCAAGCTGCTCCAAAAGAGTCACATGTCAATGTTATGAAAATAATTTTTAGATATATCGATAGAAGTGTTATTGACCATGGACTATGGTATCATAAGAGCAAAGACTTTACTTCAACAACATATACAGATGTTGATTAGGTCAGATGTACAGATGATAGGAGAATCACTAGTGGTGGTGTATTTTTCTTGGGAGATGAACTTGTGTCATGGATGAGTAAAAAGCAATAATCAGTTACACTTTCCATAGCAGAAGCAGAATATTTAGCAACTACAACATTTTGCACTCAAGTTCTATGGATGAAGAAAACACTCAAATACATCAAGGTTGAGTATAGTGAACCTATATCTATTATTTGTGATAACTCAAGTGCAATTAGCATCTCAAAGAATCAAATGATGAATTCTAGGACAAAGCACATATCAATTAAGTATCACTTCATCAGGGAGAAGGTTGCAGATGAGGAAGTCACCATGGAGCATGTGCCAACCAAAGATCAAGTGGCAGACATATTTACCAAGCCTCTTCCCAAGGAACAATTTGAATATCTAGGGAAAAAAAAGAGAGTAATTTCTCCCACTTCATAACACTAAAATTTAGTGATAGGGCATGAATCGAAGGGGAGCTTCATACATATTTCCTTCATCCCTAGAAATGAAAGGATAGATCAAGTCAAGGATTGTTGGTTTTATAAATTTTTAATGAATTGATGGTTGAAAATTCAAGAAACCACTCTTTCTCTTTGAATCTCTCGTCAAAGGGGGAGAAAACTTTAGGTGTTGAGCATGCCCGTTACCATTGATGTCAAAGGGGGATAATTTTTGCAAATTCTCGAGAATCTATGAAGGGGAGAATTTTGAGCAAGTGTAATGAATGGTTCAGTTGGTACAGAGCATAAATTGAAACATCTCTAATTGGTATCAGACCATTATTTGCAAGTTGAGCATTTGGTTTTTCCATGAATGAAAAAGGGGGAGATTGTTGGAAATTTGTTTATCATTGATTTCAAAAGTGTCATTGATTTCAAAGGAGTGATTGAAGAAGTAGTGAATCAAGTTATGGAATTTTTGGTGATGATTGATGGAGGAAGGAGCATGTTTTATAATTGTTGCAATGTTGTCATGAAATGTTATCATGACACTACAAAGGTGGCTTCCAGTTGTCTAAGGTGAAATTAGTATGCAGATTTGACATGGGTTTTTTGAGAGCTTCACAAAGATGTAATTTGCGGGTGTTGATGACAAGTAGTGCACTCATAAAGAATTTATTTGTGCTCTCAATCTGAACTAGGGTTTTACAATAAAACCATAAATCTTGTAGTCATGGCACTAAAAATACTTTATAATTTTTCATTGACTATTTATAGGTGGTTGCAGACTACTTAACTTGTGACTTAAGTCATCGGTGGCATTGGCATGATTGGTCCTCTTTCTTAGCACTATGGATTTTTCTAGTGAAGAGTTCATATGGAAGATCCAACAATGCACATTGGGTGTTAAATATCGAGCGACTATCACTCACATCCTTCACATTGCATTTCAAAGTTTCACTTTTCCTTTTTTTTACATGATGTGTGATGCATCCGCGATGAAGATTTGATGGTGTGTATTCATGGTTGAAGTTCCAATGGATATTGTGTGATGTCTTCATATCACATTTTAGAGGTCATCTCCATAAGTGCTTCATGTGATATGCGATAAAGGTTGATCAACAACAGCGATCAACCTTTCCAAATTTGACGGTGTCTGCTCGCTCATGGCTTGTGTGATGGGACCTCATATGGTCTTGTGCTATAGTGGACTAAGTACAAGTGTACTATGGGACCAATTAAAGGTAGGCTCGATTAGTGGAATTTGACATTAGTTGAACACAGGTGGCGATAGGAGATTGCATCGCTTCATTCATTCACATCATTGTTGTGAAATGAAACAGAGTTAAGCTTCATACGATGCACTAAGTGGATGTGATGGGAGTTTAATGGTCAAGATCATCAAGAAAAATCGGACGGATATCGCTAAGGTAGTTCACATCATAGAAACAAAAAGGAATTCCCTTGACAAACGAGCGATACATTATGAGGATGCAATGGATGACAAATATTAAGGGTTGAATATTTGATTGTGATCACAATACCTCTTCGCATCATGGATTTTATTTTGGTGCTCTAAGTGAGAATGTGATACATTTAAGTGAAATGATAGTCATCAGATGAAGATTAATGGTGGAAATTTAAATGAAGATAATCAAATGGTTTCATTTTAAAGACAAAATATTAAAGTAGGATCAATGATAATGGTGTGAAGGCAATAAATCAATGGACCAAGTTCAAAGTTGAAGATCACAAATGGCTATGTTAATTTGAATGTTGATTAGGTTTGGTAGTTGACACAGTAAACAAAATTAATTGGTTCATCTACTCCAATGACCATTAGATTGGTGATTTTATTTGCAAAGTGGTGGAATGGATTATCAAGGTGATAGAGATAAAAATCAAATTGATCAAACAAGTAATTGCATTTAATGCATATCAGGGTTAGGATTTTACAGATCATCATACTTAGTAAAATCCAATGAACCAAAATTTAAATTTGATGGCATGTGGCTCGATGAACTAGTAGCTTCCTGAAGAAGATAGTGAGGAAACCCTAACAAAAGCTTATATATGTGTTGTATGGTGGTGTAGAGCTTGAGGTAGTAAGTGTAGTTTGGTAGGGTTGAGAAAAAATAAGATAATAAAAAAAAATTTAAGTGTTGGTGTGTGCATGATGCATCAGTGAGAGTGAGAGAGCCAAGTTGTAGACAAAGAATGCACTAATTTTGAATGAGTAGAACCCAAACAAAAATTAGAGATATTTATCAAGGTTAACATTCAAGAGGTAGAAAAGAAAGAGGTGCAGTGGAGAAGACGGAGGTGCAAAGAGTAAAACAAAGTGTTGAGCAGTTGCAAAATAAGTTGCAACATTGCACTGTAATAGAATTATAATATCTTGAGTTGTAAATCCGATTGGTGGGTTCCATTAGATAATTGGATAGTTGCTCAATTTAGGGAGTGGGTGTTTCCTTGGAATGGGTGCTCTTAAAACCAGGGGACTGGTGTCTCCTTAGGGTTTGTGCCCTTAAACATTGTAACTAAACATTTGATTATAAGGTTGGATTAGGATAGTATCTCCTAGCAACATTTCTCACCGTGGTTTTTTACCATCTTGGGTTTTCCATGTATATTATATGTTATTTGATGATTATGTGTATGAATTTTTATGTCTCTTCTTGTAATTGTTTTAATCTCCATTGAAAAGGTTAAAAGAAATTAATTTACATAAAGTATTTAGAGCTAAGATTTAATAGATCTATTGATTCACCCCCCCTCTCAATAGATTGTTGTGTTTCAACAACAACTTGCTTTCTAGTGGAGCCTTTATGTTTTTTATGGCCACCAAGCATAACACAACTTGCTTGCCAGTGTAGCCTTTATGTTTTTCATGAGTTTCTAGCATAACGTAGCTTGCTAGACTTCTGGATTCTTTTTGTGTGGTATCTTATCAAAGTTATCAAGAGGTATAACTTTGGTATGGTTAGTACAATGGGAGCCTATAGATATAGAATGACTTTCCCATTAGCCACTTTTTGGGGCTCACCTAGTGGACAACGAATTTCACTAGCCCATGTGAGTATATTTGTTTGCATAGCAGACAATGGGTTTCCACTTGTGAACATTTTTTTGAAAAACAGCTAAGGCTTGATCCATACTAATTGGACAAACAATCAAGGCTTGATGGACCCCTTTTATTTTTTCATTAATGTTGGCATTGTATGCTTGTGTATCTTGTCTTTCTAATGTATATCATTCATACATGTGTGTTCCTTTGCAATTACATTGGTTTGCCATGGGATCTTGATCTTGGGGGCTTGTGTGACCTCCTTGATCTTTGTCATCTTATCTCACTAAAATTTTTACACTTGGACCCCTCTTAGTGCTTATTTTTCTACTTTAGTGTGAGTTTGAGCATAGGGCTTATCCACTCACTAAAGTGGGGGCTAAATTTAGTGTCAGAAAATGTACTTTACATTTTCATGCTATATTTGGGTCCCCTATTTAAATGGACTTAATTAATCCTCTAATTAGCCCAATTATGCATTTAAAATCCTAATTAATCTCATTTTATGAAATGGAAACTTGTATTAAAAAATTGCAAGCATTAATTAAATTGCCTTGGAATTGGAGTGACCTAGATTTAGGTCTTAGGACTCATTCACCCAAGGGTGAATGGGTCCCCCTTAAGTTTAGGACCCCAATTGTTAATATGTTTTTAGTGGAAATTTTATGATTCAAATTCAATTTGTAATTGTCAGCATTTGATGTTTAATTTTCAAGAAATTACAAAATTATCTATAAATACAAGGTCTTTTATCACTTCAAATCCTAGAAACAAGAAGGAAACTTTCACAAGAGAAAATATTATTGTCAAGAGCATTCAAGAGCATATTTCTCAATCATTTGTTGCAGCATTCAATATCTCAAGCATCATGTCAAAGTTATCTTCATTCATGCATGTTTTTGGAAATAACATTGTGATGTAAGTTTCAAGAATTCAAGTCAAAATTCAAGCATCAAGATCAACATCCAATCAAGCCATTTCATGCAAGATCACGACCTTGGAGAGATGTGTTAAACTTCATTACTATAATGGTTTTTATTCAAGGGTTTGGTGAGTTGCAACATAACATTGTTCATTCATCATTCCTTCCATTTATGTTTCATAAGGTTTAATTACCAGAACGGGTTCAACCCCCATTCACAAAAAACAAATATTTTTTCCCTCTCTTTGTGTTTGCAGATCTTAGGTTGAAGAAGGATTGAATATTGATCAAAAGAGTAATTTTACGAGTCAAAGTTTTCATCAAAGTTGTCAAACCATAGAAACTCACTTGCAGAATTTAATTATGACTTTTTCAACTATGAAACCCGAAGGAATCAAGAGTGCAGATCCAAGAACATAGGTCTATAAATATAGATTTTGGATCCCTGTAGAAAGACCCATTTTCCCTAGGGTAAATCTGTCTGAGGAGGACACTCAACAACAACTTTTGGTGATAGGTTTTTTATGTCTTAACCTTCTTAGATCTATCAAGAGTTGATTGATTTTGTTTATGCTATCCTTTAAATTGATTATTCAAGTTGCACATTGCATAATTGAGTTTACTTTTTCTCCCCAAAGTGTTGTTTAGGAATATTTTACCCCATCTTTGCATGAGGAAAAAAACAAGATCTCCATTAAGGTTGACTCACCTAGGGGTTGAAAGTCAATCTCACCTTTGGGGAACTCTTTTTCCTAATGAAAATAGGAAGATAGGTGCATCATATATTCACACACCCCATTTTGATTCATCCCATTTTTCTATGTTTCATTTTGGTGAACCTATTTTCTTATGTTTCAAACTCAAATCGAATCTGTGAAAGATATCAAAAATCTAAAAATAAATTAACAATCAAAATCAATTGCTAATTTCTCTTTGTGAACTAATCAAATATGCAATGACAATTATTAGAAGTGCAACAAGATATATCAAATGAACTACAAAATTCCTTAAAATAATAGTAGAATAGGTCAAATGTGTTGCAATTCACCTTAGAAGAATAATAGAATAAGTTCATCAAGCAAAAAATCACTTCAATAGTGTAACAAGTTTCCTCATAAGCACTGCAAGTCACCTCAAAATTGTGGTTAGTCACCTCTAAAGCATAGTAGGATTCAACATATGCATAGTAAATCACCTCAAAAGTACAAGTCACCTCAAAAGCACAAGAAGTCATCTCAAAAGTGCAACAAGGCATGAGTTATGCAGATCTATAAGTTTAATTGAAAATTTTGTCTAGTAATTTATTATCATACCTTATATATATCAAGTACAAAATATGTTAGCTCAAAAGTATGGTAAATCAGCTTTGATGTGCCCAAAATTATGTTAGAAATGGTTCAAGTCAACTCAAATACATTATAAAATTAATCAGATGAGTCTCAAAACCTAAAACCTTAAAAAGAAACCAAATTTTCTTATAAAATATGTTGTTAAAATAATCAATTGGGTCCCACTAGGCATGTCAAAATGTGGATGATAAAAATATGAATCATATAAAATAGGAATAATATAATGAAACTACCAAATTCACACTCAACAATCACTCAATAAAGCTCAAGGTTTATGTATAAAATGAAATAATAAACAATTATACTATAGCGAAGAACATGATTTGTCCAATTGTTTCTTTGATAGTAGTTTGAATGCTTGATATGAGGGTTTCTTTTCAAAACAGTGTAATTATGATAGCACAATGATCTAATATGATAGAAATAATAATGACCAAAGATAGATAGATAGATAACCAAGATGATAAAAGATAGCTATATCAACTTGTCAAGATGATGATAGTGCTTGATAATGACAATGATATCTTGTTTAAAATATTTCTAGGGGATAATGTACAAATGAAGAATTTTATTTATATTCTTCACTTGATATTTAATCAATAGAGGAGATTTATTAGAAAGATCAATGGATAAAAAAAATTGAGATAGGATAGGAGCTATGATTTGAACTAAATGAATTAGATTGATGAGGTGAGATAGTTGAAAGAATTAAATGAATTTATTTATCTAATTCATAAGGATAGTTGGAAAACTAGTTAAAATATTAATTTTATTGATTTATTTTGGAGGGAAAGATAATATAAATTTTAATTTATTTAATTATTAAGAGGAGTGTTAGATAATTACATATTTTTTGAAAATTATTTAACTATAATGGACCAAAGAAATAATTTAAATTTCATTTTCATTGATGTTGGAGGGAAAATGATAAAATGGTAACCAATTAAATAATTAAAAATTATTTAACTAATATAGATATAATAAAAATATTAATATAATTAAATAATTAAAAATTATTCAATGATTATAAATGAAAAGAGGAGATATTTGCTTATTTAAATAACTAAAAATTATTTAATTGTATAGATATAAGAATTGATAAGGATAATGATAAAATGATAGATGAAAATACATTAATCATTTTTAGGTGTCTACAACCACTTTAGAACCTTTGGAAAAGGAAATTTGCATTTTTTATTATACACCTACAATTAGAAAAAACTAAATTCGTACTATTGATACCACTAAAAATTAATGTAGAATATCCCAATTTTGGTTTGCCAGTGGAAGATCCCCAATTTCCCTCCAATAGGCTAGGATAAATCTATGGCCAGAATTTGGAAGTTGCCTAGTGACTTCTAGAAGTTCGATAACTCCAAGAAGATTGTTAGAAGCAATATGAAATGGAAAACTCCCAAACCACCCTAGTTTAAGTTGAATTTTGATGGGGCGGCCAGAGTTGGGAAGGTTGTTACGGGTGGTATCATTAGAGACCATAATGGCTGCTTAGTTGCTACCTATTCAAGGAACCTAAAGGATCACACTAGTAATCAGGCAGAAAGTATGGCACTCCTCTAGGGCCTCAAAATTGTGTTGTCACTCAGCGTTAAGTCCATGGAAATTGAGGGTGACTTGTAGTTGATTGTGGAAGCCAAAAAAGGAACGATGGTTGTTGGATGGTCCATCCGAGGGATAATTGAAGACATCTACTCCCTCCTTACTTGTCTTCAAGAGTTCACTATTCAACATGTCTATAGGGAAGGAAATGTGGTTGCTGACAGTCTGGCTATGGCTGATCTTGATCGAGAAGGGCTACGGTGCTGGAGGAAAGAAGAGTCTTTGCCCCCTTCTATTGTGGAACTTCTAAGAAAGGATATTAATGTAATTCATCATGGTTCCTAAAAATTTCTTTCTAACCTTGGTGTGGTTGTTACTAACTATTGTTAGTAATGTGGGCAAGAGTTTTTATTTAAATAACTGGTTATTGTGTGGGACAATTGCTTGGGAGAATTTTCCATGTGACATATATGGCCTTTTTTGGATCACCATTGGGACTTTTCATATCGATCCTAATGAATGATGAGGTCATTATTTTTTGAAACCCCCTCGACTTTTGTGATGATCTTAGCAGGCTTGCAAATTTTGTTTGATTTTTTGAGTTGTCCGAATTTATTACTGCTATCATTTCCTTTCGTGCCTCAGACTACTTGCATGAGAGAACTGCTAAACCTATTGTTGCCCATTTTTCATCTATAGGTTCACTAGGGAGACATTTGTGTTTTCAGGAGTTCTTGGAGGTCCGAATTGGTCATTTGCATCAGGGGATAAATTATGCATCTGGTGCTAGTTCAACAACAATGTAGTTGGAAGGCTCACCTAGGTCAGGATTGGAATGAAAACCCCTTAAGAGAGGAGATTCGCCAAGACCACGTAAAAGTCTCACTGACTGAAAGGGGGCTCTCACTGAGTAAAGGCATCATGAGTTTCCATCTTCGGTCAAATGTCTTACCGATCGGGTCGAGTCTTATCAGAGTGAAGCAGTTTTGGCCAAAGGATAGAGGTCTCGGCGAAATGTCTTGTCAAGATAGAGATGTCTCCCTAACTGAAGGGAAAGTAAACACATCACCAGGCAGGATGGAGGATATCGCCATAGGGTCCGGCTGAAGGGGTAAAGTTACACTGAGATAGAATGTTCTCGGCATAGGTTGGTGCCTTCGCCAGAATGTCACGCCGATCTATGGGAGGTCTCACCGAAGGGATACCTTCGACATATCTCAACAGACTTCTCTAAGAGGTCTTACCGAGGACAAAAGTTCTCCCCGATAATCATTAGTGAAGTGGCGTCAGCAAAAGGAAGCAAGTTTCGGGATAGGTCTGGCCGACAGAAAAAGTCTCCCCAAAATGAAGAGCTCGGCAAAAGCGAGGGGCTCAACAAGAGGTCTCTGCGAGCGGAAGATGTCTCCCCAAGGGAAAGGGCACCCACCAAAAGACAAACCGAAGGGAGAAAGTCTTAGCGACCCAATAGTGTCTCACCGATGAGGAGGCTTTCCACATAACATTCCAAGTCAGGGGAAGGTTTCCCCAACACGGTGTTATCTTTCTGACACGAGGGCAACTCGGTGGAATGAAAAGACCTCAGTGTGAGGTCTGGGAAAAGTCAAGATGTTTTGTTGAAGGAAAGTGGCATCACTAAAGATGAGGATCTCAGTAAATGAAAGAGGTCTCAGCGAAACCAAAGGGAGCTCGATAGAAGATGTTGGTTTCAGCGAAGGATGGTGGGATCGCTGTGAAGTCTCAATGATGCAAAAGGTCTTGCCAATGCAGAATGAGCCCAAGGAGGAAAAAATAGGTTGGAAAGATGTCTTCCCAATAGGAGGGAGCTCACTGAAGTATTTTGGTTTCGACAAGAGGTCACGCCGACACCGAGGGGTTTCACCAAAATGAAATGAAGCTCGGTGGAGGATCTCACCGACTAGCAGAATATCTCCCCAACATAAATGACATCAGCATAGCTCCCAGCCGTTGCAATAAAGTCTTGTTGACACAGTGTGTTCTCAGTGAAAGGAGGAACATCGGCAAGTCAATAAGCCTTGCTATGAAATCTTCCTAACTTGATAATGTCTCACCGAAGGAAATCTAGAGCCCGATGGAGTGAAATACATTTAGGGTGATATCAATAAGTTCTTGCCGAAGCAATGAGGGGGTTCTCAGGGTAATGTTTTTCCTTTCGTAAGTTGTCTCACCGACAATCAGCTGTCTTGGCGACCATAGAGGTGATATCGGTATGATCTTTTAGGCTCGCTAAGAGCTCTCAGTGACAACTCCATGTTATGTTGACAGTTGCGGGAAGATTTAATCGCATCGAGGAGACGTGATTAGTGTCTCACTGGCATGCGATTCAACAGGAGAAGCTTTTGACCACCTGGGAGTCTGCGTGTAGTGTGCCCAGTCAATCAAGGAGAGCTACGGGTGAATCGTTGGTAGCTTGACTAGTGCCAAGAGAATCAATAGAATGTGATTCAACGTGTATCTATTCTAGACTCAAGAGCATTCAAGATGATCAATAGGGGGATTCAGTAGGTGGACACAAGGACCAGAAGTAAATACATCTGGTAGCTTCAAAAGATCTAAGGGGTTTCTCTAGGAAGTTGCTCTTCACCGACACACACAGCAAGGACATGCAGGCTGCAGCATTAATTTCGATCAAAAGATCTGAGGATAGATCTTCTTGAGCCGAATATTTTTGTAAGCCCTAAGGGGCCAACACACTAGTGTATATAAGGCACTTTTTGCCATTTTGTAAATAGTTCAGATTGTGCATTCAAAAGAGTTAGTGATTTTTATCAATCCTTTCTCGACTAAATGTATGTTTTGTAACTGAACTAGAATTTGGAATATAACACAGAGTTTACCTGAGAAGCTACTGTTAATGTTTGTATTACTCTCATTTCTATATTTTAGGCTATGCAAGTTCTTAGCTGTGTTTTTCTAAAAATCTAGTCATACCTAAGGTTGTGAAATTCATCTTTCCTTCATAAGATATGCATGTAGAGCAAGCCTATTAAGAATAGTGCATTAGTTTAAAGGGGTTATAATAAGTGAAAACGTTGTCTTTTGCTTTCCAGTGTATGTTCTTCTTGTGTCCATTTCATGATTTCTTATTAACTCGGTGTATCACCATAGAAATAGTTTAGTTTAGTTTCATTGTTTGTATGCATTTCGTTCTCCTTTTACCTTCATAGAATTGCTAGTTTAGGTGATACCCAAAGGAAGTTGGCCTTCTCTGGAGGTTCACTCCAATCTCAGGTGACCCACAACCTTGGAGTGATCCAATGTTTCACTAGAAAGCTCAGTTTTACAACTTTGCATAGGGTGCATTTCTAGGTGACAATAGTTTCTGGCATGCCCGGTGGGATAGAAATTAGATTGAACTGCTAGTTTAGTATGTAACTAGCTGCTCCCAGACTTTATAGAAGTCATTTGGCATACTTGGCAACTCCACAAAGAAGAACTCCAAAAATCAGTGCCTTCTACAGTTTATGAGAAAAGTTCAGACAAGAGGTAGGTCAAGTCCCTTCGAATATTTGTAGCTATCACCACCAAGAAGAAAAGGTAGAGCAATAGAAAAAAGAGGAACAACAGTTATCTATTCTAGAAGAACTCAGTCTACTCCTCCATCAGTGGGATCTCATTTTTCTATACAAGTAAATCCAATTCAGCTACCCCCAATGGCCACTCCAAGGAATCAACCCTTTGTCACTTTCAATAGAGGCAGCCCCTTAAATTTGGCACAACACAACATCCCAATGGCAACCTTAAAGAGTTTGCCAATTTTTAGAGGAGAAGACCAAACTACTCCCATTGAACACATGAGAGATGTGGCTTCATTATGCGGAATCCATCACATAACTCAAGAGGATGTTGTAGTAAGGTTGTTAGCTACTTCACTAAAAGGAAGAGTTGTGCAATGGTATAGGGGCCTAGCAGTCGGTTCAATTGCAGCTTGGGACAAATTTGGAGACAAGTTGCATAAACAGTTTCAAGACAGGTCTGATAACTTGTCTCTATTAGAACAACTGACCACAATTAAGAGAGCCCCTCAAGAGTAGATGAATGACTTCAACTTCATATTTCAAAGGACCTGGGATAGAATCCCTACGACGGTAAGACCACCTCTAGAGTATGCATTTTTGTACTTCTTGAGGGATCTTCATAGCAATATAGCTATCATGATACAATCAATGGTACGGGTTTCTCTACCAGATGCCTTTGAAATAGCCATTAGAGCTGAAAACAGCATCATACAAGCTGGTAAACTTGCTCCCAGGCCACCAATGCCTATATTTCTAGAGATACATGTAAGTATTCCCTTGCAAATACCTTCTTTTGCGCCCTTTCCATTTGTTCCAGCTGTTGTAACACAAGGAAATATTGTCTCAAGTTCTCCAAATGAGTTGCAGGAGATCAAAAATCTACTATAGTCTTTTGGTAATAAACTTGTTAGTTTAGAAACACAGCAATCTTATAGTAGGCCTTATCAACCGCATAATCCAAGTCAGCAACAAGCATATCAGAGGAATAGACAGCAATATCTAGGTAGCTACCAAGGCACTAAACAAAATGTTGCCACAAGACAGTTTCAGGCCTATAATCTAGCTCCAATTAGTGTCGTCAAAGAGCTGGTTCCTATCCAAAACAACTTAGCAGCAAACTATGAGTGGTGTTACCCTTGTAACCAACCCCATAATCAAGCCACCTACTCAAACAGACTGATCAACTAGGTACTTATGGTATAGAATGCTTCAAGTTCGTAGCAGGGTGCACACAATGATGCATCTCCATCACACCAAGACCAATTTGTCAATGATGCTACCTTACTTAATTGGCAAGGTGAGGAATTTTGTGGTTTGAATGTGGACAATTCTCTAGTTGCAACTAATATGAGAGCAAAGAAAATAGCTTTAGAGATTGATCAAGCAGCTAATAGAGGAGGTACAGTGGCTACACAACCATCTACGTCTCAAGTGACTCCTGTTTGGCAAAAGAATCAGCAACTCCCAATCAAGGAGCAACCACACTTGCAAACTGATCACATTGGCGTAAAAGTACATCATAAATTAAACCCAACTGTACCCTTTAATATTCTTGATAGTATGAAAAAGATAAATGTAATTCTGTCTATGTGGGATTCATTAGTCATCCCTAGTCAAAAGGATATTCTATACTCAACCCTGTCAAATATTAAGGTGTCAAATGAGTTTGAATCCCCAATAGGTCAAGTTAGGACTATGTTGACAAATAATACCCAGGGAAATGATAAACAACCCAACAAAGAGGTAGGAAAAAAAGTCAAGCCACCTCCCTTTTACGTGTCAGTTATTATTGGTGATAAGTTAGTTCATAACTGTATGGTCGAAAGTGGAGCTAGTAGCTCTGTGATGCCAAAGCAAATTGCTTACAAGCTTGTTCTAAAATATTAGCCTTTAGAGAAAGGAGTAATCCAATTGGATGGTACCTTCGTTAATACACTGGGAATCATTAAATATTTGAGTCTTACCCTTCATGCTTGCCCTAATTTTGTAGTTTCCCAAGATGTATGTGTCATTGACCTTCCACCTTTCTTTTCTTTATGTTTGTCAAGAGATTTTACAGCCAAGATAGGTGGTTATGTATCAGTTGATTGGTCACACATGTTGTTTAGAACCAGATATGCAACTAAGGTTACCATCAAATTTGAAAGGTTGGCTAAAAACCACATTGAACCATATAATTTGAACCCTATTAATGTTGTTCCCATTATGCCAGACATAAATTGTCTTGTTTCAATTGATAGTGAGCTGGTTGCAACACAAGAGCTTCAAGCAGAAGCTATTCCTAATGTATTGTTGCATGAGTGGGTAGTTGAAAACATGTTGGACAGTCCTAAGGAGCTCATTTGAGATGTTGGTATGGGAAACTATGTCATTCTTGAGTCTGACGAAGAGATTCCAAACCTAGAGAAAGGTGCAAACTAGCTGCTGCAACCGCTAAGTGGACTCTAGGAGATATTCTTCGATGGTTCCAGGAGTAGGCATGGAGCAGGAGGAGGTGCAATGTTGATTTCTCCACAAGGGGATAGGTATTACTCTACATTCCATTTTGCTTTTGCATGTTCTAATAACACTATTGAGTATGAAGGCCTTGTTCAAGGTCTTGAATGGGCAAGGAAGAGAAGAATAACCTACTTGAAAGTATATGGGGACAGCGAACTAATTGTTAATCAAGTAAGAGGCCTGAATGTTGCTAAAAATGACGCATTGAAGTCTTATAGAAATAGAGTGTGGAACATGCTTGAGGATTTTGATTCCTTCAACTTAGTGTCTATTCCAAGAAATTAGAACAAGCATGTTGATAGGCTTGCAGCCATTGGGGCACAATTTGATATTCTAGGTGACATCAGAAAAGAGAAAGTGTAGCAGTATGTAAAGGTTGTAGTCAGGCCATCAATTCCTGATAACAACATTCACTGGCAAGTCTTTGACAGTGATGAACAGATCCTTTCTTTCTTGCTCAAAGAAGATCAGTTCTCCATGATGAATCAAGCAAAACTCAAACAACAGTATGGTGATGAAGTCATACAGCTGAGGACGAATAAGTTACCGAAAGGTCTTGTTACCCTAGAGTTGATTTTCAATACTAATGATCAGCTTAAAAAGGGTAAAGCTGGCTTGCAAATCAAACAAGAACATTATGATGTCTTTGCTTGGGAATATTCAGATTTGAAAGGATTTGATCCTCATATTGCTCAACACACAATTGAGTTAGAACCTAATGCCAAGCCAATAAGGCAGAAACAAACGCCCTTGAATCCTAATCTTGAACCCTTAATGATTAGAGAGCTAACCAAACTAGTTGAAGGGGGTATCATCTTTCCAATTAAACACACCTCCTGGGTTTCTAATCTTGTTCTGGTTAGGAAGAAAAGTGGTGAAATAAGAATTTTTTAAGAGTTTAGGGATCTTAACCAAGCATCTTTGAAAGATCACTACCCACTGCCTTCTATGGAACAAATCCAACAAGTAGTTGCTGGTTCTGAAAGATTTTCCTTGTTAGATGGCTTTTCAGGCTATAATCAAGTGCTAGTTAAAGAAGAGGATTAGTTCAAAACCGCTTTCACAACTAAGTGGGGCACCATGGCATACAAAAGGATGCCTTTTGGTTTATCCAATGTTGGTGCCACGTTTCAGAGGGCCATGGACATGGCATTTCAAAGTTTGATCAACAAGATTATACTGATTTACCTAGATGATATTACAGTTTATTCAAAGAATGTTGATGAACATTTGTTACATCTTAGGCAAGTTTTTGAAAAATGCAGAGAGTTTGGTATCTCCCTCAATCCAAAAAAGAGTATCTTTGTTGTTCATGAGGGGAAATTATTAGAACACATAGTGTCGAAGCAAGGAATTACTATTGACCCTGAAAGAGTTAGAGCCATACTTGAGTTGCCATTACCAAATCATAAGAAGGGTCTGCAGAGCTTTTTGGGCCAAATAAACTTTCTGAGAAGGTTTGTCCTAGATGTTTCCAACCTGTTACAACCTTTGATAGCTATGTTAAAGAAGAATGCAGTTTTTAGTTGGAAAAAAGATGCCAAGAACAGTTTTGAAGAAATTAAGGAGGCCTTAGCGTCTGCCCCAACATTGGTAAATCCATATTTCTCCAAGGATTTCTTTTTGTATGCTGCTGGCAGCATTAGTTCAATCTATGCTATGTTGGTATAGAAAAATAGTGACAATTTAGAATAGACCATAGCTTTCTTTAGCCAAATACTTGCTGATTACAAAGAGAGGTATTCATTTGTTGAGAAACATGTTCTCTCCGTGATCAGAAGCTTAAAGAAATTCAAGCCTCTAGTGTCAAACAATAAGATTCATATTCTGGTTGCCCACTCAAGTGTGAAGGAGTTTCTATTGAATAAAGATTTGAATGACAAAAGAGCAGGATGGGTCACCAAGGTCATGGAGTATGATGTAGATTTTAAGATCACCAAACTGGTTAGAGGTAAAGGTCTTTGTGAGCAACTTGCTACATAGTCAGGTAGTAAAAGTGAATTAGAAAAGGATGTTGTGCTTGCTAATACAAATGAACTTCAAAATGCTCAAGTTGATGTGCCTATGGGAATAACTAATTGGGTTCAAGATATGACCCAATTCTTACAAACTAGTAAATGCCCATTAGGATTAAATAGAGCTAAAAGAAGATACTTTAGATTGTAGTCCATACCATATGTACTTTTAAACAATGTTCTTTTAAAAAAGGATCTGAATGGTGTCCTGTTAAGATGCATTCATAGCGATCAGATTGAAAAGGTACTTCATGAGTTTCATGATGGAGCTGCAGGAGGTCACTTTGCCCCAAGAACTACTACCTGGAAAGTCATGAGAGCTGGTTACTACTAGCCCAACTTGTTCAAAGATGCATATTCTTGGTCAAGAAAGTGTATTAAATGTGCTTTATTCGCAAGAAAGGAAAAGTTGCCAACTATGCCTCTGCATCCAATTCAAGTGGAGCAGCCCTTCATGAGATGGGGCATTGATTTCATTGGGACAATAAATCCACCTTCCAGTGCTAGTCACAAGTGGGTGCTCACAGCTACAGACTATTTCACAAGGTGGACAGAAGCAGTAGCTTTGAAGGAAGAAAAAGAGTCTTCAGTTTTGAGCTTCTATGAAGATATAGTCACCAGATTTGGAGTCCCTGACTCTATCATATCTAATAATGCCCTTGCATTTGTGGGATTAAGACTAACTGATTGGGCTGTCAAACAGGGTATTCATTTGAGTACATCCTCAAATTATTATCCTCAGGGTAATGGTTTGGCTGAAAGCACAAATAAGAACCTCATCAGGATTATTAAAAGAACCATAGAGGATAATCAAAGGACCTAGCACATCAGTTTAAAGAATGCACTTTGGGCAGACAGAGTGACTCCTAAGAGGTCTATTGCTAACTCACCATACTTGTTAGTCTATGGCAGAGAGGCAAGATTACCCCTATCTATGGAGCTTCCAACTCTGGACATTGTACATTAGTTGGAAATGTTTGAGGAACAAGACCCAATGTTTATGAGATATGCAGAGCTCATGGAACTTGAAGAATTAAGGGACAAAGCAATGAAGGATTTGGAGTATCATCAGCTCCAAAAAAAACATTCGACAAGAAAGCTACAACCAAGAATTCAAAGAGGGCGACATTGTCCTCAAATGGGATGTTCTAAAAAGCAAGCCTGGCCATCACACTAAGTTTGACAACATGTGGACAAGCCCATTCATCATCAGAGATTGTAAGGAACACAATGCTTATCAACTAGCTTTGACAGAAGGGACAATACTACCTATCCTAGTCAATGGGATACACCTCAAACCCTGTTTTCAAGTTTGATGAGTGTCCTTTTGTACATATCTAGTTAGGTTTTTATGTTTTCAATAAGTGCTTCTGCATTGTGGCTCATTTGTTTTCTGTTCTTCTCCTTTTCCTAAGTGTTGTTTATCGCAATAGATTTTTTAGTTTTAGTTTCTCCTTGTATCATTTTGATAACCTGTAGCGCTCTGTAAGCCTCAAGTCAGTTGCAGCCATGTACAGGGTGCCTTGGGCTCATTTCAGAGGTTTCTCTTGATGACTCCATGCCCAATGGATAGGCCTATTCTATTGGTCTTCATGTTCAGTGGGAAAACATCTAGCAAAGGTTGCCATAAATGTTGCCCATTTTTCATCCATAGGTTCACCAGGGAGACATTTGTGTTTTCAGGAGTTCTTGGAGGTCTGATTTGGTCATTTGCATTAGGGGATAAATAATGCATCAGGTGCTAGTTCAACAAAAATGCAGTTGGAAGGTTCACCTAGATCAGGATCAACATGAAAACCCCTTAAAAGAGGAGAATCACCAAGACCACATAGATGTCTCACTGACTAAAAGGGGGCTCTTGTTGAGTAAAGGCATCATGATTTTCCGTCTTCGATCAAATGTCTTACCGATCGGGTCGAGTCTTATCAAAGTGAAGCAGTTTCAGTCGAAGGATAGAGGTCTCGGTGAAATGTCTTACCGAGATGGAGATGTCTCCCCAACCGAAGGGAAAGTAAACGCATCACCGGGCAGGATGGAGGATATTGCCATAGGGTCCGGCCAAAGGGGTAGAGTCACACTGCGACGAAATGTTCTTGGCATAGGTTGGTGCCTTCGCCAGAATGTCACACCGATCTGTGGGAGGTCTCACTGAAGGGATACCTTCAGCATATGTCAACAGACTTCGCTAAGAGGTCTTACTGAGGACAAAAGGTCTCCCCGATAATCATTAGTGAAGCAGCATCGGCAAAAGGAAGCAAGTTTCGGGACAAGTCTGGCCGACAGAAAAAGTCTCCCCAAAATGAAGAGCTCGGTAAAAGTGAGGGGCTCGACAAGAGGTCTCAGTGAGTGAAAGATGTCTCCCCTAAGGAAAGGGAACCCACCAAAATACAAAACAAAGGGAGAAAGTCTCAGCGACTCGATAGTGTCTTACCGATGAGGAGGCTTTCGGTATAACTTTCCAAGTTGGGGGAAGGTTTCCCCATCTTGGTGTTGTCTTGCCGACATGAGGGAAGCTCGATGGAATGAAAAGACCTTGGTGTGAGGTCTGGGTGAAGTCAGGATGTTTTTCTGAAGGAAAGCGAGGTCACTAAAGATGAGGGTCTCAGTGAATGAAAGAGGTCTCAGTGAAACAAAAGGGAGCTCGGCAGATGATGTTGGTTTCAATGAAGGATGGTGGGATCACCGTGAAGTCTTAGCGATGAAAAAGGTCTTGCCGATGCAGAATGAGCCCAAGGAGGAAAAAAGAGGTTGACAAGATGTCTTCCCAATAGGAGGGAGCTCACTGAAGTATTTTGGTTTTGACAAGAGGTCACGCCGATGCCGAGGGATTTCACCAAAATGAAATGATGCTCGGTGGAGGATCTCACCGACTAGCAGAATATCTCCCTAACATAAATGACATTAGCAAAGCTCACAACCATCGTGATAAGGTCTTGTTGACATAGTGCGGTCTCAGCGAAAGGAGGAACATTGGCAAGACAATGAGCCTTGCTATGAAGTCTTCCCGACTTGATAATGTCTCGCTGAAGGAAATCTGGAGCCCGATGAAGTGAAATGCATTTGGGGTGATATCAATAAGCTCTTTCCGAAGCAATGAGGGGGTTCTCAAGGTAACCTTTTGCCTTCGGTAAGTCATCTCACCAACAATCGGCTATCTTGGCGACCATAGAGGTGATATCAGTATGATCTTTTGGGCTCGCTAAGAGCTCTCAGCGATAGCTCCATGTTATACCGATGGCTGTAGGAAGATTTAATCGCATCAGGGAGACACGATTAGTGTCTCATTGGCATGCGATTCAACAGGAGAAGCTTTTGACCACCCGGGAGTCTACGTGTAGTGTGCCCAGCCAATCAAGGAGAGCTATGGGTGAATCATTAGCAGCTTGACCAGTGCCAAGAGAATCAACAGAATGTGAATCAACGTGTATCTATTCTAGACTCAAGAGCATTCAAGACGCTCAACAAGGGGATTTAGTAGGTGGACACAAGGACCAGAAGTAAATACATCCAGTAGCTTCAAAAGATCTAAGGGGTTTCTCCAGGAAATTGTTCTTCACCAACACACACAACAAGGACATGTAGGATGTATCATTAATTTCAATCAAAAGATCTAAGGATAGATCTTTCTGAGCTGGATATTTTTGTAAGCCCTAAGGGGCCGACACACTGGTGTATATAAGGCATTTTTCGCCTTTTTGTAAATAGTTCAAATTGTGCATTCAAAAGAGTTAGTGATTTTTATCAATCCTTTCTCAACTAAATGTATGTTTTGTAACTCAACTGGAATCTGGAATATAACACAGAGTTTACCTGAGAAGCTACTGTTAATGTTTGTATTACTCTCATTTCTGTATTTTAGGCTATGCAAGTTCTTAGCTGTGTTTTTCTAAAAATATGTATTCATACCTAAGGTTGTGAAATTCATCTTTCATTCCTAAGATATGCATGTAGAGCAAGCCTTTTAAGAATAGTGCATGAGTTTAAAGGGGTTATGATAAGTGAAAACGTTGTCTCTTGCTTTCCAGTGTATGTTCTTCCTGTGTCTATTTCATGATTTCTTATTAACTCGGTGTATCACCATAGAAATAGTTCAATTTAGTTTCATTGTTTGTATGCATTTCATTCTCCTTTTACCTTCACAGAATCGCTAGTTTATTTGATACCCAAAGGAAGTCGGCCTTCTCCGGAGGTTCACTCCAATCTCAGGTGACCCACAACCTTGGAGTGATCCAATGTTTCACTAGAAAACTCAATTTTACAACTTTGCATAGGGTGTATTTCTAGGTGACAACACCTGTGTTGGCTATGGGAAGTGGCATTTATTACCATCTGTTATTTTCTTACAAGTTACCTTTTTTCGACCATTTTTCTGCAGTCTGTTCTAAATTTGGTTTATTATTGTATCTTCCCTACTATTTTTTTCCTTTCACTATTCTTGTTTTCCGTGACAATTGTGTTGGAGCTATGGGTGGGGACTGGGTGCATGTGGAGCTAGATAAGTGTGATGAATGGAAGGAAGATGTCATCATCTGCCATATATGCAAGGAGGTTATAATTTCTCAGTATATGTAATGCATACTGGCCATGATGAGAGCCTCTCCAAACAATTCGTCACCTCTTGGAATGCCATAAGGGTCACTATTAGTTTCATTTCCTTCTAAATCAATGAGGAGGTCATCACTACTGCAACGGGACTTGCTCTAGATGGGTGTACATGGAAGAAAACCACAAAATTTGCTAACCAGAAAAGCCTCAACCTGTCAAGTTGCATGGGGGCTATGACTGCGAGGTGCTTCCTGAGCCATGGGACAAAATTTTCATGGTGGTGATGAAATACTTCACCCTCAAGGGAAGATACAATGTGTATTACTACTACCATTTCAATTTCCTTAATCACCTTAGAAACCATCACAATATTTCCATTCCATTTTTTCTCATTCATTCTATTAAAAGTATTGTGTTTGATGCGGTTGAAGCCATGAATGCAAATAAAAATTTCACCATCCTCCACCAAGGGATAATGTCCAGACTCTATCATTTTCACCTGGCCCTCTGCCCTCCTCATCCCATCACTATTGAAGAGGCTCTGATTTCTTTTGCTCCCCCATCTGCTAGTATTATGGACACCCCTAGCCTTAGCAAGAAAAAATGCATTCAAAACCCTACCGCGAAAGCATCTCCACATGACACATCCCCCTCTCTGGGGCCTGTGGTGAAGAATAAAGATAAAAAAACGCATAGATCCCACCCAAAAAACTAAGGCCAAAGCCTCCAAAAAGAAAAAATTCAGACTTCAAATTGACTCTAACATTGAGTTCACTGAGGAGACTAGCACCCCTTGCAGGTCTAATAGACTAGTAATCAAGTAGGAAAAAGTGAATATTTTTAAGGAGGCCTCGGATTTTGACAATGGGGATGGAAGTGAGAGTAAGAGTAAGGAGGAAAAGGATGTGGAGGAGGAGGCTCTTTTGGTTTCTTCTAGTAGCTCCTCCCATGCTTATGAAAGTCTTAAGAGGGGTCTTGCCAACATTAAAATCAAGGAGGTCAAGTCTCAGGCCTTGACCATTGCTGAAGGAAAATCTCCCATGGTGGAAGCTTTCAATAAATAGGATGTTGTATGGGAGGAGGTTGATAACCTTAAAAGAAAAGTTGAGAGTTTGGAAAAAAGACTACAGGATGTTACAAATTTTGTGCTGAAGATTATGCATAGGTCTGCCACTACTTTATGTTTGTTGCAAAAGTACAAGTTTGCAGACAATGTGGAGGAAGAAGCAGCGAACAAGGAACTTCTTAAGTTCCTCACTAAAGATTGGGCTACTATAACTTTAGTTAAGCCATGCAGCGGGAAAAAGGATTATTTTTTGGGGGGTTTGGGTTTTTTGAATGGTGTTGGTTGTATCAGCCTTCGTTTATGTTTTATTTTGTTAAAGACATTGTCAATGTTCCTTTGTTTCCTTATGATTGGTATGACCCTTGGTGGTCTGTGGCTAAGATTATTTTAAATCATGTTTTCATGATGGACATTACTAGTAGTTTTAGTTCTTATGTTAGTTTTTGGGATGTTTTTGATAGGATTTGCTAAGGGTGATGGTTTGGTCTTTATACTTGCTATTACTGTGTTGTTAGTGTTACTTTATTTTTTATGGCCAATGGTGCCTTGTATTAAAGGGACATCACCCTTGTTTTGCTGCTTTTTATATCAAAAACATATACCCTACCCTATACTAACTATTTCAAGTAAAAGGTATAGAAGGAGGATAAGTGTTTAGATAAATAAGTGAGAAAGTGTAAAAAAAGTAGTACCTAAGGGTGGGTGCACAAAGATGAGGGGCCAAAAAGTGGCCACTTCACTTTTTCATCCTGAAATAGAGAAAATGTGAGTATGTTATAACATGCTCACATTATGGTTTTAATTTTTTTTAAAGTGTGTTTTTTGAATTCAAAAAAGCATTGCCAAAATGTGAGTGCATTATAACATGCTCATGTTTTGTGAATGTATTGACAAAATGCGAGCGCATTTTGGTCTACATGAAAAAAATTTCTTCTCTTTGTTTTTTCTCTTTCTTCTTGTTATCTTTTAGGGAAACTATATATTTACATATGGACATTTACCTTCTTATACTTTAAGTTATATTTTATGTATATAGTTTCAAGATTTTTTAGAATGGTTTCAGATCTCTAGGAGTTATAATTCAAATTCTATTTTTTGGAAGATCTTACAATTTTTCAGACTTAACCAAATTTCAATAATCAACATGTCAAATTTTAGTAATCAAGAGGTTAAATTTTTGTAATCATCAAGTTTTATCATTTTTCTCTCTCTATCTCACCCATTGTTTATCCCTTATTTTCTATACCTCTCTCTCACACTCTCTCCTTCCCTCTATACTTCTATCTATCTCACCTCTCTCTCTCCCTCCATCCCTCCCTCCTTCCCTCTCTAATTTTCTCTATCTCCCCCTCCATCTCTCTATCTCCCTGCTCTCTCTCTTCCTTCCTCCCACCCACCTTCCCTCTCTACCTCTCTCTTTCCCTCCCTCTCTCTCTCTCAATCTCTCCACCTTCCTCCTTCCCTCTCTCTATCTCTTCATTCCACCCACCTTCCCACTCTACTTCTCTCTATCTAACCTATCCCTATCTTCCTATCTCTCAGCCTCCCTCCTCTCAATATCTCCACCTTCCTCCATCCCCTCTCTCTCACATTCTCTCTATCACACTTCTCTCTCCCTCTGTCCCTCCCTCCCCTCTCTACTTCTCTCTATCTCTCTCTATCTCACCCCTCTCTCCCTCCCTACCTATCCCTCCCTCTGCTTCTCCCTCCTCCTCCCCCTCTCTATCTCTAATTCCCTATATACTTCTCTCTATCTCTCTCTCCATCTCTACCTCTCCCTCCCTCATTCCCTCACACTCTCCCTCTCTCTTAATCTCCCAGCCTTCCTCACCTCTCTCTCTCTCTTTGTCTCTATCTCTCTCTCTCTCCCCTCTCTCTCTTCTCTATCTCACCCCTCTCTCTCTCTCTCTCTCTCTCTCTCTCTCTCTCTCTCTCTCTCTCTCTCTCTATATATATATATATATATATATATATATCATCTCTTTCTCTCTTCCTTCCTCCCACCCACATTCCCTCTCTAACTCACTCTCTCTCCCTCCCTCCTCTTTCTCAATCTCTCCACCTTCCTCCTTCCCCCCTCTCTCCCTCTCTCATTCTCTCTATCTCACGTCCCTCCCTCTTGTCTCTATATCAGTCTCTCTCTATATATCACCTCTCTCTCTCTACCTCTACTTCTCCCTCCCTTATCCCCCTTCTCTATCTCTCCTTCCTTATATATACTTATCTCTTTCTCTTTCTCTCACTATCTACCTGTCCCTCCCTCTTTCCCTCTCAATATCTACATCTCCCTCCCTCTTTCCCTCTCTCCCTCTCTCTCAATCTCCCAACCTTCCTCCTCTCTCTCTCCATCTTTCTCTCACTCTCTCCTCTCTCTTTCTAATTCTCTATCTCTCATTCCCTATATACTTCTATATATCTCTCTCTCTATCCCTCTCTCTCTCTATATCCCTCTCTCTCTCTCTCTATATATATATATATCACCTCTCTCTCTCTTCCTCCAACCCACCTTCCCTCTCTGATTCACTCTCTCTCCCTCCCTCCTCTCTCTCAATCTCTAAATCACCCTCCCTCTTTCCCTCTCTCCCTCCCTATCAATATCCCAACCTTCCTCCTCTCTCTCTCTCTCTCTACTTTTACCTCCTTATCTCTCTTTCCCTATATACTTCTATCTATCTCCCTCTTTCCATCTCTACCTCTCCCTCCCTCCTTCCCTTTCTCTCCCTCTCTTAATCTCTCCGCCTTACTCATCTCTCTCTCTCATCTTTCTCTCTCACTCTCCTTCCCTCTCTACTCTCTATCAAGCACCATTCTCTCTCTCTCCCTCCTTCCCTCTCTAATATTCTATATCCCCCCTTTCTCTCTCTTCCTTCCTCCCACCCACCTTCCCTCTCTACTTCTCTCTATCTAACATGTCCCTCTTTACCTCTCTCTCTCTCCTCTCTGTCAATCTCTCCACCTTCCTCCTTCACTCTCTACTTCTCTCTATATCACCTCTCTCTCTCCTTCCCTCTCTACTTCTCCCTCACCTTCTCTCTCAATCTCCAAAAACCTAAAACCTACACCCTCAACCCTCATCTCTATACCCTCAACCTTATAACCTAAACCTTGAGCATTATCCCTCAATCATTAACTTAAATCCTAAACCCTACACTCAATATTGTACCCTAAACCCTCAAACCCATACCCAATATTCTAAACCCTAATCTCTATACCATGTACACTTAACCCTATACCCTTAACCCTATACCTTAAAACCTAAACCCTACACCCTCAACCCTCATCCCTATACCCTATACCCTCAACCTTATACCCTAAACCCTAAACATTATCCCTCAACTCTATACCCTCAACCTTATAGTTAAACCATAAACTCTACACTCTCAACCCTTAACCCTATACCTTATACCCTCAACCATACAACATATACCCAATATCCTAAACCCTAATCCATATAACCTCTACACTTAGCCTTGACCCTCAACATTAAACATTATCCCTCAACCATAAACCTTCAACCTTGAACCCTATACTTAAACCCTAAACCATACATTCAACCTTGTGTCCTCAATCCTCAACCCTCAACCCTCAACCCTCAACCCTCAACCCTAAACCCAATACCCTCAACCATATACCTAATATCCTAAACCCTAATCCCCATACCTTATACACTTAAACCTATATCGTAAACCTTGAACACTATCCCTCAACCCTCAACCCTATACCTTAAACCCTAAACCCTAATGTTGTGTGGTCTCACAACACACCCCAATACTAAAAAGGCTTGGGGACCCAAGTGAAATATAACTTCTATGGCAAGAGCTAACAAAATGGAAGATCACCAAAAGTGAAAAAGAAAAGAGTAATATTTGGTTTGAAAGAAAGTACTTCGTATGGTAAGTGTTTCATACACCAAATACTGGGTACCAGAAACAAAAAAAAAAGGAAAAACGTAATGTAAAGTTCAAGTGAATGGCTTTGGTCTGATAAGTTGAAGTCCAGTATGTTGAATTCTGATAAATTGGAGTTTCGGTACAACTGAGGTCTGGGAAAGTAAGTGGGTAAAGCTGAATACTAGGTACCAAGTACCGAGTTGAAACATGAAGTGAAATGCTAACTTTTAAAAAAATTATACATTGATCCTGGTGATCCAGTATACATGCAAGGATTTGTGATATGGTTTTTTTAGAAGCAAGTTTTATGGATTTTGTACTAACATTTGAATAATGGTTTTATTTATATGGTAGCTTTTTTTTTAAAAGGGGATTTAATATTTGGAATGCTGTGATTGTAGGAGATATTGATTGTGATGCAAAGCTTGGGTATGGACGGTCAGGAAAATTTGGATCATGGATTGAGTTACATTTCGGTCAAGTCAGATGTTCTCAGAGAAATGATGAGAGAGTTGTGCATGTGATTGGAATACTCGAGATCCCGATATTTCACTTACTTGGTGGTAGATTGCACCCACTTTTGAGGAAACTCATCCCCAAGAAAAAAGAACTTGATCCAGATCAAAAGGGCGTAGGAGAAAGATAATGAGCTCATCATTCTGAATATATGGAGAGCTCTTGCATGCAATTCTAATTCAAGTTACTTTCCTAACAAAGATGAAAGAGTAGAATATGAAAAGCTTCAACGAGTGATTGGATTTGACTTCCATTGACTTCAATTGCAATTATACTATTGGTCACAATATTCCATGTGCCTTGATTAGATTGGTCCCTTTGATTCCCTCTCATGTAGATGTCTTATCCTATCTGAGCCTTGTGTTCTATCAAAGGCTAGAGGATGTTTGATTTTATTTTTAAGTTCAAAATTTGTGGATGTCGGAGGAGCAAAAAATTATTTTAAGTTTTGTTATTTTTTCTTGTTTTATGAACCATTCCAGCATAAAACTTTGTATGCACATAGACATTAATTGATATCAGAGCTTTATGGATAGCTACCTATCTAAGTATCTTTTGTAGCTGGGTTTGTAAGTTCAGTTGAACAAGACTGTATGTTGCGTCATTTAAGGGTGCATACAAAACCTATTCGGTGTCCATAAAAAAAAACCCCTCTTTAAAATCTTGCATCGTTTTATACATAGCTATGAAGCAATCTGGTGAAATATAAAGCAGTTTGCTCTGTTTCAATTAATTCTTTGGGATATCCATGGAGAATAACTAGGAGAAACTTTTATTTTTTAGTATTTTTATGTTTTACTTTAGATTAGATGTTTAATATTTTGAAAATATTTCAAAAAGAAAATATAAGTGAATGTTGTAGACATCTAAATTTAATCACTCCCATATGATTAAATTTACTCCCTTTTCATCTATCATATTAAATATTGATTTATTAAATTAATATTACACCTTTTGTCTCATATCTATAAAGTATTTAATTTAATAACTAAATGCTTTATCTTTCACCTTCTTCCTCTCTAAATTAAATAAATACATCAATTTATTTAATTTAGTCATTTTTTATCCTTTTAATTTAAAATTAATTTAAAATTCTGCATTCTCTCTCTCCTTGTCACATCCTCCATGATCTTGCTCTAATCTGAATTAATTTAATTAATTCATGATTATGATGTGCATCCTCTTAATCAAAGATTAATGTCACATCCTCCTACATTTGCCGCTTGCCTCTAATCTTCCATTAATTATTCTAATCCAATATTTGCACAACCTTAACCAAGGTCATTAGCCATATTTAGCACCACCTTTTTATTCAACCTTTGCATTTATCTCTTTTTAGAATTGACCCTCTTTCCCATGTGAAATTTTAATTCACATTTATTTATCCTAGATTCTATGTAAATTTTTAATTCACATTCTATCTTTCAAGGCTTCTAGAACCTTGGACTTGTCACATCATCCACATGTGACCAAGTCCCACCTTTTTGGAGCTCACCTTTTATCCTTTAGACTCTCCCAAGAATGTGAATTTTTAATTCACATTTATTTCTCCAACCACCTCTCCTTTTCCCATGGAGATTTTTGAGGAATTCCAAAATTCCTCAAATGTCCCTTTCACTCTCACTTGGGGACAAGAAATTCCTTTTTGAGGAAATCTTCTCACTCCCCAAGGTACTTGGAAGGTACTTTTCCTTCCTCCACCTCATGTACCTTTTGGCCACCTCACTTACACCTCATCCCCTCTTAGCCACTTCACCATCCACATGTCAAGATGTGAGGGCTTGTGAGTTCTCAACCCACCATAGCCCTTCATCTTGACCTTGTTGGATGAATCTCAACCGTTGAATTCTCTAGAGAATTCAAATTCCTCTATAAATCCCCCTCCTCAAGGGAATTTTCAAACACTTTCATTTTGAGCAACCTTATGCTACCAATTTGCATTCTCAAGCATTTGCTATCATTTAGCCATCCATTTAGTCATTTTTCATTATCAATCTTGCATCTAGTAACATCAAAGGCCATCTAAGGAGCACACAAATTCATCTAAATCAAGGGCCAACCAAGGAGTCTTCAACAGCAAGGAAGATATAATCGATTTGCATTTTATCTCATCTATTTTCCTTGTTTTATCACTCTTTAGGCTAATCATTGAAGTGTTCTTAGTGTTTTATCATTTGCATTTTAAGATGTTTTGTACATTAAAATAGGGTAAAATTCCAAGGTACACAAATGGAAATAATTTTTTGTTGAAAATCTTTTATTTTCCATCGAATTGTTGAATGCTTAATGCTAAATTTACTTAAGTGATAGCAAGGAAATTGGTGATGATCTTTTGAAGTCCAATGTCAAATTTATTGCTTTCCTGAATTCCAAGTTTATCTTTTCAAATTGGAAAGTTGATCTAAAATGTCCAAAGAAATGATGCAGAAATATGTATATGTATATGTATATGTATATGTACATGTCCATATGGACTCCCCCCCCCCCACTAAATGAAAATAATAGCAATTATCACATCATTACTCGAGAGAGACCCTAGTGCAACCATGACCTAGTTATCGAAGACTTGGAATTAAACGGAAGTCAATCTTTGCTCTATAAATGCAGAATTCTCTCTTAGGTTGTCTTTGTTTCATATCTTTCAAGAAGGATAGGCTCTTCGTAGTCTTGTCTATGGAGATTTTATTCAATCTATTTACTGTGAGTAAAATTGTTGTCAACAGGAAATGGTGCTAGAAGGAGGGCCGCATTTGGTACTCTGATGGTCATGTGTGGATATGCATATGATTTTTTTTCTTTCTTTCTGAGTTCTTTGATATTTTTAGGTTTTATCTTTTGGAAGTGGATTTGTGTTTCGAAATATCCTTCTGAATTTGGAAAAAAGCTTGTAGACTCAAAAAACCTAACAAAAGCTAGTTTTCATGATGGAAATTGGAAAACTTTGTAAACTCTTTAATCAAAAACTACATCCTCTAAGTTTGTTTACTTTTGGAAGAGTCACCGAGTGTAGAATTCATGATACAACCGATCACAGTGAAATTGAGTGTGAAACTTTTTTAACTAGGGTAAGTTTAGCCATAAGTGGAGCAATTTCATAAACAAAAGAAGTTTTAACTACAAAAAGAAAAGGATTATTCACAAGAGAAGAATTCTACCCTAGTGGAGTTGGAAATATTAAAAAATTAACCAATGAACTAAAACAGTTAGGAAATTGTGATTATTTTAAAGAAAATCCTAACGTCTTGTAGGGGAATAGGCAAGAATGTCGATATTCAAAGATATTTCATCATAAACAAGGAGAAGATATGGATGAATCATCATTCCCTATGTACGTGGAAAACCCAAATAGCGAGATAAATCAGGAAAATTGAGCGGAAGACTTGTATTGTGCTTCAAGCTAAAAAATCATTGGCTATAAAAAGACATTTTCTTGATTTTATACAAGATACAAAATATCAAGTTTTTGCTTTTTCTCTTTTTGACAATGATATAAATAGTGATACATCTTGGTCTAACACAATGCAAAGCAAGGACATGACTGAAGATCTGAAGGTTTTCAGAAGAGAACAAAATAAAGAAATGAACATAATCGTTCATGGAAATGGACCAAGGCTAGAAGAAGGCACAATATTCTCGCACTAGATGAAATGTGTGCAACTGGTCTCTAATGAGATCGTTTCCATACATTTAAGCTAGATTTTGGGTAAGTACACCTTTGAATTTGTGATGTTTAAATACAAGAAACTTAAGATTTTTCATTATTACAGTAGGATTTTGAAGATTTTGATAAGGGAATTTAAAGATAAACCTATTGTAATTTGTACTAAAACTATAAAGGAAATAGCTGTAGAAATTGAAATAAATTGCTTAGTTAGAGTTATTTTGTTGTGATATTAGAGTTAGGGTAGTTAGGGTTAGTTTAGTGTAGTGTTAGCTTAGTTTTTTTTAGGGTTTCTTCTTTTTTCCTTGTTTTCTTTTGTTTTCTTTTCCTTGCTTGGCTTCTGCATTAACAAATTCTTCTTAAATGTATCTTGAACATGAGAGTGAAATTGAAACAATTTTCTAAACTGAACTGAAACAATAAAACCATAAATAGTGAAACATGCTTTAAGAAAAAAAGATAGCTGCAAAAAGTATATATATATGTTGTGTGTATATCACGTATATACATTAGATGTCAAAATCCTTATCAAAAATCAAAAAAGGAGGATTCAAAAGAAAGGTGAGAAAAGTTGCAGATGGTAGTAGTTATCTAGTCGATCTGGGATGCCTCTTATATCAAGGCTAAATACCCTATGTAAGCAAGTTCCCAGTGAGCTTAAAAATCTTGAATATTGAGATCAATAAGAAAAGGTCAAAGTGGAACCACTTCCCTGTGATTTAGGAACTGAGGAATATCATCCATGGAGGGAATCCCAATGGTCGAGTGTGTGACAGCTAAAATGGTGTCTAGATTCTCCAAGAATCCAGGCTTAACTATTAGGTTGGTAGCAGCGCGTACATCTTCAATAGGTAATCCAATGTCTAGAAGTGAAGCTACAAAATGAGAAGCTATGTCAAAATAAAAATGGAAGTAGCAACTAGATGCAACATATCTTTCCCCAAGGACCAAGCATAAATTCAACATAGTAAAGTTGGAAGTCCTAACAATGAAAACCTTTTCAAGCCTTTGTGGTGTGATGCTTCCCAAGAAAACGTTCTTTCTATGAGAAAAACTTAAGAAAATGGGGGTATCCATGGTTAAGAAGCAAAATTAAAAGCACATAACATAACGGAATTGCAGAAAATGTAAAAAAGAGAGAAAAGAAAGTGTGGAGAATTTGAGAAGAAATGCACGAATTTATAGAAAACAATGAACAATGTAGCAGTACATAGTTGCCTAAGATTTCTTTTGGAAATCACATGTGCAAGGTGGAAACTGGTTAAGAATCTTCCAAATTAAAGGTTAAATCAAATAAATTATTTGCACATGTTTGGTAAAATTGCTTCGGAATTGAGTAGTACAGAGATTGTGAATCAAGCAAGTCAAAGATTTTGAATTCATAGGGGCCATTTCCAATTATTGTTTAAAAGTCGTAATTAAGTGTGTGGATTATACATGAGAATGAGGTTGGAAAAATGTCACATGTCATCACCTGAAGAAGTAGAGAGATAATACGTGTTGAACAAGGCATGCAAATTTAATGTGAAATAATGTGATCGTTTTTCAAGGTAATCATGGCATTTTGATCCATTAATACAGTGCAGCGCCATCAAGTCAAGATAGTTAGCATAAGTTTTGGAAATTGCCATAAATTTAATCAAAAGGGTGTTAACTAGTTTTCCTAAATTTAGAGTTAAATTTGGTGATTAAGTTGTCTATTGCTAAATTTTAATTTATGCATATCTTTTAACATATAGCAAGCTACAGTTAGTTAGGATTTGGCAGAATTGGTAAAATTTAGCTAAAAACACACACTTACAAGGAATCATTAAATGAGTTTTTGGGAAGTAGTGAATTGATGAAGGGAGTTACATAGAATGAAAAATATAAAAGTAACCTTCACTACCACTATAATTCCCAACCTAATAGTGGTGCTTCAATGTTTGCAAGTTGATAAATGAGCTATTATTGCAATATCAAAAGTGAAAAATGAGCTATCATTGCTATATCTAAAAAAAAGTGATATCAACTCTTTAGGCTATCCAAATAACTCTACTATGTTTGGGGGAAATTACGGAGATAACCTTGTCAGGGCTATGGACGCTTGACTAGCAGCAAGGCTCTATCCCTAGTTGGCTTTGGAGGATTACTATATTATGTAGTTCAATGTTAATGAACTGATTCTATTTACTAAGTTCCAAAAACTAGAATTAATCAAGAGCACTCACAGATGTTTCTGGTGGAGTTTTATTTTTTATGTCAGAATCTAAGTAAAGGTAGAAAGTTAATGTTTTGAAATATGCATAAGTTTTAATTTACAATTGGTGATTTAATTTCAAGTTTAATTTTAAATCTGGTTTTATTGGTTGCAAGTTGTTGTGTGGTCTCACAACACGCCCCAAGACTGAAAAGGCTTGGGGACCCAAGTAAAATATAACTTCTATGGCAGGAGCTAACAAATTGGAAGATCATCGGAAGCGAACAAGAAAAGATAAATCTTTGGTTTGAAAGAAAGTACTTTGTATAGTAGGTGTTTTGTACACTGGATACCGGGTACAGAAAACATAGAAAAGGCAAAAGGTAATGTAAAGTTCAAGTGAATGGCTTTGGTCCAGTAAGTTGAAGTACGGTAAGTTGGAGTCTGATAAGTTGGAGTTTTGTTATAACCGAGGTTTGAGAAAGTAAGTGGGTAAATCTGAATACCGAGTACCGGGTACTGGGTTGAAATGTGAAGTGAAATGTTAACTTTTTAAAATTTTATATATTGATCCCAGTGATCTGGTATACATGCAAAGATTTGTGATATATTTTTTTAGAAGAAATTTTTATGGGTTTTGTATTAACATTTGAATAATGGTTTTATTTATATGGTAGCATTTTTTTTAAAAGGGGATTTAATATTTGAAATGTTGTGATTGCAGGAGATATCAATTGTGATACAAATCTCAGGTATGGACGGTCAAGAAAATTTGGATCACGGATCGAGTTACATTTCGGTCAGGTCAGATGTTCTGGGAGAAATGATGAGAGCGTTGTGCATGTGATTGGAATACTCGAGATCCTGGTATTTCACTTACTTAGTGGTAGATTGCACCCACTTTTGAGGAAGCTCATCCCCAATGACAAAGAACCTAATCCAAATCAAAAGGGTGTAGGAGTAAGATAATGAACTCATAATTCTGAATATATGGAGAGCTCTTGCATGTAATTCGGATTCAAGTTACTTTCCTGACAAAGATGAAAGAGTAGAACCCAAAGAGCTTCAACGAGTGATTGGAGTTGATACTTCAATTGAAATTCTCCTATTGGTCACAATATTCCACGTGCCTTGATTAGATTGGTCCCTTAGATTCCCTCTCATGTAGATTTCTTATCCTATCTGAGTGTTGTGTTCTATAAAAGGATAGAGGATGTTTGATTTTATTTTTAAGTTCAAAATTTGTGGATGTCGGAGGAGCAAAAACTTCTTTTAAGTTTTGTTCTTCTTTACTATTTTCTAAACCATTCCGGTGTAAAACTTTGCATGCACGTAGACATTAATTGATATTAGAGGATTATGGATAGCTACATATCTAAGTATCTTTTGTAGCTAGTTTTGTAAGTTCGGTTGAACATGACTGTGTGTTGTGTCATTTAAGGGTGCATACAAAACCTATTTGGTGTCCATAAATGAAACCCCCTCTTTAAAAGCTTGTACTATTTTATACGTAGTTGTGAAGCAATTTGGTGAAATATAAAGTAGTTTGCTCTGTTTCGATTAATTGTTTGGGGCATCCATAGAGAATAACTGAAAGAAACTTTTATTTTTCAGTATTTTTATGTTTTACTTTAGATTAGATGTTTAATATTTTGAAAATATTCCAAAAAGAAAATATAAGTGAATGGAAATATTTTTTTGTTGAAATTTTTTTATTTTCCATTGAATTGTTGAATGCTTAATGCTAAATTTACTTAAGTGATAGCAAGGAAATTGGTGATGATCTTTTGAAGTCCAATGTCAAATGTATTGCTTTCCTGAATTCCAAGTTTATCTTTTCAAATTGGAAATTTGATCTAAAATGTTCAAAGAACTGATGTAGAAATATGTATATGTATATGTATGCACCCATATGGATTCCCCCTCCCCTAAATGAAAATAATAGCAATTATCACATCATTACCCAAGAGCGACCCTAGTGCAACCATGACCTGGTTATCAAAGACTTGGGATTAAACGAAAATCAATCTTTGCTCTATAAATGCATAATTCTCTCTTAGGTTGTCTTTGTTTCATATCTTTCAAGAAGGATAGGCTCTTTGCGGTCTTGTCTGTGGAGATTTTATTTGATTTGTTTACTATGAGTAAAATCATCGTCAACACCTACACCCTCAACCCTCATCACTATCTATCTCTCTCTTCCTTCCTCCCACACACCTTCCCTCTATCTCACCTCTCTCTCTCTCCCTAGCTCTCCCCCTCTCTCCCTCCCTACATATTTCTCTCTCTTCCTTCCTCCAACCCACCTTCTCACTCTACTTCTATCTACCTAACCTATCCCTCTCTACCTCACTCACCCCATCCCTCCTCTCTCTAAATCTCTCCACCATCCTTCCCCCTCTCTCTATCCCTCTCTCTCATTCTCTATGTCTCACTCCCTCCCTCCCTCCTTCTCTCTCTATATATATCACATCTCTCTCTCTACTTCTTCCTCACTCCTCCCCATCTCCATCTCGCCTTCCCTCTCTTTCTCCCTCTCTCCCCCCACACCCTCAACCCTTAACCCTATAACTTAAACCCTAAAACCTACAGCCTCAATTCTCATCCCTATAACCTATAACTCAAGCTTATACCCTAAACCTTGAACATTATCCCTTAACCCTATAATTAAACCCTAAACCCTAAACCTAACACCCTCAACCCTATACCAAATATCCTAAACCCTAATCTATATACCCTATACACTTAACCATGTGCCCTCAATCCTCAACCCTCATTCCTATACTCTATACCCTCAACCTTATACCCTAAACCCTAAATATTATCCATCAACCCTATACTTATACACTTAACCCTACACTCTCAACCCTTAGTACTATACCTTATACCCTAAACCCTATACCCAATATCCTAAACCCTAATCCATATAACCTATACACTTAACGTTATACCCTCAACCCTGAACATTTTCCCTCAACCCTAAACCCTACATCCAACCTTGTACCTTAAATCCAATACCCTCAACATAATACCCTCAACCCTATACACTTAACCTTATACCATCAACCCTGAACACTATCCATCAACCCTCAACCCTATACCTTAAACCCTAAACCCTACACCCTCAACCCTCATCCATATACCTTATACCTTCAACCTTATACCTAATATCCTAAACCCTAATCCCTATACCCTATACACTTAACCCCATAACCTCAACCCTATAGATTAAACATTAAATCTTACACCCTCAACCTTCATAGGGGAAGAGATAAAGACGAGGGGGGAGGAAAGGAGAGAGAGGAGGAGATGATAGATAGAGAGTAGAGAGGGAAGGAGAGGATGAGAGAGAAATATGGGGATAGAGGGAGGGAGGAGGGACAAAGGGAGAGAGGGAGGTAGAGAGGGATGGAGGGAGAGAGAGAGAGAGAGGTAAAGGGGAGATAAAGATAAGTAGAGAGGGAGAGAGAGGTAGGTAGATAGAGGGAAAGGGGAGATAAAGATAATAAGAGAGGGAAGGAGAGGTAGAGAGAGAGGATAGATAGAGTAGATAAGGAAGGAGAGAGGGAGGGAGAGAGAAAGAGGGAGGTGAGAGGTGATATATAGAGAAATGGAGAGTGTGGTAGGGAGTGATGGAGGGAGTGACAGGTGGAAAGGGATAAGTGAGATAGAGAGAAGAAGAGAAAGAGATAAAATAGAGGGAATAAGGGAGGGTGGAAGAGAGAGGAGAGGAAGGGAGAGGTAATGACGGATAGGTGAGATAAAGATAAGTAGAGAGAGAATGGTGAGATAGAGAGGAGAGAGTGAGAAAGAGGAGGAGATGATAGATAGAGAGTAGAGAGGGAAGGAGAGAGTGAGAGAGAAAGAGGTGGAGGTGGGAGAGAGAGTGAAAGAGATAGAGAGAGCTAGAGGGAGGGAGAGGAGAGGAGAGATAGAGAGTAGATAGAGGAAGAGGTAGGAGGGAGACATAGGTGAGAAAGAGAGAGAGAGAGAGAGAGAGAGAGAGAGGAGAGAGAGAGAGAGAGAGAGAGAGAGAGAAATAGATAGATAGAGAGAGTGATGGAGGGAGAGAGAATGAAAAGATAATTAGAGAGGGAAGGAGAGGTAGAGAGAGATAATTAGAGAGGGAATGAGTGATGGAGGGAGAGAAGTGAGATAGAGAGGTGTAGAGAGAGTGGTAGGGAGTGATGGATGTAGAGGTAGGTAGAGAGCGATAGGTATGGATGGAGAGAGTGGGGGGTGAGACAAAGGTGAGATAGAGAGCAATAGAGAGAGAGTGGTAGGAAGTTATGGATGGAGAGGTAGGTAGAGAGGGAGAGGGGAGATACAAATAAGTAGAGAGGGAAGGAGAGAGAGGTGAGATAGAGAGAAACAAAGAGATTGATGGAGGGAGAGGTAGGTAGAGAGATGGAGAGAGGAGATAAAGATAAGTAGAGAGGGAAGATGAGGTAGAGATAGAGAGGAGAGATAAAGAGAAGTAGAAAGGGAATGAGGAAGTGAGGGAGAGGTAGGGAGAGAGAGAAAGGTGAGATAGAGAGGTGTAGAGAGAGATAATGGTAGGGTGTGATGGATGGAGAGGTAGTTAGATAGAGGTATTGGGAGATAGAGAGTAGATAGGGAAGAAGAGAGGGAGAGAGAAGTATGGAGGCAGAGAGGGAGGTGAGAGACAGGTGAGATAGAGAGAAATAAATAAAGTGGTAGGGAGTGATGGAGGGAGAGGTAGGTAAAGAGAGAGAGAGAGAGAGGGGATATAGAGATAAGTAGAGAGGGAAGGGGATAGAGAGAGATAGAGATATAGAGATAGAGATAGATAGAGAGATGGAGAGACAGATAGAGATAGACAAAGATAGATAGAGAGAGACAAAGAAAGAGAAAGAGAGAGATGGGGAGAGATATAGATAGAGATAGAGACAAAGACAAAGATAGAGAGAGAGATAGACAAAGAGACAGAGAGAGAGAGATATATATACAGAGATGTAGATAAAGAGATAGAGAGACAAAGATAGAGACAGAAATAGAAACAGAGACAGAGACAGAGACACAAAGAGACAAAGATAGAGAGATAGAGACAGAGACAAAGAGACAAAGATAGAGACAGAGACAGAGATAAAGAGAGAGAGATAGAGAGGCAGAGACAAAGACAGAGACAAAGACAAAGACAAAGACAAATACAAATATAGAGAAAGAGACAGAGACAAAGATAGAGGTAGATGGAGAGAGAGTGATGAATGAAGAGGTAGATAGAGAGAAGTAGAGAGGGAATGAGGGAGGGAGGGAGAGAGGTGAGATAGAGAGGTGTAGAGAGAGTGGTAGGAAGTGATGGATGGAGAGGTAGGTAGAGATGGATTAGGGAGATAGAGAGGAGAGGTATGGATGGAGATAGTGGGAGGTGAGAGAGAGGTGAGATAGAGATCAATAGAGAGAGTGGTAGACAGTGATGGATGGAAAGGTAAGTAGAGAGGGAGAGGGAAGATATAGATAAGTAGAGAGGGAGGGAGAGGTAGAGAGGTAGTTCTTGAGCTCAAGAAAGAGAGAGTTAGATAAATGGATGGAGATAGTGAGAGAGAGGATTAGAGTGTAAGGGATAAACAATGAGTGAGATAGAGAGAGAGAGAGATAAATAATACAACTTATTGAATATTGAAATTTGACCTCCTGATTATTGAAATTTGACATACAAATTACTAAAATTTGACCAAGTCTAAAAATTTGTAAGATCTTCCAAAAACTAGAATTTTCATTATAACTCCTAGAGATCTGAAACCACTCTCAAACATCCTAAAACTATATACATGAAATATAACTTAAAGTATAAGAAAGTAAATATCCATATGTAAATGTCAACTTATACTTAAATGTTTATTTCATGTATATAGTTTCCCTGAAAGATAACAAGAAGAGAAAAAAAAGAGAAGAAAAAAAATTCAATGTAGAACAAAATGTATGTGTTATAACATGCTCATTTTTTTCAATGCATTCAAAAAATGCAAGCACGTTATACTATGCTCATTTTTTGTCAATGCATTTAAATAATGTGAGCTCATTATAACGTGCTCGCACTGTCTTTTTTTGGTAATCCCCAAGCTTCCAGCTTGGATTTTCTTTGGATTTTCAACCAAAAGGCTTGGAGTGCCTTCACAATGTCCAAAGACATGTTTTTACATATTCTACAAAATTTCACATAATCTTATTTGTGCTAACTATTAGGTTGGAACATGTTTCAAGGTCATGTAAATAAAACACTTGGTAATGTTAGGCTCTCTCTTAGCTATTTAACAATGTAATTTTTTCACATTTTGACTATGTTAAGACTTTCATCTTTAATTTCTTTTGTTTGTGTCTCTATTTTGTCAAAAATCAATGTTTTGTATTTTTTATTTTATTTTTTAACCATTCATTAAAATTTCAAATAAATTACATTTTTATAAACTATACTCCATCCTACACACATTCAAAAAATATTTTTTTGATTAGTTTTCAAAAATTATAGGGGTAGCATGGCCAAATTTTTTGTTTTTCAGGTTGTGTCCACTTTGAAAATTAGTAAAAAATATATATTCATTAAAAAATTATCAAAAAAATTGGACATAACCTACATGATGTTAGCTAATTTCTCACTGAAGTAATTTTGAAAATATGAAAAAAAAAGTTAACCTTTTGAGGGAGCCACAATAGACGCTATGTTTTTTTTGACAAAAATTGGACCAATTTTTGTGGCTCCCTTCTTTAAACCCATTAATCTCTATCATTTAAAAAAAAAAATAGTTTAGAAAGTAGACAAGGAGCACTATGAGCCTTGTTTTTGTTGCATCTTAAAATTTTAAGTGTGACTATCCTCAATTTCTCATCCAAGGTCAATATTTGTTGATTTCAAAAAAAAAAAGTGGCAACTTAAGACCCCTTTTTGGTCCCCCATCTTTTTGCACTTACCCCTAAGAGGGGTGAGTTATTATCCTTCTCTAAATCATGCAACCAATCCCCCTTCATGAGAAAACAAATCTCTAAAGTGGGGTTGTTTCAACTTAATCTATGTAGTTTCACCTATGAAAAATATTAATTAGCATATCTACCAATGGATGTTCAATGCATATAACTAATTAAATTCAGCCCATAGAACATAAATAAACACATAAACACATGCTCATAATATTGAATTAGGGGGAACTCTCCAAGACAAGTAGTGGAGAAAGATAAAATATAAAAACACATTCAAATTTACTATAAATTAACAAATCATGACCACTTAACCTTTTAGTACAAAAATCAAAAAGTTGATTCTATATTAAAATACCAAAGGATATCTAAAAGAAGGAAAAGCCCTCATTTATACAATCACGAGTATTTTTATGTCAATCTTAAGAAATTTTAAAATAATAGAATGAGGAAAATAAAGAGAAGGGACAAATATTGATAGGGAGACAACATTTGTAGGATGATCTATGACTACTATAAACTTGACATTACACACCTTAGATAGAGGAAAAAAGGAATACAAACAATAAAATTATCAAAGTGATACTAGCATTATACATCCTCAATATATGGATTTTATCCTTTGATGTGGATGAAGGATTGATAGGTATGGAATATAGGTTACTCATAGGAGATCCCAATTTAGAAGCATGTGCCTATGATATTTAAAGCACCTCCACATATGGAAAATATCCTTCAAATGGATATTTATATAATTTTTTATCTCAAGATATGGATGATTGGGATATTTTTTATAGATTTTATGGTTAGGATAAATTTTAATTTGAGTAGAGGTTATAAGGATGCAAGTGGATTAATAGGATTAGGTCAAGTTGATGAAGGGTTAAGATATTCTTAATTTTCATGGGGAAGGGAGATGCAAGCAAGTGGAGGCTAGAGGAGGAAGCAAGTGGAGGCTAGAAGAGAATGCAAGTAGATAGCCAAGATTGAACTTGAATGGAAGGATAATATGGACACATGTGGATGCTTGAGGGGAGTGTAAGTGGATGGTCAAGATTTAAGTTGATGGAGGACAAGGATGTAAAGGGTTGACTTGGATTTTATTGGTGAAGTGGAAATGATTTATTTTATTTTTTAAATGATATGAGGAATATGCTTTAGTCTAGTTAATTAGATAAGCATTTATCTAATAAAATAGTGATTGAAGAATATTAAGGAAATTAATTAGTGAAAAGGGGTTAGTCTAATTAATTAAATAAATATGACTTATGTAGTTGACCATTAGAGAATGAAAGACTAATTTATTAAATAAATTGATTTAATTAATAAGTGAAGATGATGTGGAATGTCAAAAGTGTAATGGTGTTAGGTTAAAATATGGAAGCGTATTTTAAGTATTTATAGAGGTGACTGATGATCAAACATTGTTGATGCAAGTGAGGCATGTGCTTGATATGAGATGCAAATAGTCACATAAGATTAAAATTATTTTGATAAATTAGTCAAACATATTTGAATAGAGAAAAGAGAGATGGCTCTTGTGTTAAGATTATCAAAGAGAGGGTCTAGATTTTATTGATAATGAGTAAGGCCGAAAGGCTCTATATTTCTATATGTCAATTTAAATTAATTGTTGATGTAATCCAGAATGTGTTAGCATGGAGAGGGCTCTAAAAATCATTGAAAATAAATCCACCATGAATCACATTTTGTGTTGTATGGATGAGTGATGTAAAAGTAGTCACACCATCTAATTCCTTCAACTAATTAATTTCTAGCATAACTTGGAGGTCATTGGCGTGGAAATATTGATTAAAAAAACTCTAAAAAGGGAATTAATTGAGAAAAATTGTGGGGCCTATTATGATGTCTCTACTACAAGAAAGAGTCCTTCTACACATTTGGATAGATGATGGGTGACTTGCATAAGTTTTTGGGCTTCCAAGTAGTTTCTAGGAGAGAAGCAATGTGAAGCTAATCACAAAAGAGAGGTGGGGCCTACATAAATAAGATATTTTTGGGTGAGATGTTAGAAGCCAATAAATATACTTGCAAGGTATTCTTCCCAAGAGGTACAAACTTAGTTGATTTATAGAATGACAAGTTGCAAATCACATTAAGGCACTAGGACCCAAGAAGGGTTCATGCAAGCATGATGATATTTGTGGCTCATGATTTGAGATGCATAGACTACAAAAAATAATTCAAAACTTGAAGAGGATCCATCTCAAGAATCTAGGGATCTAGATAAAACAAATAAAAAGTGAACCTGAGGAATTAATATGTGGTAGCTTAGTTTACTTGAAGCATGTGTATTCTAAAACACACTACAACCATGTTAATATTTTATGTCACATGGATTCATATGCTAGACAATTGATCATCATTGAACTTTCCATATATTCTTGTCTATTTTTAGTCAATTATATTTTTACCCATAAAAACGGGTAGTCTACAAATCAATGTAGGTATTTCTTCCAAAAATAAGCATGTGGGGCCATGAAACTTACATGAACTTACCTTGCTCATTATCCTACATCTAGACTTGTAAAAGCAAGATGAACAATCATGTGTAATATAAAGTAATCATAGAAATAAAACTTTAAAATGAGAGACAAATTTAATTACCATTTGTGTGGGCTTAGAGATATACTACCTTAGTTGTGAGTTCCTCTTATTTGCCCCAAAATTGCAAAATAAACAAGAAGCTAAAAGATATCATTTTATATTCTTCTTATTTGCCCCAAAATTACAAAATAAACGAGAAACTAAAGGATGGCATTTTATATTTCATACTTTATGGGGCCATGCTCTAATCCATCAGATCATCACTCAACTTGCCATGTATGCTCATCCATTTTTAGACACTTATAAGAATGGATGATACTTGTAATATTTTAAACCTTCTAAAAATGATGAGTTCCTCTTATCTATCCAATCATTTTAATTTTTCTTAAGACTATTATTTGTTTCATTTGATATTATCTTTTGTGTTTTGTAGGTTTGGGCACAAGATTACAAGAATGCACTATCATCAACAAGAATAGTGAAGAATGTGTAGCATACTAAATTTTTATTTTTATTTTGTAAAAGATTATGTTTGATAACTAATGAAATGTGCCTATGCAAGGAGACAAAATGTTAGTGCTCAAAAACATACATGCTAACATGGTGAGTCCAATGATCACACAAATCACTTAAAGGTTGACATGGAATATAAATGATATTCTTTCATGTTTCTCAAACAAAGTCCTACTTCCCCCAACCTCTTTTACTCTTTCGAGAGAATCTAGGGGCTCTTGTTTATCTTCCAATATATTTTCGTTCACACAATACCATAGATTTGTTTATGTGAGGGACAATATTACACTATAAGGTCTCACGCCTTCCAATTTTTAAATCTCAAAGAACATAAATCTCTTGACACTCAGTATAAGGCGTTGTTGTAGAGATCTAAAACGTCCCAAATTCAAACATCTAAATATAAAAAGAAAAATTTATAATTCTAAATATAAATTTAGATTCCATCTATCAATCATATGTTACAACATTCCAATTATAAAAATCCATGTCATATGGATTTCAAAATAAACCCTAATCCATTTCAAACTATATTAAATTATTCCCTATAAATATATGGAGGGTGTCCTTTTACTTCTACACAAATAGACCACGGAAATATTAGGTAATGTACTTTTCTTTTTTATCGTTCCGAGTATAATTTGTCTTTTTCCATAAAAACAATAAACTTTCTTCGCAGAAAAGCCAAAGTACTATTTCTAATTTTAAAACCCTTAAACCGTATAAACTTTGCCTTAAATACAAGTATTCGTTCTAAGAGAAATTTCAGACCAGTAATATGAAAACGGTACCAGATTTCTGACTTCAGAGAAAAATATAAAAAAACAAAAAGCATTGATTTTATATTTTATTTTGATAAAGGAAGAAAAAACTGAAAGCGTTCGTAAACTTGCCTGCCATAAAAGAGTGAGAATAAATTTGGTGATTTGATGGAAAGATGAAAATTAATATAAAATATGAAATAAAGCAGAAGAGAAGGAATAAGACACATTATTTTCATCTTGTATAAGCAAAGGACACAATCATTTCAAAAGTGTATCCACATGTTTACTTTATAAGCATTCCAAATCTAATTCAAAATCTAAAAAGAATTTTATATCCTTTAACTTTTCCCCATGAGGGGAATATGAAAAAGTAATAATCTTCCATAAGAAGTCCATTCCCTTACGGAAAGGCCATTGCAAAAGTAGGAGGGACCCACTTATTGCGTGTAAAGGTCACAAATTTGTCAACCAAGTTAGTAGGAAATTGGTGATAATATATGTGGATGTGCTTCACCAGCACTCTCCTAACCTTGTTTTCTTTTGGAATTAATGGATTAAAGATATATTTTTTTAAGTTTATTACAGTAAGTATGAAGGATTTGTTAAGAAAATTGTATTGATGTGTTTGGGATCATATCTCGTGATTTGTCGTTAAAATGGAGAAAATGTTATTGTCAAGAGGTTAAATTATAATTTATCTTATAGGTTTTGTTACATGGTATGTATGCATCATGAAAAAGGAGTTCTTGTGTTGTTAATGTTACTATGTATTTCAAATGTGAAGTTTTCATGTATACGAACATATGATATAAAAGTAAAGTTGTGAATTTGGACATTAGTTGTTGTGCTTGAGTCATGGAGATGAGATCTCTCATTCATGACCTTATTGCTTGGAACTTGTTATTCTAGAAGCTTTCATTAATATAAAAAATACATGAAACTCAAATATGTAATATCATTGTCATGTGTTTTTTCATCACACACACACACACACACACACACACACACACATATACATATATAAACATGTATATATACATATACATATACATATACATTATATATATTCATATACATATACATATACATACATACATATGCATACATACATACATACATGCATACACACACACACATATATTACTTATAGAAAAGAATCCTACCCTATTCACAAATAAAGCTAGACATAATGGAATCACATCCCAACGTTGCATAAGTTAGTTAAAGTATCAAGATTATGAGTGGTCTAAAAAAGGAAACAACTAGTAATATATCATCCAACAAAAATAAACAAATAATCATTATAGCTAAGCAACTAACACTATAAAACTAGTATTTGAGGGAGGATCTTGACATTAAAGTTGCTTCAACAATTATTGAAGAAGTCTTTCATTATCAACCAACTCCCAACCATCATTCTACTTGGGCAACTAAGTGTCATGGATATCTTATTGTAATGAGTATGAAGACCATCTCATGTAGAGAAAATAACATAACTAAACATGAAAACTTATCTTTGCCTCTAGAAGGGGCTTTCTTATGCCATCAAGAATATGCTAAAGAGGGATTTTGGCCCACCTAAGGTAGAGGTGACCAACTAATATGTTGTAATATTGGCAAAGGAGAATTATATTGTTAGGGGCATCGAGAGAGGTGCGGAGAGGAATCATAGTAGTCATGCCTTTGACCCTAGAAGGGGAATTTAGTATGGAATAGTGAGGAAGGAGAAACCTAGGCACATTTCCCTAATGATCAAGAAGGATTTGGATGTGGTCCACCTTTGACGCCATTACACTGATTTACACCTAGATATGCAAACATGTTAAATAACACCATTCAGATCTAGTGTAAGTAGATAGATAAGTATAGACACAATAATGGACAAAAATATCAACATTTATATCTTTCCATATGGTAAATAGAAACTTCATTATGAAAAAATGCCATAGCTAAGAACATTTAGTTGGAAATCTAGCTCCACTCCTAAAGAACATTATACCAAGTGAAGGGATTAATTCTAAAAGGATTAAAATATCATGAATCCTAGACCAAACTTCCTTGGCTTGGGCATAGAGCCAAAATAGGTGCTTAATTATCTCAAATTACCCACAAAAGGGGAATCTAGGGCTTGAAATGCTCAAGGACATTATATACTTTTTTTTTGGTTGGGAAAATAAATCTAAGTCCTCAATCACACTTCTCCCAACTTTAGTGAAGGATTAAAACTGATCTCAAAATCCACTTGGTTACAAACCTCAATGGAAGAGCTAGAATGGTGGATCATTGGGGTTTAAATCCTTCTTTTGGAGGTGGCAGGAATTCTAGGATAGTTTGATTTTGATGCAATGCAATGATTTTCCTAGGTCTATTATGAAAATGTAGCAAATTGATGTAAATTATGAGAAATGTGAAACTAATAGATTTTTTTTGGGAAAGTAGAGGGCGGACATAAAAGAACTTGGCATTCAAATATGAGGCTAAATTGACTGGTCAAGGGCATGGGGCACCCTTGCCTGGCTTCCTTCTTCTTAGGATCTAAAATCACCAACTTGAGGTCTCTAGTATATAGGTTTTGTTCTCCTGAGATCACTATCAGAACTTTATTTGTTGATGAAAAAATACAAATTCCTTAACTTGACAACTTGTAGGGCTTAAATGCATGAATAAGAAATTAGCCTTCTACTCCTCTTCCAAATCTACTTTAGACCTATAACCAGTCATATGTGCATTCCTTGATGGGATGAAGTCGAATACTCATCATCTTCAAGGAGATATTGTTGCTTGATTTGAAGTCCTACAAGTGTTAGTACTCACAAAAAAATGAACACAAAACATGAAAAACTTACATAAAATGTGGCATGATGCTTGATTGACATAAATGTTGCAATAAATATAATTCTTCTTCTCTTGAATGCTCTTAAGTGCTCAATTCAAATTGCTAGCTTGCTTGGAAATTTTCTTCACATTCAAATGGTGAAAATACTTTGTATTTATATGTAATTATTCTAATTTATTGAAAATCAAATCTTGATAAACGAAAAATGAATTCAAATTTTAAAATAATAAAATATCAATGACGACTTATTAAAAATGGAGCTTAAATAGGTTGGTTAAGTGCATGGAGCACCCTTGACTAGACACATCCTTTTCAAGGCCTAAAGTGTCGGGGGGAAATATTAAATGCTCATTTTCATTTCCCTTGTTTGATTTTTCAAAGATATCTATAAAATGAGAAAATAAATGCACAATTAGCTTCAAGCATATAGGGGGGAAAAACCTAGTGTGAAATTGTCAAGGGTGACAATTTTTGACATTACAATTATCCCCCACTTTAGTGAGAGTATGAACTTATGCTTAGACACACTGAAGCAAGAATAAGCCAGGAATGGTTCAATTATCCAAATATTGAAGAGATAGGATGGTGTTGAATCTAGGGGATGCACTAGACCCTATATTCAAGATCCTTTGGCAAGAAAATATAAGGACAAGGGAACACACACATAAAGCACAATGCAACATGACAAACATGAAGCATACATGTGAATCTACACATAACATAACACAATCATGAAAACACAACACAATATAGTCACAATGCAAACATGATGCAAACATGTGAAGAGGGGGTATGACAATCATGGACTAGGAACCTCTATAGAAATCTTATGAGGATCCATACCTAAAGTGTTCATGAGTCATAGGCTAACAAAGTCTGATATTTGCTAGGTGAGCCATGAACCAAAGCATCATAGGCTAGTAAAGTCTAATATTCACTAGGTAAGCTTTGACAAGAAACAATAAAGGCTAGTGAAGTTTGTTATTCACTAGGTGCATTCCCATGTCAACCATACCAAGAATTATAGTCCCAATAATTTTGATAAGGCTCTACCAAAATGATTAATATTCCAAAATGCATCACCAAGTCAAACGTGTATGAACAAAGTGAAGCACATAGTGGAATGCATACCTCCACCTTAAAGTAATTGCTAAACACCAACTATGAGCAATTTATTTAAGGTTACAGAGTAAAATTATGTATGCAACACAATAAGGTCATGAGAGCTTAAATGGAAATCCCTATACCAATTATATGTTCCCAATAAGCTAAATCATGACAAGGGGTTTCCCCCAAGACAAATTTATACAAGACATAAGAGTTCACAAAAGGGATCCATGGATCTAGGGTTAGTGTAGACCATAGATAATATGTAATATGATTATACTTGGAATCATTGTCATTCTTGATGTAGGAGCATCCCTGGTTGTAAATCAATCTTATATCAACCAAAAACACTTTTTTTCTTGCATTTCAATGTGTATCTGTTTCAACAGTTCATTCCAAATTTCACTGCAATGTCATTTCTTGGCTCGTAGAGTAGGATATAGCATCTACACAACATCATCTACATCATATCCATATTTTAGGAAGTTTACATTTTTTTTGCAAAAATTTATCGCTCTTAGAATTTCATTATTAATTCACAGTCAGAGCATTGGGATGACCTAGTCTTGAATTATTGTGCGAACCTATTCTGAAGCATGTAGAGCTTAATGGAATGTCATAAAATAATTTTGGGCCCAAGGGGATCTTTCTTGGAGATCTACAAGATAATCATTTTAGAAAGGATTATCTTTCATGTTTTAAGGCTGACCTACATGCTTGATCATTCATTGGGTTTTGTAAAACTTTGAGGCTAATGCAAACCATTGTTGGAGTTGGAGAATCATATTTAAGATCATTTGTAATTCGTAGGAAAGTAGCTAAAGATTAGATTTAGGATTAGAATTAAGATATTTCGTACATTCAGATCTTGTTGCCAAATAAGGCCTTTGTGCTAGTTGTAATGTTGTAATGCCATTGTGGTAGGCCTATGAGCCCTATTTATTTTGCATAAGAGGCATGTACAAAATTTCTAATTACTAATTCAATAAATATCTGTGTTGTTGAGTAATTCTTGTGTGGTTTCTGTTGTGTTCAACTCTAAGTTGCATGGTTGGACAGTTCTTTTTTCACCCTCCACCCATCACTACACCAATTAGTATCAGAAAATCACAAAGTGGGATAGGATGGTGAAAATTTTGAATTATCAATTTATACCTAATTATTATGAGCTTGAACTATTGAAAAGATTGTAGAACCTAAGGCAAGAGGAGATATCTATAAAAGAGTATACTAAAGAATTCTACAAGATAATCATTAGGACTGGACATAGTGAAGAAATCAAGGGGAAGGTTGTGAGATACATCAATGGACTGAGAACGAACATCCAAGAAGAATTAAGCCTAGTGAAGATGACAATAGTTGAAGAATCATATCAATTTGCATTGAAGGTGGAGGAAAATATGGACAAGAAGTTTGAAAAAAATTAGAGAAGCGCAAGAGGAAGATTTCAGAGGAGTGGATCACAATCCAAAGAAAGAAAACCTTATGCAGAGCAAAAAAAAGATGGAAAGCCCTATCATAGTGAAGAAAAGGACTATAATTCATATCATAGAGGAAGAGAAGAAAAAAATTATATTGCAATGATAGAGGAGGTCATAATTCTTATTGCAATGATGGATACAAGAGAGATGGAGGAACATCTAAGAAGAGACCATTTAGAGGAACCTGTTTCAAGTGTGGAGGTGAAGGACATAGAGCATTTGAATGCCATCAAGGAAGCACCGGCAAGAGAATTAAGCATACCGGAAGAACAACTTATGTGGATGAAGAACCTATTGGATCCCCTAATTTAGTTGGGAAACCAAAGGAACGTGAATCATTGGCAATGAAGAGAGCTTTGATGCATGAAGAAGTGACTAAAGAACCTCTGCAAAGGAAGAGTTTGTTTAAAACAAGATGTAAATTTTGAGGAAAGGTATGTAAAGTTATAATTGATAGTGGTAGCACTAATAATCTAGTTTTAGAAGAGATGGTAACCAAGTTGAATTAGAAGATATTGAAACATCCAAACCCCTATAGAATAGCATGGATTCAGGATGAACATAAGATATTGGTGAATGAGCAATATTTGGCAAAATTTCATATAGGATCATATAAATATGAAGTATTTTGTGATATTATGCCTATGGATGCATGTCATTTACTGTTAGGAAGACCATGGAAACATGATAGGAAGCCAATTCATGATGGAAGAAGAAATACCTATGATATGACTACAAATGGCAAGAATTAAACTAATACCTTTGGAGGAAGAGGGTAAAAGTGAAGTTTGTGGCACTACCAAACTATGTTTGGTAGATGGAAGGAAGTTCTTAGAGAAATTGAGGCATGAGAATATGTGTTGCATTAATTCCAAAGAAGGGTGGAAGTCTGGAAGTAGAAAAGGATGAAGATCCACCACATACAAAAGTATTAGAACTATTGAAAAAGTATGAAGACATCATATTAGAGAATACATACTAAATGGCTTACCACCAGTTCAAGAGCATCAGTCATCATATATACCTAATATGGGAGCAAGTTTTCCTAACAAAGCAACACATTGAGTCACACCGATAGAGAATGCAGAGTTGAACAGACAAATACATGAGCTATTGAAGAAAGGATTGATTAGAGAAAGCTTAAGCCCATGTGTAGTTCTTGTTGTACTTGCAACAAAGAAAGATGGAGAATGGAGGATGTATACAAATTCTAGAGTAATCAATAGGATCATTGTCAAGTATAGATTCCCATTGCAAAGGATGGATGACATTATGGACTATTTGAGTGGAGAAAATTATTTCACAAAGATTGACCTAAGGAGTGGATATCATCATATCAAAATCAAAGAAGGAGATGAATGGAAGACTACATTTAAGACCAATGAAGGATTGTATGAATGGTTAGTGACGCCCTTTAGATTGACTAAAGCACCAAGCACTTTCATGAGGTTGATGAATGAAGTATTGAAAAAATTCTTGGGTAAGTTTGTTATTGTCTATTTGGATGATATTCTAATTTTCAATAAGGGTAGAGAAGAAAATTTGTGGCACATTAGACAAGTATTGCAAAGATTGAGAGAAGATAATTTGTTGATAAACATCAAGAAGTGTAGCTTTGTGAAGACAAAGTTGGTGTACTTTGGTTTTTCATTTCTTTTGAAGGATTGAAGATGGGTCCTTAGAAGATTAGATCAATTGTTCAGTGGCCTACATCGGTGAACATTGGGAAGGTAAGATCATTTCATAGATTGGCTAGTTTCTATCAAAAGTTTATTAGAAGCTTTAGTAGCATTTGCACACCTATGTCAAAGACAATGAGAGGAGATAGGAAGGACTTTAAGTGGACATCTAGAGCACAAAGAAGTTTTTAATTATTGAAACAAATGGTGAAAGAGCAACCAATGTTAGCATTACCTTATTTTGACAAAGTATTTCAAGCTGATTGTGATGCTAGTGGAAATGAAATAGGAGCAGTGTTGAGTCAAGAAGGAAGACCCATATATTATTTTAGTGAGAAGTTGAATGATGTTAGAAGAAGGTATTCAATTTATGATCAGGATTTTTATGCCATAATTCAAGCCTTGAAGAAGTGAATACATTATTTGTTTCCTAAGGAGTTTGTGTTGTATACTTCCCATCAAGCTTTGCAGTGTTTGAATAGTCAAGGGAAGTTGAATTAGAGGCATATGAGATGGTTCAAGTTCTTGTAGAGTTATATATTTGTGTTGAAGCATAGGAGTGGCAAGTCAAATAAAGTTGTTGATGCATTGAGCAGGAGGAGGAATTTTCTAACAAAGATGAGAATAGAAGTATTGGGTTTTGAGGAACTAAAGCATATGTATGAGGATGATCTATATTTTGTTGAAGATTGGAGAGCATGTAAAGAACCAGTAGTGATAGAATAGAGCAATGGTTGGATTATTTCATTCAGGAAGATATATTGTTCAATAGAAATTAGTTGTGTATTCCAAAGAGTTCAATGGGGGAGAATCTAATCAAGGAGAAGCATAGTGGAGGACTAATAGGACATTTTAGAGTGGATAAGATAGCAGCTTTGGTGAGTGAACACAATTTTTGGCCATGGATATATAAGGATGTTAGGAAGTATGTTCAAAGTTTTATAATTTGTTAAGTAGCGAAAGGGATTAGTCAAAATCCTAAATTGTATAAACCTTTGATAGTATTGGATAGACCTTGAGAAGATATAAGCATGGATTTCATATTAGGATTACCGAGAACACATAGAAGATATCATTCTATAATGGTGGTAGTAGAATTTTTTTATAAAATGTCACATTTCATTCCTTGCAAGAAGACTAATGATGTTGTACATGTTGTTGGCCTATTTTTCAAGGAGATTGTGAGATTGCATGGACTACCAAAGATTATGGTTTTAGACAAGGACACCAAGTTCATTGAATACTTTTAGAGGACATTGTGGAAGAAGATGAAGATAGACCTAAATTTTAGTTCAATGTATCACTCACAAATAGATGACCAAAGAGAGGTAGTAAACAAAAGTTTGTGTAACTTGTTGAACTGTTTGGTTGAAGATAAGATAGGAAATTGGGACATTGTTCTACCATAGGCAGAGTTTGCATACAATGATTCAATGAATTGGATTACACAGAAGACACCATTCAAAATTGTAACAAGAATACATCCCAAAGGAGTTGTAGAGCTTAGAGACATTGGTATGGAAAATAAGAGTGCAAAAGTAGAAGAATTTGTAGGATTCATGGAAACATTGCATAGTCAAGTCCAAAAACACTTGGAGGACATGAACAATAAGTATAAAGAGCATGAAAATGAGAAAATGAGACATAAGGAGTTTTTTATTGGAGATGAAGTTATGGTTTATTTCAAGAAGGAAAGATTTCTAGTAGGAACATACAATAAGATAAAGATGAGGAAGTTTGGACCATGTAAGATTCTCAAAAATTTTGATTTCGGAAATGCATATAAAGTGGAGTTATTGGAGACACTTGGTATATCACCTATTTTCAATATTATAGACATTTATGAGTATCATAAAGGAAATTAAAGTGGTAGTAACCTAAAATTGGACTTGGAGGAGCAGTTCCCATATCAACCACTAAAGGATATTGAGCAAATCTTGGACACCAAAATTGGGAGGATCACTAGGAACAAGCAATACAACAAATACTTGGTTAAGTGGAAAGGCAGACCAGTGGAGGATTCATCATGGATTTCTCAAATTGAGGTGGAACACTTCATTTTTCCTTTAGCCCCTAGAAAGTGAGGGACTCACTTTTCTTCCAACCCCGGGTGTTTGATGCAATTGCATCACTAGTTGTAAATCAATCCTATATCAACCAAAAACATTTATTTTCTTGCATTTCAGTCTATAGCTATTTTAGCAATTCATTCCCATTTCACTAAATTATAATTTCTTGGCTTGTAGAGAAGGATATATCATCTACATGACATAATCTACATCATATCTAGATTTCAAGAAGTTTGTATTTGTTTGCAAAAAGTTATTGCTCTCAAATTTTCACTATTAATTCACAATGAGAGCATTGGGGTCAACCTGGTCCAGAATTTTTGTGCTAACCTATTTCAAAGTGTGTGGAGATTAATGGAACATCATACAATAATTTTGGGTCCAAGAGGGTCTTTCTTGGAAATTTGCAATACATTTCATTTCATGAAGGATTATCTTTCATGTTTTAAGGACGACCTCCATGCTTGATCATTCATCGGGTTTTGTAAACCTTTGAGGCTGACACAGACCATTGTTGGATCTAGAGAATCATATTTAAGATCATTTGTAATTCATTATAAAGTAGCTAATGATTAGATTTAGGATTAGAATTAAGATATTTCAGACATTCAGATTTGGTTGCCAAATAAGGCCTTTGTGCCAATTGTAATGTTGTAATTCCCTTGTGGCAGGCCTGTGAGCCCTAGTTATTTTTCATATGATGCATGTAAGATTTCTAATTACTGATTCAATACATATCTATTTTGTTGAGTAATTCTTGTGTTTTTTTTGTTGTGTTGAACTCTAAGTTGCATAGTTGCATAGTCCTTTCTAGGCCCTCCACCATGGCTGCACCAATTCTCTAGATACTCATGGAACTAAGAACATAATGGAGGAATGGCACATTACCACAAAAATATTTTGGGTTAACATTGAAGAGACCTAAATGTTTCAATGCCTTGCATCATCCCCAAAATAAAAATACAAGACAACAAAGCTTACAACATAAAGAAGAATTAAGATACACATCTAGATGAATGTCACAACAGATTCATTTTCTTTGTATCCTTGTACCAACAAGAGAAAAAAGGGTAATCCAAATAAAATTCACAAACCCAAATACATGCCAAGTAGTAGAACATGGGACATTACATCATGTGTAAGAAAACACACAAAACAAACAAAACACGTACAAGGATACTACACAAGCGATACAATATAAATAAAATCATCTACATCCCAATCTTTCTCATTATATATATAAGGCAGATAGTACAATAGAGGGACTACAACATGTGTTGTGAAAGGATTACTACTAGGTTCAACACATGGTGGATCACTCTTGGCAAGAGGATCATCATGGTTTCCCCCATCTAAATCCATAGATATGGAAAATAAGAGATAATTAATTATGCACTTGTTCTTCTATCTTAGCTTCTTATTCTTCACTATCCAATTTTATCAAAATAGGTGGATTATGAATAACATCATTGGTATTCTAATTTTTCATTCCTTGTTTAGGTTGAGACAAGTTGTTGGAAATATATGCCTCAATCTCACAGGCTGAAACCTCTAAGAGAGGCAAGTTGGTATGATATTCTTTGGGTCTGGCCAACTAGCAGCTTTGGATCTTGTGGTTTGTACAGGTCGCTGAGACAATGTTTAAGTCATGCCGAAGAAGCTTATCGCTGTGACTTGTGACTGTCATTGTAACCCTATGCCGAGTGGAGATCTCTGGCCGACAAGCCATTCACATCGTATATCAGGTAGACCCTTGGTCGAAAGGCTTACTTCGGTGTCAAGTCCCAACAATAGCTAAAGTCTTGCCGACAACGTTTTTTGTTGAAGCCTTCGGGGAGAGTCTTGGGTGTTCAGTTAGAAGTCTTACCGATAGTATACACTTAGAGTAACATGTGGCTCGATAAGAAGTCTTACCAATGTGTGCTGTCCTGCCGAACGGTTTTGCATTGAAGTCATCGAGATAACGAAAGGGGTCTCGGTGTGAAGTCTCAGCGACGAATGAAGTCTCACCGACAATATTTCTTTTGAAGCCTTCGAAGAGAGTCTTAGATGTTCGATATGATCTCTCAGTGAAGGATGATAGTCTTTCCAACTATTGAACACTTTGGATACTTAGTGAACATCGGTGTGATGTCTTAGCGAAAGACGATTGTCTCACCGAATGGAAAACTCACATTTGTGTGACTTTGAAGCTTTGGTATGATGTTTCACCAATAGGGATAAGTCTTTGCGATAGCAATACATGTGATGATCGTCGGTATGAGGTCTTGGCGACATGGTGAAGTCTGAGCGATAGCTCTCTGGACTCGATGTAACATCTTGGCGATAAGGATGACTCTTGGCGAAATCGATGGTTAAGTCTTGTGGCATCGGGGAGACACAGTTAGTGTCTCACTGACATGCCAACACAGGTTGATCACTTTGATCGAGAGAAGACCATCCTACGTGGTGAGTCTACAACCAATCAGAGGAGCTGAATGGGAACCATTGGAAGACAGTTCATTGTGGCAATTATGAGAGGAAGCTTGAAAAATAGGAACGACATGAATATAGCCTAGAATAGCAGATGATGTCTAGTTCGACGGATCAATGGATTGATGTGTGATTGTATGATCAGTGGATGAATTCTATTCTGTGAAGACTCTAATGTGAATGTTCTATAACAAGGTTGTTCATGGTGAATGCTACTATAAACTGACATCAGAAAGATAAGTCAGATCTCTATATGTAATCTTTATTACTGTAATACAAAGTGACTTCTCTTGGTGTGGTGGGTTTCTCTCCCGTAAGGGTTTTCCCACATAAATTTGGTGTTCATATGTGTTTTTCAAATACTCTATTTCTGTTATCTCTTTCATGTGCATCTTAATTGGACTGTAATTGTAAAATTTAAAAGGTATCCCAACATTCTTCCCTGAGGTTTTGACGTTAGGAGAGTTGCTTCCGCATCTAGCTTTCCTTACAAGTGGTATCAGAGCCTAGCTAGTTGTGTTATCCTTGTGGGTACGTTGGGTTTTTGGTGTCAATTTCTATTCAGTGGGAGTCTTGTAGAAGTTTGTCAAGTTCTAATTACAGATTGAGATGGAAAGCACATCAGGAAAGATTGAAATAGAGAAGTTCAATGGCAGAAATTTTGAGTTGTGGAAACTTAAGATGGAAGATCTATTGGTTGATCGTGATCTTTGGATTGTTGTGTCTAGAGTGAAGCCTACAAGCATGAAGCAAGAAGATTGGGACCTTGTAGATAGAAAGTCTAAGGGGCTAATAAGGCTCTATTTGGCAGACTTCGTTCTTCTTAATGTGCATGAAGAGAAGACTGCATCTTCCTTGTGGAAGAGACTGGCATCTATTTATTAGGGGAAGTCCTTGGTGAATAAATTGTTCCTAAGGAAGAAGTTGTACACTTTGAGAATGTAGGAAGGAGGGTCTGTAGCTGATCATTTGAACACATTCAACATGTTGATTGCACAATTAACATTTGTTGGTGTGAAGATTGATGAAGAGGATAGTTGTATGTTGATATTGTGTTCTTTGCCAAATTCATGGGATCACCTGGTGATGGCTATTGGGAGTACAACATCCAGTTTCAAGATGGAGGATGTTGTTGCTTCTTTGTTATCAGAAGAGATGAGAAGGAAATCTTCTAAGATGGCGAAGGAGGCCCTTGCTGTTAGAGGAAGGTCGAAAGAGAAAGGAAAGAAGAAGGACAAGAAATCTAAATCAAAATCAGAGGGGAGATCAAGTCTCCTAGCAAGAAGTCCAAGGTGAAGTGCCGAACCGTGGCAACCTGGTCAGTGTCCAAAAGGATCATAAAGAGGAGAAGAAGAAGAAGAAGAAGTATTTCGACAATGATTCTTCTCATAGTGATGCAGATGCCTTCATTGTAGCTTCTACGAGGCATCGATGATGTCCTGGCGATTGATTCTGAGCATCTTTCCACATGACATCTCATAGAGACTGGTTTAAGAAGTATGAAGAATACGATGGTGGAAAGGTGTACTTGGAAAGTAATTCAACTTTGGAAATTGTTGGTCGTGGAAGAGTCAGAATCCAATTCCCTAATGGCAGAGTGAAGGGAATCAATAATGTAATGCATATACCAGGTCTGGCTCGAAACTTACTTCTATAAGTATGCTAAATGATATTTGAGTGCAAGTCACATTCTCTAGAAATGGCTGCAAGATGACTAGAGACTCAATGGTGCTAGCAAGGGGTGCTCGTATTGGTATCTTGTACAAGCGGATGCACATGTTGTTCAATGTTACAATGTCTCCGTAAAGTCACGAAAGCTACTCATGGAGGAAAAGAGGGAAATGTTCCTAATTGTGTAAACTCTATGGAAGTTAAACTTCTAGCAGAAAATACTATGCTCTGGCATCATAGGCTAGGCCACATTGGAGAGAAAGGTTTAAAAGCCTTGAAGAATAAAAACCTGGTGGAGGGGCTCGAAGATTGTAACCTCGAATTCGAATTCTGTGAACACTGTATATATGGAAAACAGCACCGTGTTTCATTTTATTCCAGTCCTCATAAATCTTCTGGTTTGCTAGATTATATTAATTCTGATGTATTTGGTCCAGTGAATGTTCCTTCTTTGTCTAAGTCAAGGTACTATGTATCATTCATTGATGATTATTCGAGAACATTTATTTTTTTTAAAAAGTAAATCAAAAGTGTTTAGTCAGTTTAATGAATTTAAGAACCTTGTTAAAAATTAAACTAGAAGAAAAATAAAATGTTAAGGACTGATAATGGCAGTGAATTTTGTTCTGATGATTCAAGAGGTATTGTAAAGACCATGGAATTAAAAGACATAAGACTACACCTTATACTCCACAGCAAAATGGAGTTGCAGAAAGGTTCAATAGGACAGTGGTGGAGAGAGCATGAAGTATGCTGAGTAGTGTTGGCTTGGACGAGAAGTTCTGGGCTAAGGCTATTGCTACTGTATGTTACTTGATTAATCGTTCTCCAAATTCTGCTCTTGTTAACAAAACACCTTTCGAAGTGTGGTCTGGTAAGAAGCCCTCTTTAAGACATATTCATGTTTTTGGCTGTGAGGCATATGCATATGTGTCATATGAGAAAAGATCTAAGTTGGAGAACAAGGCTGTCAAATGTATTTTTATTGGCTATAGTGCTGGCATAAAAGGATACAAGCTTTGGAATCCTGATACAGAGAAGGTTGTATACAGTAGAAGTGTAATATTTCATGAGCTGAAGCCTTCTACCTTAGATATGCAGTCAGAGACAAAGTCATAAAACAATAAGGATGTAGTTGAAATTCCTTCGACACCATATAAAGAGGAATTGAAAACTCAAAATGTACCTGAAACTAAGGAGAGCTCAAGTAGTTCTGAAAGTTCTGAAGAAGAAGAAGAACCTCAGCCTTAGCAATTGAGGAGGTCAACTCATGAAAGAAAGCAACCTGATAGGTATGGGTTTTCTTTGATAGATTCAACTTGTGCCTATGCTTTGATTTCTAGCATTGATGAGCCTAGGACTATAAAAGAGGCATTTAAATTGTCTGATTCAGACTCTTGGTTGGAACCCATGAATGAAGAAATGGAATCATTAGAAAAGAATGACACTTGGAGTTTGGTGCCCTTGCCTAAAGGCAGAAAATTTGTTGGCTGTAAATGGGTATTTAAAAAGAAGATTGGTTTGGATGGCAGTGTGGAAAAATATAAGGCAAGGTTGGTTGTGAAGGGTTATTCCTAGGTAGAGGGAATTGATTATGGGGAAATTTTTTCTCTTACAGCTAAGCTGGCATCTATCATATTTCTTTTGTCACTTGCAGCAGTGTATGACTTAGAGGTCGAACAGATGGATGTGAAGACATCATTTCTTCATTGTGATCTTGAAGAAGAGATTTACATGTCCCAGCCTGAGCACTTTGTGGAGAAAGGTAAAGAGAAACTGGTTTGCAAGTTAAAGAAATCTCTGTATGGGTTAAAGCAATCACCTAGAATATGGTACCAGAAATTTGATAATTTTGTATTGTCTTTTGGATTTGTAAGATCAAAATCTGATCATTATGTCTATTACAAAGCTGAAAGTGATCAAGTTCTTATTATTGCTCTCTATGTTGATGATATGCTGTTCATAGGCAATAGTAAGTTGATGATTTTGATCTTAAGTCTCAGTTGTCTGCTAAGTTCGAAATGAAAGATCTTGGTGCAGCAAGGTATATTTTGGGGATGGAGATAACCAGGGACAGGAATAGTAGAAAATTTTGGCTCAGTCGGAGTAAGTATATCAAGACTATTCTAGAGAGATTTTGCATGAATGATTGCAAGCAACTAGTTGTTCTAGTCTTGCAGGGAACAAAGCTATCTATTGAAGACTATCCAAAATCTCCTACTGAGATGGAGGACATGACTAGTGTACCCTATGCTAGTGTGGTTGGCAGTATTATGTATGCAATGGTCTGTACAAGGCTAGACATTGCCCAAGCAGTGGGAGTTCTTAGTCGGTTTATGGCTAATCCTGGAAGGACACATTGGGATGTTGTAAAGAGAGTTTTCAGATATTTGAAGGGAACTTCAGAGTTTTCTTTGTGTTACCATGGGAACTTGGTTGAATCACAAAGGACTCTTAGTATTCGAGGCTATGTGGATTCTGATTGGGCAGGGGACATTGACAGCAGGAGGTCCACCAGTGGATATACTTTCATGTTGAATGGTGGTGTAGTGAGTTGGATGAGTAAGCGGCAGGTTATAGTCGCTTTGTCCACTACAGAGGCTGAATACATGGCAGCTACACATGCTTGTAAAGAAGCAGTTTGGTTAAAACATTTGTGTTCTAACATTAGTTTTGATGTAGGGAAAATAACTATTTTTTGTGATAGTCAGAGTGCAATTTGTTTGGCAAAGAATCCTACTTTCCATGCCAAGATGAAACATATAGATGTACAGTACCACTTTGTACGAGATATGGTGGAGGATGGAAAGGTCAGTTTGGAAAAGGCTGATACTCTGGAGAATGTTGTAGATGCATTGATGAAGCCAGTGAGCACAGACAAGTTCAGGTGGTGTGCCAGTTCAATGGGCCTTAGTGCCCATGATTTTTTAGTAATTCTATTGTGCTCTGAAGGTGCCTGTGTGATCTTCGTCAAGTGGGAGATTGTTGGAAATATATGCCTCAATATCATAGGCTGAAACCTCTAAGAGAGGCAAGTCGGTATGACATACTTTGGGTCTGGCCGACTAGTAGCTTTGGATCTTGAGGTTTGTATAGGTCGCCGAGACAATGTTTAAGTCATGTCAAAGAAGCTTATCGTTGTGACTTGTGATTGTCATTGTAACCCTATGCCAAGTGGATATCTCTGGCCAACAGGCCATTCATATCGTATATTGGGGAGACCCTTGGCCAAAATGCTTACTTCGGTGTCAAGTCGCAACGATAGCTAAAGTCTTACCGACAACATTTTCTATTGAAGCCTTCGGGGAGAGTCTTGGGTGTTCGATAAGAAGTCTTACCGATAGGAATGTCTCATCGACAGTATACACTCAGAGTAACATGTGGTGGCTCGGTAAGAAGTCTTACCGATGTGTGATGTCATGCTGAACGGTTTTGCATTGAAGTCATCAGGATAACGAAAGGGGTCTCGGTGTGAAGTCTCAGCGATGAACGAAGTCTCGCCGACAGCGTTTCTTTTGAAGCCTTCAGAGAGAGTCTTAGATGTTCGGTATGATCTCTCCACGAAGGACGATAGTCTTGCCAACTGTTGAACACTTTGGATACTTAGTGAACATTGGTGTGATGTCTTGGCTAAAGACGATTGTCTCACCGAATGGAAAACTCACATCTGTGTGACTTTGAAGCTTTGGTATGATGTTTCACCGATAGCGATAAGCCTTGGCGATAGCGATACATGTGATGATCGTCAGTATGAGGTCTTGGCGACATGGCAAAGTCTGAGTGATAGCTCTCTGGACTCGATGTAACATCTTGGTGATAAGGATGACTCTTGGCGACATCGATGGTTAAGTCTTGTGGCATCGGGGAGACACGGTTAGTGTCTCACCAATATGCCAAAACAAGTTGATCGCTTTGATTGAGAGAAGACCATCCTACGTGGTGAGTCTATGACCAATCAGAGGAGCCGAATGGGAACCATTGGAAGACAATTCATTGTGGCAGTTCTGAGAGGAAGCTCGATAGACAGGAACAACATGAATATAGTCTGGAATAGCAAATGATGTCTAGTTCGATGGATCGACATATTGTTGTGTGATTGTATGATCAGTGGATGAATTCTATTATGTGAAGACTATAACATGAATGTTCTGTAACAAGGTTGTTCATGGTGAATGCTGTTGTAAACTGACATTAGAAAGATAAGTTAGATCTCTGTATGTAATCTTTATTACTGTAATAAAAAGTGACTTCTCTTGGTGTGGTGGGTTTTTCTCCTATAAGGGTTTTCCCACGTAAATCTGGTGTTCATATGTGTTTGTCAAATACTCTGTTTCTATTATCTCTTTCATGTGCATCTTAATTGGACTGTAATTGTAAAATTTAGAAAGGTATCTCTACATTCTTCCCTAAGGTTTTTACGTTAGGAGAGTTGCTTCCGCATCTAGCTTTCCTTCCTTACACAAGTAAGGTTTCACTTTATGGTTTGGAAAAGGTGGTGGTGTGGAGTGGGGCAATGAATAGGGTGGATGGGTGGGAGGAAACTCGTTGAAGTTTGTTTGGATGGGTGGTTGGAGGTTCACATTTTTCAAAAAGTTAATGAGCTAAGGCACGACATCTTCTTTTACACTCATTTGCACTTCTATTTCTTCTCGCATGTGCTTTGTCTTGCAAAGGGGTAATGGAGATGTTCCCCAACATAGGCCTATTTTATTCCTTTGGAGGAGGAACTAAAGGGACCATCATAGGTTGGGATACCACTATGTTCTTAGGTATAACAACTTATATTTATTTCAAAGGCATAAAGTTATTTATATGTATTTTCTCTTGGTCATTTGTAGGATGTCATAGGTGTAACCACACCATATATGCTAGGTTGAGAAGGGAGGTTATTTGGTTTGGAAATGGGTTCATCCATTACCTATGGGGTGGGAGGAACAACCATAGAAGTCATGGTAGACTGAGGAACCTTTGGTGGGATATTACTAAGGGATAATTTGACTATACACTTAGCTTTAAACTTTTGATATAATATGAAAAAGTGATCTTCACAAGGTTTAACAGGTTCAATAGGCTAAGGAAAAAAATAATCTAGTGAAAAGGAGATATAAAGCAATGTGTATTTCTTCTTCAAATGGAAACTTTATGCATTTTTGGGTTATCGATGGGATCACATTCGTTGAGTGTAGCCATGGATAACCTAGCTTCAAATGAAATTGGTCCAATGTCAAGATGATGATGAATGAAACATCCAATTTTTTTGGTCTAGCTTTGAGTGGGAGAGTTATCAAACCTATTGTACAGTGAACGAAACCATCATGAGTTTTTTACCATGCTTTTGATTGTTCATAAGAATCTTTGTAAACTTCATGCACAAATAGGAATTCTTCGATGATCACATTCTCTAGACACATGGGATCAATGAATATTCCTCTTGAAGTTTTTCCATTAATATGATTGTTGATATAGATAGAGTCATCAGGTGTAGTTATGGATGCATAAATACATGTATAAAATCAATATTAGGTAACAAAGTGGTTTTGTGCTTTTGAGGTTGAACTTCTATTATGGTAACAACATTTGATAGATCATAATCATTATCTACATAATCACTACTCTACACAAAGTTGGATGCATGATGTGGTATTGGATTTATGAAAATATGCAAATTTTGGTTAGGTGGTGTGATGAACTTATTTCATTTATCATTAGCATTGGCTAGCTAGATGCGATTAAAATTGATAAGTTCTTTCACTTGGTGCTTAAGACACATACATCATTTTATTGATGGCCAAATCAACACATGCAACACATGCAAGATGAAACTACCTTACCTCTCCTAAAAGAAGCAAATGATCATTAAATTAGACACCTCCCAAGGTCTTGGGTCTTGGGTCACAATGTTATTGTTTCACTAAGTGTCCTAAGTGGTTGTAATGTTCAATGGGCCTACTAGTTTGATATCCAAATTGGGGTATTCTAATTTTAGATCTAACAACAAATTTTTAAATAAAATACAAAAGATAATTCAGGGGTGAACATAAAAGTGAGTGAATACTTGTTCTTTATTTGGACATGCAATTCTTCAACAAAACTCTAAAATAAAACTAATGAATGGACAAATTCATAATGATTACATAATAGCACCCATTCATAGTGCAAATTTAATCAACAAACTTCAATGGTGCACAAAAAACTATTGTCTTTGATCTCACTTAATAAAATAAGAATGTAGGAAAATTAACTAAATGCAGGAAATCAAAAATTGTTTCTAGCTTAAGGACTACAAATCATACTTCAATTGATCGACCTTTATAATGAGGAATTTTTTACAATATATAGAGTTATTATGATAATTTTTTCCCTTCAAAAGTGTGGCATGCAATCCAAAAATATGGGCGCCTAGCATGAAAATCCAAAATTGTAGGCATGACTAAAGTTGACACTTTGTGAAGACTGGCCTTTGAGGAAAGTGGCACCAATTTCTATGTATAGTACTAGTTGTCTTCTGTTAAATTGTTGTGCCTCCCCTATTTTGTAGTAACTTCCAAAAAATGGTATCTTTGATGTTTGACCCAGTCAAAACAACATATTTCCTTTTTCAAAATTCATAATTCATCTTGTTTTCTACTGTTGGTACTCCTCAAAATTGGCTAACACCTGTGTTAGCACATCTAGATCTGGACCATCTACCCAATTTATCCCAAATTTTTTTTTTCTCAAAGTTAGCAGCAGCCATCGAAACAATATTATGTAGTTGATGGATATCATTTCTTACCCATTTTGCATCAAACTTGATATTCATCAAGTTGTCTAGAATTATCTCTTCATCACCATTTTCTATATTTATATCTACCTCTAATTTGTTTCTTCAAGCATCCTTGACTTCCTGCAGAGTATCCAACCTTTGTCTACTTGGAAATTGGAGGTTTGTACTAATGGTTATGGTGATAAAACTCTCAAAAAGTGAAGAATCTTCATATAAATAATTTTGTATCTTAAGTAATATTATCCTATGTTCAACAATTAATTCCATAGAAAATAATATTACATTTATACATGTATCTAGATATCCAACATCCTCATCTCCCAAAATTCCAAACTTGTTGAGTTCTTCGACACAGTTTACTCAACTCCTTCAATTGTTTCTATTGCACTCTATATTTCTCTTCTTCTTCCCTCATGTTGTTTATGTACTATTTTAATTGCTCCTCCAACAAGAAAGCTTCCTCATAGTGTTTATATCCCAACCCTGGAAGTTCATCCATTTCCTTTTTGAACTTCTCAATCCATCTCTAAAAAATGTGAGCCTTTTTCTTTAGTTCAGAGAAGTCAACAACCTCTTTTTTTCTCATCAATATGGGAACCTTAGATGAAGACAACTATTTCAAAGTTGGGGAGGAAAGATTCCTCAAAAACCTTTTCATTTTCTCTACCTAATATTTCAACTCATTTTTCATTTGTTTGTCCTTTATCATTCGAGCTTTTGCAAAATTGACCACCAAGTCAATATTTACAATCTGTTCCCCTTGGGTCTGCTTACCCAAATTGATTGTGGACAACTGATAATCAGTTACTTGGAATTATCTATCATATTTATCAACAATAGGTGTGGTTATCTCTACAATCAACTCCCCAACTTCATTTACCTTGGTAGAGTGGAGGGTTCTTGGTGTCTTCCTTGGCTTGGTTTTCTCCACTTCTACTTGCATGTCTTACCACCTTAGAGGTTTCGCTACTATCTTCTGCCTCTTTTCCATGTTTAGCCTCAACCAATTTGGAGCCCCCATAGATGTGGAATTTTTTTTCTCTCTCCCTGGGGTCTCCTTTGGTTTCTCCTCCATGGGTTTTTCTCTTTCAATCTTCTATTTCTAGGCCTCGTCTTGCTCAAAATTTTCTTTTCAACCTTATCCTTCTCCATCTTTTCTTTCTTAAACTTTTCTTGTTTTTCTTTCTCTTGAGATGCCTGTCTTTCCACACTCTTAATGATATCTTGTTGTTCTTTCTCAATCAAGACATGCTTTGCATCATTTTCTTCTTTATATTAGTATTCCTTAAAACCAATATCCTCAGCTAGCTTCATCTCCTTTAAATTTGTACCCCTTGGAGATTATGTGGAATCATCCAAATTATCCTCTAGCTCCACTTCTTCCTTCAAAATGACATCCTCAGTTTCGGTGAAAGGGGTATATTCTATTATGTTTATTATTGGGGTTCCCTCCCTCACTTTTGTCATCAATTCTACTACCTGAGAAGTAGTAGGAGAAACTTCCCCTATAATAGTTTCTTCTGAATGTAACACCTGAGAGATGGGCATTACACCAAGCCCTAAAATTACCCATTCTAATGTATACATGTATGTAGTGGAGGCCTTTTGGAACTCCTTTTCCACTTTCTCCATTATGGGTTCATCCACCTCGATGGTTTGGAGTAGTGTTCTCTTTTTTGGTCTTTTATATCCTTTGGTAGACACTCGTAAGGAAGCTTTGGTGACTGTTTATTTACATTTCTTAGGAGTAGATCCTTTCCCCTTATAATTTTTGATTCAAAAATCTACCCATGAGATACTCCTTTATACCACCCCCATAGAGACTTGGTCAATAGAACACTCTTCTCTCTCCATCAAATTAATTGGATCCAATGTTTTAGTGGAAATCCTCTATAGGTCATATAAGGGGTCAAGTGTCTGACCATCATTAGACAACCCTGCAAGAATGCCCTCCTTGATCCCAAAATCCCTCATCTGAGAAATTTCCAACCTTTCATTCCTTCTCTTCCACACCTTGAACTCATCTTGTAGGTTGGCCCAAAATTCCTCAATGTTTGGTTTGTGGCATGGGAAGAGAGATGCATAGAGACTATTCATCTTTCCCTTTGGATCAAAGTTGTCCCTTTTGATGTACTACTTCAAATTAATGGCTTGTATCTCTTCTAGAGTTATTTTGGCAACTACAACTGATGTACATGAATAAAAACAAATATTGATGTGGTACTTCATTCCCCTTGCCTTATGCTTACTAGAAATTTTAAGTTTATATCCATCATCTGTCTAGAAAATTTAATTATAATCATCTTATCACTGTAGTACCTTGGTAGCAAGAATGGGACCTTGTTGTACCCGTAAATCCTGATGTATGTTGATTTGTGAAATTGTATAAACCATTTCCCCATTTTCTAATTAGAGCCATGGCCTCTTTGGTCAATTTGAAACCTATATCCCCTATTAGTTGATTGATGATTTGGTACAAGAAGGCATCATTTACCTTCTTAAAGTGTTTCTTTGCTACTTTTTTCTCTTACTGGGTGCAATATTCCCAAATCTTGTTTTCTCCTTTCCCTTCTTCCTGACTCTAGTGGTACTTAAACTAGGGAAGTTTCCCATTCTCACAACACAATATATAACATAAGAAGACATAAAGAATTGCTTGGTATTATTCATTGTGGTCAACTGAGCATGAATAGTGTTTGAGACAATTTTTCCTTAATCCAAAAAGAATTCACTTTTTAAGATGACATTAATGAAGTGAAACATCCAATTATCATACATGTGGGAATCTTCTTTCTTGAATGCTCGACACAACAATGTGATAATGTCACCCTCCTCTTCTTGAAAATTCAATCTTCTAAATTTGGTAGGAATTTTTTTAATTGACTTCCTTTCTATTTTCAACCACTTCTTATTTAGATACCTTTGCTAGCTATTGACATCCTTCTTGTAACTTAGGGAAAATTTCAAGTTAGCATTATAAAGAATAAACAAACTAAACCCTAGCTAAACAATGAAATACAAAGGAGGAAAATAGCATAAAAAAAAGGAACAATCTCACCAAGTCTTCATGTCCTCCATGAATCACCTTCATTGCACCTTCTCCATTTGCTGCAATATTATATTTTCCCTTAGATTTTTGATGAGCAACCTATGACTATGACAAGCCCTAAGCAAATATTGAAGGATTCTATTTAAAAGCTAACAATGCAAGTATGCAAGCAAGCCTAAAGTATGCAGAAATGTTATGACAGTATGAAATCACAAAGTCAAGAGATGTCCAAATGAGGCTAAAATTGCCTTTTTATAGAAAAGTCAATTTTAGATGAATGGCCAAGATTGTCAGTGAGAGATGCCCTAAGATCAATGGCTGAAATTGAATGTGACAACCCACAATTAGGGTGAAATTTGAAATGGAGTGTTGAGATTTGATTTTGAAATCAATGGACAAGGTTGCATGTGACAAGAGAATATATTAGGCACGAAAAAAGAGGCACCTAGAAAATCAAATAATAATTTGAAATTATTTGATTTAAAAGACTAAATTGACCTTTTGAATTAAAAATTAATTTAATTCAAAATTAGTGGGGCCATGTGACAGTAAATAATTATTTAAAATTATTTACTTAGAGATAAAATTAGAAAATGGACAATTTTAAATAAATGTCTTTATTTAAAATTAGGAAAAGGCCAAGGTAGACAATAATTAAATAAATTATAGGAATTTATTTAATTATAAGAAGACATTAGAAATTAATGACGTATTTAAATAAATAAATAATGTTTATTTATTTAAATAATCAAGAAGGAATAGTGGGAAAATAATAATTAAATAAATTTAGGAATTTATTTAATTATAGAGGGACATTAGAAATTAGCGATGCATTTAAATTAAATAAATATAATTTATTTATTTAAGTAGTCAAGAAGAATAAAAGACATGAATTAATTAAATGATTAAGAATTATTTAATTAACAGTCAAATTTGGACAAGAGGACATAATTAAATATTTTAATTATGTTGAGAAGAAATATGGAGAAAATAAAGTTCGCAGGCCTAAGTCAATTTTATGTGTCTACACTTCTCATACTCTTCAACTACTTGTGCTTCTATTATGGTTCTCAAATTTGAGTATGGAGGTAGATCAAAAACTAATCTGATCATTGCAAGATTGAGGTCAATGATTTATGTACTCAATGAGTCAATGCATTTTCTCTATACTGGATTGTTTGATGTTGCTGCTATTAGTATGAATTCTTGACATTGTACAACTATTGGAAAAGATGTAACATGTGTCAGGTCTAAGGAAACTATCTTCTTTTCTCTTGGAGTGGCATCTTCTGAGAAGGTGTCTTATCTGAAAGTTTCCATGTCGATGTGCCCCAACTCTGTGTCATAAAATTCATGACCTTCGAGGTGAATTTGGAGACCACGAGAACTCCTTGAAACTTCTATTTTATTGTGAGGGGTAATTTGTTTGCTTTATTTTTTTGTAGATTTGGGTTCTCTTTGAGCACCCTCAGGACCAAACTCACCACTTGATTCAAACATTTAAAGTACCTAAGAGAAAGCAATTGGAAGTTAATCAAAATTTTTGTAAAGATTGTTCATAAAAAATGGCTTTAAATTGAGTTTGCAATTATTTCCCATTAGGTTTTCACACCCCACAAGGACTTCTTTAAAACCAAGAAATTTCAAGCCTTTAGTAGGAATCGAGACTAGTTTTGGACTTAAGACATTTCCTTAGCAAAAGGTCCAATTGAGACTCAAAGACCAGAAGGGACCCTCCTTTTAAATTGTCAGGAGTTAGAAACAGGATTGGAATTTAGACTAGGACCAAAAGGTCAAGTGTCTCCTCGGGACTTCAGATCCTACGAGGGCTGGAAATGGTTCTTAAAAACTTGTTAAATTAATGACCCTTATTTCAGTTAGAGATCGAGATTGGGGATGGAATTTAGATTTTGACCTTTTTGCTAAGAGGATGTTTGGGGTTACAAACCTTGCGAGGATAGTCATTGATTCTTTTAAAAATTGGTTCAAGTATCGTGGTTGGGAATGGATCCTAGATCCAAAATTTTAGATGGAGTGTCCAGTCGAGACTTGGAGTCCTGTGAGGACCAAACGTGCAAAATACAAACAAGTATTTTTAGCTTTCAATGGTTGGAACTTAGGATCAAGAATGGATCCAAGATCTAGATTGTTTAGAAGAGTGTCACATTGGAACTTGAGATCCTAAAAGGACCAAAGATGGATTTTCAAACCACATGTTTAGACCATGTTTAAGTTTGGGAATCGGGGTTGGGGACAAATCCTAGACCCAGATGTTCTTGACAAAGGGTGACTGTGGGGTTTCAAGTCCTGTAAGGTTGATTCATTTAAGTTCATTGCTCAATCCAATTTAGGCTAGATTTAGTTATACAAAAACCTTAGGTAAACCCTTGGGCACGATGAGAATTAAATATCCCATAGGATAAGAGGATGGTAGGATCAATTATTCTAACCAAACCATGGGAAGGAACTAAGATCCACTACCTAGAAAACAACACCCTCAAACAAGGGAAAAAACATGAGCCCAAATGGGTGAGAAACACAAAAATGAGAAATAAAAACATGCAAACAGACAAGCCAAACAAACACCAAAATAAGGCAAACAACCAAGAAATGAGAAGGGAAAGAAAAGAAACAAACCAACCCCAAAATGCAATCCAGGCAAGGAAATCAACAAACACACGATTAATCAAACACTCTAATCGCTCCAAAACCTCCAAACACTCTTACAACTCAAGTTATCAATTAGAAAATGTAGTTATGACTATAGGAGATCCGAATATAAACCAACTTAATTATAGTGAATCAAACTGCCATTAAGGCGGTAGGTGATCAAGAGTTTGAGGTCAAGAAGGACATGAGGATTAGAACCCTGAGTGGAGAGTTTGTTTGAGACTTCCATTCCAAAATGAATAAAAGTTGGTCAGACATGAGAAGGAATGTGGGGTTGGGAGTGTTACCATAGTTTTTGTCCCATCTCAAAAACTTGTTTATTCACTCAAAAATTGGCTAAGTCTTGATGTCATCGGTCCTTTTGTCAGTTATCAAAACTTTGTTAGTCGTTGCTTAGGTTTTCATAACCTTTCCTATTCTTGATGCATTACCCAAGGTTCATCTTCATGAAGTTCTAAATTTTGTCGGTGTCTTGAAGTGTTGTCTTAACTTTTGTAAGTCTTGTCTAAGTAAATTTAAGTCATTTTAGAGTTTTCCTCAAGTTAGGAGACTTGCATAGACCACTGACAAAGTTGTCTAAACTTTCTCTATTTTTTCTTGATGTTGACGAAGGCTTTGAATGTGACATAGGAATGTATTAAAGATAAGAGGTTTTTGGTATTTCACATTGGTTTCAAAACCCCTTCTAATCGCCAACAAGGTTATAAAAACTTCTCTTCTTTTTGATCAAGTAGTTGTTCTTCATTCAAATTTTCAAAAACAGTTACAATGAAAGAATGATGTGAAATAATACACATGCCAACTATGGTAAGAGAATAATTAATTGCTCGCCTACCTGAGTGTTAATTATGGAAGGTTTAAAAAAGTATTTGAGCTATTGAGAAGAGTATTTTCAATTGAGACACTAAAATCAGGGGAGCAAAGAAGTGAATTGGTGTAGTCATTGATTTTGGGAGCTCAAAAGACACAAAGGTACTTCTTTGTTTGTTTGTTTCAGTAAGCCATTAAGAATTGTACTTTAAGTAGAAGGGTTTTCACCAACGTAAGTCTCCTCATACAAACTATACATAAACCATTTTTAACCACCATGAAATATAAATACCAGGGTCATGAATATGTTTCAGTTTTAACCAACAAAATGCCAGAAATAGGGGATACTAAGCTAGGGAATGTAATCTTAGATGAACTCTAGGAAAGTATTACTAAGTTGAATCCCCCACCTACTACACAAAGAATAATTGAAAGAGGATTAATAGAAGCAATTGGATTTCCTGTTGCAGTTCAATGCCCAAACCTAATTATTGAATGCATTAGACATGGTGACTCTCAAACCTAGGAAGTCAAAACTTGTGACAATAGGCTAATAGTTAAAATTCAAATAACCACTTTCACCTCTTATCTAAAGATTCTAGAAAGAGAACGATTTTTAAGCCTCAATTTCTCTTCCTCAAAATTTGATTTCTTTGCCAAAAAGGGGTATTACTGAAATATAATCGCTAAGAATTGGTTGGCTGCACCTATAAAGTGTAAATCATAATTTCCCAGATGATTGCATAGAAATCATTTTGTTAAAGAAATTTTAGATATAATTGTGCTACTACATAGATTGAGAGATTTCAAAGACTGGATGTATTTCTTTATCCATGTCGTGCTCGCAAGGAAACAATTCTTAGATTGGGCCCAACTTATTAGTGATTGGATGCATGAAATGCTTGTCTTCTTTGCAGTTAATCAATCCTTTTTATGTCCTCATATCTCATCTATGACATTTCCAGTACTACACCCTGGATGGGTTTGAGACCAATCTCACTTTCCCAAAATGAAGTCCCAATTTTTTATTATTATGATAAATTGAAATTAGGTATAAGTTACCATCATCACAAGAGAATTACTAATACTTTTACCATGAGGGTGGCTTGAGAAATATAGAGGAAAATTGACTTGAGACTTACTCTTGAGTCCATCTAGTTAGTTGGCATGTATGGAAGTCACTTCATTCAATTCCAAAGATTTTCATACATTCAAGTTGGTGGTTTCAATGGTCCTCCATTAAAGCTTCCAAGGTATGTAGAGGATAATTTTGTGTTGATAGAATTTTGTAGGTAGCTTGCTGATGTAAATATGAGATGCCAAGAATGAAATAAAGTTTGTGTATAGTTTCTTGTGGGTTTTGGTTATTTCACTTGCAACTCAATGTCAGAAGCTCTCAACATTGAAAAATATCTGGTTAAGGATACTTTAAATAGTTTTTTGATGAATGATTTCCTTTTGACAACAAGGATTATGTAAAGAATAATTTACAACTTGGTTTGGGTTTCCATCATATACCTAATCTAGAAGATTACTATGCAAATTACCTTGATGAGCACAAAGTAAGGAGAAGAAGTTGGATGAGATTTTACTTGACATGTAAATAAGAATATTTGATTTTTGATGGGATATTCGAGGTATAGAAGATGATGAATGAGATCTAGTTGACCCTATTTTTGCTAAACATGTCTCTACTCAACCCATCATTATCATGGATTAGATCATAAAGGAGCTTGAAACCATTGAGGTGAGAATTGCAATTGTTTTAAGTAGTTGTTGTTCCTTCAGCATTATCTTCATTGGAACACATTGTCAAAGAATTAAAGGAAGGTAATACAAATAGATCTCCCTAAGAAATACATGGTGGGCCAATTTCTTTAGAGGACTTCTAAGCCCAAAAATTTGAAGACTACATTTGTATTGATAGAGGATGAAAATACAGGAAATGTCTATGTGGATGTCACTTTCCCTATTGCACAAAAAGAAATTAATCAAGCAATTGCGAGTGACTTTGATGTTGCAAGAATAAAATTAGGACCATCCACAAGAGAAAGAGATGTACACAACTTCTAGATAACAACAACTAGGTTAGTTGAACAAACTAATAAGGATAAAAAGTAAAGATGAATTAAAAAGCCAGGTCAGGGTCCTAACTGAATGCCTAAAGTCAGTTTTTTACTTTACCCCTCATCCCATCTCTCAAGTTGAAGCCTCTTTCAATCCAATATCAATAATGGGAAAAGAGGTAGTAAGTAAGATACATAGTTATAAGTTGTTTGGAAAAGTTATAGGTGAGCGGGTTGGAAACATAAAAGATAAAGGAAATCAATTTATTTTAGAGATGTTAAGAATTCACCAAAATGCATATGCCTTGAAAGTGGAGATAGAAAAATATATTGCTTCGACCAAAAATGAAGAAGTGGTATGGATCACATATTTGAATGAGATCAGGGGGATGTTGAATATGGGAATTGAGAAATTGGATAGTGAGTAGATCATTCCAAATGTTGTTGATGATTGTTGTATAATTTGGAAGAAGAGTGTTGAATGTAAACTACAATTAATAAAGTAGATTTTGCAAGAATTTAGCAAAGTGTTAACATAAAGTAATGCATCATGGAAGAAGTTCATAAGAACCTCTCTGCAGTCAGTTTATAGCCTATCTGGGAAGGAAGTGGTAGTGATGATGATGTTGGATTCTTGAAGGAGAAGTTCAAAAAGGTGATTAACAAGATTACTAACTCACAACCTTTCAATGCTAAAAGCTTGAGAAGATTCAGTGGAATAGACTCATTTTTTTTTAGACAGCTAGATTGGTAGGTGCATATGACAAAAGGATTGAAGCGGGACATGACGACCAGATGGCTTGGAAGTTACGAGTAGGGAATATTACTATTTCTCAACATAAGGTGTCGTGACTCTTTAGTTGTTTTCCTAATTTTCATAGTTATTTGAAAAGGATTTATTTATTTTTGGGTAGTTACTTTGAAAAAGAAGCATATACTCATCTGCTTATATATATTTGTAAAAGGAACACAAGAAACTCTCTCTAGATAGTTTTTAAAAACTTGATATTTATAATTTCAATATAGTTTGTTGCAATTGAAACCTCTATTCGCTTGTGTGCATTTGGTTTATGAAGATAATTTGACAATCTTAAATCTGTGTGTTTAAGATTTCTTCTATAGTTATGATTTATTCTTGTGTGAATGTGTCACTGTTTATCTCTAGAATTGGTTTCATTTTAAGATTATATTGGGTTGGAAATTTTTATTTACATATTACTTGGTACATGATAGTTTTTGTGCTAGTATTTATGGTATCTCATTTTCCTTGCATTTGATATCAGAAAGTTTTTTGGTATTAGGTTTATTCACCTTTACTGCTTTTAGGTCAAAAGCATGCATATGGTTTATTTCTTTAGTTTTCTTATGAATTCATTGAAAATACAAGAGGGAGATGTACCTCTAAAATTCAGAGGGTGATTGTTTCTTTTAGAGAACAATTATCCAGAGCTATTGGGAACAATTACACCTTTCAGGCTAAGAGTCAAGATTTAAGAAGTAAAACCTCAAGGTGCCTAATCTATTAGCCAAAATATTTTTGGTGACTACATTGGGGATTCAAATAGAAGTTACATTTGAGTTTCCTTATCTAGGTTGTGTTGAACGATTCAAAATTCATCTTGGATTCCCAAAGATTTACTAGATTGGATAAAGATAAAGTTATTGTTGACCTTGTCTTTAAATCTTTGCAAAAAGATAATTTTTCTTATTCAACTCTTCCCAAAAGAAGGGGTAAGCCTAGAAGTAGACCCCCTTCTCCAACTAGGTCATCTCTATACTTTTCCACTTGTCAAGCACTGATATTGCATGAAACTATTATTCTCTTGGTTATTAGTTTTCCTCATAACATGACCCATCAACAACCACCAGTCCCATGGGGAGCTTCTAGTGGTCCATTAAATTTGGGTACTAATATAAATGATTTACTTAAAGTTTCTCATAAGAATCTCCCCAAGTTTAGAGGTGATGGAAAGATCTTTCTAGAAGAACACATTGATGCTTTCTCTATCACTTGTGGTGTGCTTAGTGTGCAACATGAAGATGTGGTAGTTATATTTTTTGTAGAATCTCTTATGGATGCTAATACATAATGGTTTTACCACCTACCAAATGCTTCTATTAATAATTTGGCTACTATAAAAAAAAATTGAAAGTAGGTTCAAGAGTGCAGATGATGATCTTACCCTAATAGCATAGGTGACATAATTAAAGAAAGAGGAAAATGAACCAATGAGAGAATTTGTGGCTAAGTTTAAGAAGACTTGGGACAGGTGACATAACTAAAAAATTGACTGTGTATGTTGTTGTCTCGGGTTGCAAATAGGTTGAATAGTGATTTTTTTTCCAAATTTTGGTCACTTTAGGACAATGTACTTCAAAATGCAAGTGTGAAATGAAGGTGATTTTTTTTTGACAAGTTTTGAATGCCAATTTTAGATCTAAAATGCAATAATTCACTGATTCTAAGATGCAAAATTTTGAGAATGATGATTTTGATGCAATTTTGAAATCAAACAATGCATTTTTTTCCAATTTAAAACAATATGATTCAAATGCAACTATGCAACAATAAAGAGAAATTTTGAATGCAATTTTCAGATCTAATCATGCAACAATTAACTAATTCTAAGATGCAAAGAATGAAAGATGCAACAATTGAAATAAAATAATACAAATTTTCACTTTGTTGGCTTAAATAAAAGATGCAGGTTAAATGCAATTAACAATTTCAAACTTAAATAACCTAATGAATGCAATTTGAATATAAATATGATCTAAATAAGTAAAAAAATATATAATGCAACCTATGATGCAATATGTGCTGCAAAATTTAGAATTTTTCTATCTTTTTTGATGAAAAATGAAACCGTAAATGAGAAATGCAAAAACATACAATGCAAAACCTAGATCTAGGGTAATTTTCTTCAAATTTCAAAAGTTATATAATGTTAACTTGTTGTGTTCACCAAAATGAAACATAGAAAAAGGGAATCCTAGGTCCTAAATGCAAAAAACCTAGTATACAAGGGGACCTTTTCCAATTTTCATTAAGATGTAGATCAACAAGGTGAAAATATTGACTTTAAACCATGAAGGTGAGACAATCAGACCTAGATATACATATAATTGAGGATTGGAATGGATTGGAATTGATTTGGAATGATTAACCTAATTGAACTATATGACCTGATATGATAAATGCAATAATTCCAAAAATTGATAGACTGAAACAAAAGTTTCTAAGTGGATCCAAGATGTGTAGAGTGATATGTACCAACCTAGAAAAGCTTGTTTTAGCCACTGTAGAAGGAAATAGTCACCCAAGGGAATCTAAGTCCCTAATAGGGGGTCTTGGTCAACTTTTGGGGTCCTCTATTAGCATATTTGAGACTTCCATTTCCACTTGCAAATTTGTTGGAACGTTGTCGAATAATTCTATAAGTGAGTTTTTGTAGCTTAATAAGATGTATAACAAAAAATACAAAAATGGAGAATTTCTCTTCAATCGTTTAATCCTCTTCAACCTAAGATCTGCACATTCACAAAGAGAGGAAATTTTGGGCCATTTTAGGGGCTTTCCTTAGTCAAACCCCATGTAAGTGTTTCTAATTCCACAATGGAAAATGTCAATGGATAAATGATAATTGAAAGGAAGGAATGATGAAATCACAATGGGATATAACTCACCACCCTTCAATGGCTACCTTGAAGGACTAAAGTTATACACATCTCCTCAAGGATTTGGATCTTGCTTTCTTGAATTCTTTGGATACCTACAATAAAGGTTAGCCTTCACAAAATCATGATGACATGAACACATAAAATCACATACACTTTGACATGATGCTTGGATCTTGAATTTTTGCAATAAGGCTCTAAAGTGATGCTCTTGAATTGATCTTGAATGATCTTGAAGTTTACCTCTTGCTAGTTAGATATCAAATGATGACATAACTAGGTATCTATAGGCATTTATTCTAATTTCCCAAAAATTAGATTCCAAAAGCCACCACTTGAAATTTGAATTTTGGATGTTAAAATGTTGCCAATAACATATTTAAATTAGGGTCCTAGCTAAGAATGAGGGCCCATTCAACCATGGGTGAATGGGTCCTAGCCTAAATTTCCAAGACACACTTGTTGAGAAAAATAACAATTGATTGCACTTATTCAATGCTTGCAATCCTTCAGAAAATGGTAAAAAAATAGGCTTTGGAATGCATAATTTGGAAAATTAGGAGCTTAATTAAGTCCAATAAATTTAGGGGGACAAAAAATAATGTGAAATTGTTAAGATATAAAATTTTTTACGCTACACCAAATACTTCACCAAGTGCATTGAAGTAATTCTACTCACTTCTATCACCAATATCTAGATATCTAGTTCCATGCTCAACCATCTCATTTTTCATGTTGGTATCCCATCCAATATCATCATTGATAATGAAAAATATTTGAAAATCATTAAGTTTTATCTCTCTATGAGAAAATATACATCAAGGCCAAGTGGTCCACCTTATATTACCCAAATATAACACCCAAGCTAAGGTAAGCAATAAAATCATTATAAGAATCCTCAAGAAAATTATCAATTATGTTGCTTGTGATTGGAATCTCCAACTTACTCCTACCATCTATATATATTTGCTAGCATTATAAATCATAATAATTCCACTTTATATTCCCTCATTTATGGTGTTAAACCAATCTCACCAATAGAGATAATATAAGGAAGTTTGAGTCAAAATAGTTGGGTACTTATGTCATCATATCAAAATTTAGATCTAGAGCATATAAATTGGAAAATTTTGAAGGCCATCAACTAGATGAACCCATGAACATCATATATATCAAGGGATTATATTCCCAATCCTTTAGTAGTATTCTTCCAAAGAAAATATCCCAAAAATAGAGAATTAGAAAAAAATAAAAAATTGAAACACAAGAAAAATAAAAAATTATAAAGATAAATATGTATATCCAATGGTGAAAACCATTTCTTATGACACCTTAAGAAATTACAGTGATGAAAACCTAGTAAATAGGCATCATGTGTAGTAGGCAGTCACTCATGTCTATGATGCATCACTCTATCACTCTATATCATCTCATCCACTATTCTACCTATCTCATTCCCTCTATAAATATTCACTCCCTCCTCCTTACCCATAAGTCATTCACTCAAGTTCCCCATCCAATATTTCTTATTATCCTTACTTCATATTTTATCTTTAATTTCCTCTTCATATTTCATTCTCATCACCTTAAAATATTTCATCACTCCATCCTCTTTCATCAAATTTCTCACCTAATGAAACTCCCTCTGATAAGAACTTTCCTCCCATCCCAAAATCCCTTTACCCCTTCCATTTCATACTACCCTCCTTCACTAAGTATGAAATTCTTTCCTTAATTTTGCACTCAATTAGTGGCATCCCCTTGTTTATTTTTCATATGAAATTGTTATTTATTATATCCCCATTAGGGCATGACATTCCAACATTAATATATCCTCACATCACATCCCTTTGGGTTCTTACATTTTGATTTTTTCCTTGTTTATAATTTCCCCCTCACCCCCCTCCATCTATTCCAATTCCCTCCTAATAATTCTTCATAAAATTCTCCCTCTAGCTAGTCCATCCATTTATTTCACATTTTAACTATCCTCCCTCCATCCATCCCATCCCATGCACCTTTGGCTTCAAAATTTTATTAGATACAACTCATGCATTTTCTACATGGTTTTTATTGATTGTTTTCCTATATTTTTGTTTTTTTGCCTATGGTCCTAGTGTTTCATACATCACACCATCAAAATCTACCTCATCCTTCATATGATTATGTTCCTTGATAACACACCATTTAGATCACTATTCTATTTGCAACTTGTATATTTTTCTTTTATTCCATATGCACATAACACATTGTGATCATGATCTATTATATCATGATGTATAATGTTAGTGCTACAAAAACTAATAGGTTTATCTTTGTGCATTATGTTAATTTGATATTATTCATACTTCATTCATTTTTTATATTTCTCATTAATTTTTCTCTTCTATGTTATCTTATATCCTCCTCCTTCAATTCATCTGTCCTCTATTCCAAATCTTGTTGCATCATAACTACACTTAATCCTTGTGAGACATCATCATCAATCAATTACATCCATGAAATCTAGAATAATCTAATACAATCATCCAAGCGACTTCAATTGACATTTAAAATCCTCATCCATCATCAATTCATGGTGCATACATCACCCTAATATAATTTCTCTCAAGTAATATTTCATCCAAAATGGCACATATTCTCATGTTCCCTTATCATTTTAAGAGACCATTTGGGCCCCATTTAGCTTGAAGTGTCTCTTTGATTAGAATTACCTCTATCATCATTAGAATTGAATAGGGAAACTTGTCATCAGAGATCAATTTCATCTTACTTTTTATCTTTCTTTGACATGACACCACTTAGATATAACATTGTATCAAAGAGGGGCAAAATGTACACACCTAAACTCTTCTTAGTACAACCTTGAAAAAAATTAAATAAATAATTAAAATATTTAGTTAATCTAACCTAAGTAATGTAACCCACCTATTTAATTGGTCATTTTATTATTTAATTATGTTTTTATTTAATTATCCTATTTTCTACATCACATGGCTAAAATAATAAAATAAGTTTATTATTTAAACAAGCTTATTTTTCTCTCATCATTTATAAGAATAAAGGAAACTCTAAATAAATTTATGTCTCACATTATTATGGTCATAAAAAATTACTATTTTTAGTAAATACAATCCTAGCCAAGTTCATTTTTAAACAAAATTAGTCATTACCCTTCATCCTCTTCTTAAGCCTAGGAAAATCCTCTCATTCATTCTCCACTATTGATCTTCTAGTCTTATCTCCAACGTCCATCTTACCTCCCAAAATAATATAAATAAGAGCCATAAGATCTCATTTTATTCATCTAATTTTATGTTATTTATATGCTATCAAAATAGGTGACTTTTATACAATGGAGCATCCACATCCCAATCATTTGGAGAAAATATACTTGGCAATAATGGATCTTATGATAACTTTGTTTTGAATCTTTACTATTTTTTCTTTGGTTGAGCTTCATTTTTATGCTTTATCTAAGTTTTTCGATAGTTTAAGATAGTAATATTATCATTTGCATTTATTTTATAATGTATAGAAAATAGTTTGTTCCCATCCTATGAAGTCTCTGAGTATGTTTTACTTGGATGCTAAAGCAGTGTATTGATGTCTACATGGTGCACTATCATATTCCAAATATATAGTATTATAGACAATTAAAATTATCCTCAATGATATTACACACTTGAATATGATTACTAACATAATTTCATCTTGATTTTAATCTCCTTTTCGACTATTTAATTGAATAAGCCTAGTTATTTAATTAAATGCATCATTTTCATCTATTAATCTAATTAATTATATTAGATTAATTCATCCCTTTTCACATTAACATTTCATCTTGTTTAATTGAATAAAGTAAAATATTTAAATTAAACCCCCCTTATGTCCTCTCATATAATTGAAGAATCTAAATCATTTAATTAAATGTCATTTGACCCCTTTCATTAAATAAATAAATTATTTAATGATAACCCTAAATTCTCTCAACTTGCACAATTAAAAATTTGTTTTAATTAACTAATTACTAATTTTATCTCACCCATCCACTTGCATGGGAATATTCCCTTGAAATATTCTCCCATTTTGGCTAAAAAAGTGGAATATTCTTTCCTAAAAAACTTTCTAACAACTTTGAAAGTGTGCTTGTTTGAATCATTGTGAGCCATTGATTGTTTCTTTGATCCATGTGATCTATCATTCTCATCCATTGATGAGAATCCTTGATCCATACCTTCACCTCTCATTGCATCTTGACCATTGATTGAGCCATTTGATCTTGACCCTTGATTCACCATTTTCTCCTATAAATACCTCATATTTTGGAGAGAAATGGATCCACTTCCATCAAAGAAAAGTTACGATGCACATTTGAATACTATCTTTATTCATCATTTCATCCATTATTGAGCTTTTCTCATCCATCCTTAGTATAGTTTCATCCATTTTAGCTTAAGCTTTCGCCAATGGAGTTCGATTAGATGATCATTTTATCCAAGGGATTCGGAAAGGGTCGTCATTCCATATCAATATCACACCAATCCCCCAAAGCGACGAGGTTTGGAGTTTTAGATTAGGTTTCCTTTATGCATTCATGGTTTATTTCATGCTTAGTTTAAATGGTTTCTTGGTTGGAAGCTTTCAAACATCTCATTGGGATTGTAGCTTAGGTAGTTAAATAATGCTTAAATTTGTAGGGATCTAGTGTATTTAGCTATTACTATGATTACAATCACATTTTGGCGCAAGAAAGGGTACCTGCATAATTCATTCTAATGGGGAAATAGTGGGGCATCCAAAAAAAATCAAGAATTTTTAACTTTTTGATCTAAGCAGTAGCGTTAATCCAAAAATCATCAATCTTTGAACTGATGTAACAAGTACCTCGCTTCAAAGAGGGGAAAAATGTAGACACTTAAAATTGTCCTGAATGGTATTACACACTTGAATCTTATTACTAACACCATTTCATCTCCTTTTCGATTGTTTAATTGAATAAGCCTAGTTATTTAATTAAATGCATCATTTTCATCTATTAATCTAATTAATTCTATTAGGTTAATTCATCCCCTTCACATTAAAATTTCATCTTGTTTAATTGAATAATACAAATTATTTAAATTAAACCCCCCTCATGTCCTCTCATTTAATTGAATCATCTAAATCATTTAACTGTCATTTGACCCCTTTCATTAAATAAATTAATTATTTAATGATAACCCTAAATTCTCTCAACTTGCACAGTTAAAGCTTTATTTTAATTAACTAATTACTAATTTTCTCTCACCCATATACTTGCATGGGAATATTCCCTTAGAATATTCTCCCATTTTGGCTCCAAAAATGGAATATTCTTTCCTAACAAACTTTCTGACAACTTTGAAAGTGTATTTGTTTAAATCATTGTGAGCCACTGATTGTTTCTTTGATCCATGTGATCTTTCATTCTCATCCATTGATGAGAATCCTTGATCCATGCCTTCACCTCTCATTGCATCTTGACCATTGATTGATCCATTTGATCTTGACCCTTGATTCACCATTTTCTCCTATAAATACCTCATATTTTGGAGAGAAATGGATCCACTTCCATCAAAGAAAAGTTATGTTGCACATTTGAATACTATCTTTATTCATCCTTGCATCATTGAGGTTTTCTCATCCATCCCTAGCATTGTTTCATCCATTTTAGCTTAAGATTTCATCAATGGAGTTCGATTAGATGCTCATTTTATCCAAGGGATTAGAAAAGGGTCATCATTCCATATCAATATGACACCAATGCCCCAATGGGATGAGGTTTGGAGTTTTAGATTAGGCTTCCTTTGTGCATTCATGGTTTATTTCATGCTTAGTTTAAATGGTTGCTTGGTTTGAAGCTTTCAAACATCTCATTGGGATTATAGCTTAGGTAGTTAACTATTGCTTAAATTTGTATGGGTCTAGTGTATTTAGATATTACTATGATTACAATCAAATTTTGGTGCTAGGAAGGGTACCAACTTAATTCCTTCCATTGGGGAAACAATGGGGCATCCAAAAAAAATCAAGAATTTTTAACTTTTTGATCTGAGTAGCAGCATTAATTTGAAAAGCATCAGTCTTTGAACCGATGTAATAGGTACCTCGCTTCAAAGAGGGGCAAAATGTAGACACTTAAAATTGTCGTGAATGATATAACTATATAACTACTATGGCTAGGCCATATTTGACTCAATGAATGGGTTGCTTAGGGGAAGCTAGAGACTTTAGTGTCTAACATGTGTTGTATACCACATGATGTTCATGTTGTCATTAAACACCTTGTCTTAACTTAACCTATCCTTGTTTTTCAAAACGTTCTTTGAAACTGGTGCATTGGAATTTTACTTCCAAGAAGTTACTTACCAAGTCCAATTTATGGTTGAGGCATAAAGCTCAAGAGTTCATTATCTTGTACAAAATCTTGAGGGGGTGTTATCCCTCTATTTGTTCCCTCCATAAGTTGCATGTAAAATCATCCCTTTAGGGCATGAGGTAGGACCACCTCAAAGAACATACCCACTTGAGCTAGGATTGTTATTGCTTGTTCTTGTTTAGTCGATTTGACACATTTCTTGGTTTCAAAACAAATTAAACAAACATCAACATGTTCACCAAATTTCAAACCCTTTGGACTTAGTGTGGATACCTTTGAAAAGTACTATATTGTTGCTTGTCCCTAAGGATTTTATCTTTAGAGGCTTCTAAATATTTGGACTTATATCTTAATTCACACTTTCCAAAGTCAACATAGGGAACTATGGCCTTAACTTCTTGATTTTCACATATTAGACTTTGTGGAATGAAGGTTGCTTAGACATAGAAATTTTTTAGTTTGAACTTAATTAAGACTTCTTGATGTGGCAATGAATCAATCTCACTAAATCAAAGATTAAAACCAAATTAACACACCACACATTGGGCTTATTTAGGAAACACATTGACTCCCAAGCAACAAAGTGAAACAAGGAAAGTATTGCTAACATTGCATCAAAGTGTCATTATCCAACAAACATTGAGTCACAAGTTCTTTTTTATCAAAACATTGAGTTCTTAAGGTTTTATCACTTTAGAGGTAAAGCATGTTTCTCACCATCTTGGTCTTGTAAAATAAAGTTCCCTTTTAGGTTAACACATTTTGGGTCAAACATTCCATCCATCTCACATCACATTTGATATTCCACTTCACAAACAACTTTAGAAACTTTTGGACACATCAACATTTTAAGACTTGGGCTATCCTCAAATTAATCCCCTAACTTAGCTATTTGTATGTAAATGAATCCTTTTCCATACACTTAGTTGAATTAGTCATCATCCTTTTTGAACTAGTAAATCTTAAAGGTCTCAAGTCTACCTTTAGATTTACAAGTTCATTAGCACCTTTTTATCCAAGACACCAAAACATCAAACCTTTAAGTCTAAAAGTGTTGTCCAAAAGTTTAGAAAGTTCATCCCCCATATTATTCACCCTTTTCATCATCCACTCACATCACTGGTCCAAAACAACTTAGAGGGTCCCTTTTATCTAAATTTGAGTCAACTAGAGAGTTTAAAAACTATAAATCTCAATACACCTCTCCCATAGTTGACCCACAATTTATGGTTACAACGAGATCACAACACAAGAGAAACATGGAGAAAACCAAAAATACATCTACCATAAGTGATACTATCCCACAAAAATTTGATCCAAAGAGCCATTCTACCCCCTCACAACAACCACAAAATCCATTAGACAAAGGGTATGAGGTAAAAGATGTAAAAAACAACCCCCATGAGCTCACTGAGGAAGAACTCCTTGAATATGAACAAGATCCTAAGACAAGCCACATCGTTAACACTTTTATGAAAAATAACCATACCTAATACATGCTAGCTTTAGAAAAAGAAGGGGTTAAAATCCCTTCTACATTTGACTTTGACACAATTAGTGAGCAAACCTTAGAAAATGTGGCTTCAATTCCCATAACTTTCATCGCACAACCCTTGGCATAAGGATTGAATCAATCTATAAATCAACCTACTTCATCCCTTGTACCATGTAAAACATCAACTCCTAGTCATGCAACTAGGATTGTAACAAACCTTGGTCTCACATCCAATGTAGAAGGAAACACACTTTTGGGTACACAAAACACCAACCTTCCCCAAAGCATAAATTGGACACAAAAATTTGGTGCCCCATCACATTCTTCCACCACCATTCATAAACATCCTCTACATCCATACCCATTTTATTTCATAACATAACAACGGCCTCAACATTTAGAGCACAACCATCTTCTTCTATCCCTACCATGAGTACCCAAAGTATGTCTAACATTACACAAGGTAATATGAACCAAGTGCCTCAAGAAGAACAACAAGGGAAAGTTAACACCCTTACACAAGGTCAACCCTTAACACAAGGGACATCTCCATACAACCACCCAATTGGCCCATCAAACCCATTGGTTCGACAAAACACATCAACCCCATCTATCATAAATACAAATCAAATCAACACATTGATCACAAATCCCATTAACCAAGGTAATACCTTGGCCCCCAATCAAACACAACAATGTAACTCTCAACACATCAATCAAGGGAACCCTTCCAATCTATTGATTCAAGGTCAAAATATGTCATTGGTATTGCAACACTAAATGACACCATCAACTTTCCCATTAGCCCCCCAAGCCATAAGAAAATCAAACGGGGACCCTAACCTACATTCATTCATCCCAATCAACAATTTTACAAGGAATGATAGCACAAAACAATCCCAACCACTCACCACACATCCATCTCAAATCAACCCACAACCCACTCATACCATGAGCACTCAAAATCCATCTCATGTATCCCAACATCAAAACACTTCCATGTTGCAAGGACAACAAGCTCACACTCTAGCTTTGTAACAAGCACAACAAACTTATCAACAAGTGTTGCAACCACAACAAGCTCAAGATCACACTTTGCAAGAAAAAAAAGCCCGACAAAAAGCTTTGCAACAAAAAAAAGCTTATCAATAATCATTGCAACATCAACAAGCCCAAGCACAAGCCTTGCAACAAAAAAAATCTCATAACAAGCCTTGATGGTGTAACAACAATATCAACAAGCCCAACAACAAGCCCAACAACAAGCATTGCTCGAACACCAACAACGAGCCCAACAACAAGTGTTTCTAGCACAACAATACGCCCAATAACAACAAGTTCTTACACAACAACTGTATACGTCTAAAAATGGTCACGATTAGCTTGTTAATTAATCAAATATGAATTATTTAATTAATTCCCCTAAAGTCATCTACATATATATAAATTTAATTCATATTTATTTGTCCATTTTCTAATTCTTCTACCTTAATTAAAAAATAATTTTATTTAATTATTGACATTTCCCACATTCCTCTTAATTAAATTAAATAAATACAATTATTTATTTTAATTATCATATCATTCTAAAGTTTTAATATTTGAATATTCAAATAATGGAATATTCTCTTCATCCCATAATCAAATTAAATATTAAATATTTGTTTCATATTTTCCTCTCACTTAAATTATTTCTAAAAACATAATTAAATATAATTTATTTAGGGATGCGAGTTTCTATATCCATCTTCACTTCCAAATTAAATAAATTTATTCAACTCATTCTAATGGGCTTCTTCAAATGGCAATTTCCCTTGGATCTCAATGATGGAAATTGAAGGAAAAGGGAAACCTTCTATCACCTCTCCACAACCAAAAATCTTCCAAATACACCACCACAAGCTTACCAAATCAATAACACCAACACCCAACAAAGAGGACCACCTAAGACTATAAATACCCAAAAAACAAAACACACCATTGGGGGAACATATCAAGAAAATCATGTAACATACATGCAGTAAAATATGATTACTCTCCCCAACTACCAAAACTATCGAGAACCATCTTAGCATAGCCTTGCATTTACAAAAAGGATCTTTTAAATTTTCACAAGATCAAAGGACATAAAACATCTAGATGTATGAAGCTAAAGAATGTTATCCAAGATCTCATAAAAAATGGGGACGTGACTACCAATCTACCACTAGGTAAACCAAGACCTCAAGATGTACAAGAACCCAATGCTAGACAGCAACAAAGGGAATGACAATAGAAAAGGAAAAAGTTACACTAACATAGGTCATGTATATTCCAATGTGATTGCCTCTTGTGACAATGTCGTAACAGTCGTCACCATCAAAGGACCTAGTGCGGAGTGTGGATTCACCACACAATGTTGAAAGGTCACAATCCAAGGAGCTTCATCACAATCTAGGGCACAACCTACAATGATGACGTCTAACCCTAGAAACTACAGTCTCCTAGATCAGTTAAAGAAAATCCCTGCTTAGATCTCCATCCTTGAATTATTGAAGCTATCCCCCACACATAGGGATATACTAGAAAAATATTTATCAACCTCTCACATACCTGAGAATATGGATACTAAGAAATTTCAAGCTATGATAGAGCATATCACCACCCCCCCATCTTCTCATCTTCTCCAAACAAGACCTACCAACATAGCTGTCACACAATCACGCTTTGCATCTTGAGGTCATTGTACATAAGAATAAAGTTAAAAGAGTCCTAGTAGATGGAGGTGTTGGTCTCAACATTTGCACCCGTCAGTTAGTTAGAAACTTGGGTTTCTCAGAGGATTCTATTGAAAAGAAAAAGGGTGTAACTATAAGGGCATATGATTATCAAGAGCGGGTGTCTCAAGGAATCATCAAGCTACCTATCCAAGTGGGACCCATCATTGTTGAAACCACATGTCAAGTGCTAGATCTTGACCTTCCCTACAATATTTTACTCGATCGACCATGGATCCATGCCATGCACATTGTAGCTTCCCCGTACCACTAATGTGTCAAGTTTCCCTTTGAGGATAAAGAAGTTACCATCCATGGTGATCATGAACCCTTTTACTACTGCAAGAACCTTGAGGCTAAATTCTACAAGATCCCCCAAATACCTAAGAATGATGAAGGGAATACATCCTCCTCCTCATTTCTTGATCCATCCTCCATTGCATCCACCTTAGAATCCACAACACCTATTGTGCAGAATATACCTAACATCAAGGCAATAATCAAGGATAACATTTTTTGGGATTACAATCTAAAGAAGGATACTTTTGTGCTGGGAGAGTTACCTCTTTCTGCCAAATCTCATGGAAAACCGCAACCTATCAAAAAATTAGCTAAAATAGTGAAGGCATCATCCACCCCCTTCACCAAGTGGGGGGACTAGAACAAAGAGGATGCCAATGAAGAAAATGTATATAAGTTATTGTATCAGAACAACTGATCCATGCCCATTCTTTTGAAGGAAGATGACAACAAAATATTATAGCTAATGATGGGATGGGAGTATAACAAGAATGAAAAGCTAGAAAAAAATGACAACGGATTGATAGAACCCATCATTCTTAAGAGACATACAAATAATCTTGTCTTAGGATGTACTACTAGCAAGGTGACCCTTATTGGAAAAGGTACTTCTAATAAATAGGATGAGGCTTCCTCTTGGTTACCAACATCATACGATACTACCCTAGATGACTTTCCCCTTGACATCACTAACTTTTTTGAGGATACCTCCATCTTTATGATAACCACAACATCCTTTACCCCAAATGGACAAGCCTCTAAATTAAACCTAGTATACCCCCAACTGATCGACTAGGACCAACGAGGACCACCAATTCTATATATGTTCAAAAATGATGAAGCGATCTCAAAATTTATGGGACTCTACGATAACTTTCCATGTGGGGATCATAAAGTAGGATTTGACATAGAGCTAGACACACAAGAATACTATGGCAAGACAATTGAATCCCTTAGTCACACAATCAATGATATGAGAATAACTTGTAGGTCTTTCAATGAAAATCACACTGTGGCACTTTCAGATCACAAAATAGTAAAAAGAAAGGACACATCTGAAGGTGAAAACCTCTCTGAGGCATCAGAGGATGAGGGATTCAATCTCCCCCTTAGTGAAAAACATCTAGAAAAATCAATAGTACTGGCAGAGAAAGAAACTCCAGTGAATGTGGGAAAAAAGGAGGTACCTAATATAACCTTCTATGTTGAATCATTGTTAGATGAACATAGAAAATTGGCATCATTCCTTAAAGAGTGAAGGGAAAACTTTACATGTTCCTACAAATATATTCCTAGACTCTATCTTGAAGTGGTTGTACATCACTTAGCAGTTTATCCTGAAGCAAAACCAATGAAACAAAAATTGAGAAAGATGCAACCTCGGATAGCATTACCGATTAAAATAGAATTACAAAAGATCCTTGATATTGGATTTATCTGACCAATCAACTATCTTGAGTGGATTTACAACTTGATGCCAATCTCCAAACCCACTAAGGGGATCAAAATATGCATAGACTTTAGGGACTTCAACAAATCATGTCTAAAAGATGACTTCCCTCTTCCTAACATCAACACCATTGTCAATCTAACCATAGGACATGAAATTTTATCACTCATGGATGGATTTTTAGGATATAACCAAATCATGATCACTAAGGAAGACCAACATAAAATTGCATTCACTTTTCCATGGGGAACATACTATTGGAACATGATGTTGTTCAAGTTAAAGAATGTAGGAGCAACATATCAGAGGGCGATGACCCTAATCTTTCATGATATGATCCACAAAATAGTCGAAGACTAGCCAAATCAAAGACAAGGAAAGAGCACATAGAAGTATTGGAACAAATATTTGACAAGCTCAAAGAATATAAGGTATGATTGAACCCAAAATAGTGTGTCTTTGGCGAAACATCAGACAAGCTTCTTGGCTACATAGTGTCACAAAGATGGACAGAAATAGATCCAACAAAGGTGAAAGAAATCTTAAACACGGAGCCACTGAAAACATTGAAACAAATGTGAGGTCTACAAGGAATATTACAATCCATTAGGAGATTCATCATGTAGCTATCAGACAAGATCCACCCCTTCTCTCACCATCTTTATAAAGGAATAACATATAAGTGGGATGAGAAATGTGATGTAGCCTTTTAGCAAATCAAAGACTATTTATTGACACCTTCAATGCTCATGCCACCAATACAAAACAAGCCATTGATCCTATACATTTCAGCTACATCAGCAACATTAGGTGCTCTTCTTTCCCAACGCGATGAAACACAAAACGAAAGAGTCATATATTATATCAACAGGACTTTAGTGGGATATAAAATGAATTATTCATATATAGAGAAGGCATACCAAGCGGTAGTTTTTGTTTCACAAAAATTCAAACACTATATGCTAGCACATCAAATCAAGCTCATTACTAAGATTGACCCATTAAAATATTTGTTGTCTAAAGCAACTCTCATTGGGAAAATGGCCAAGTGGGTAATGATCTTAATAGAGTCTGATATAGAGTATGTGGAGCAGAAGGCTATCAAAGGATAAGTAATTGTAGATCATCTAGCAAAAGCACCCATTTATGCATATAATCCTTTGGTATTTTAGTTTCTTGATGAGTTGGTCTTTCTCCTCAACGCAGTCAATCAGTGGAAAATATACTTCGATGGGTCATATACTCAACATAGGTCAAGGGTAGGCATCCTCTTTATCACCCCTCAAGGTGTTTATATTCCAAAGTCATATCAGCAATCCTTTCCATGTACCAATAACATTTTTGAGTATGAATCTCTCATAATGGGGTTAAGAATAGTAGTCCAATAACAGATACAAGAGTTAAAAGTCTACGGGGACTCATGGTTGATCATTAACCAAGTCAACAATGACTACAAGACCAAGGATGATAAACTTAATCCTTACAAGAAGATGGTATAAAGTCTTAAGGAATTCTTCATTCATATAACCTTTTAGAAAATACCTCATGCAAACAATCGAACAAAAGATTCCATGGCAAAAATTGGGTCTTTGTTAGACATGCCACATAGCGTTCTTCAATGTGAATTCTTGGTAGAGCAACTTCTCGTACCGTATTTTGAAATACCTAAATTTGAATTTGTGTGTGTAATCGTTGGTCTTGGTTCCCCATGGTATCATGATATATTCACCTATCTTAGCAAAGGTACCCTCCCATATGATATCACCTCTAACCTTAAGAAAACATTTGTTAAAAAGGCATCCCGATTCATCATCTTAGGTGATACCTATACCGTAGAAGCATCAAGGGGACATTGTTATGATGTCTCAACCAAAAGGAAGCCTTAACTGCCTTAACAAAAGTGCATGAAGTAATTTGCGGTTCCCATTCTAGTGGTATGACCTTATCCAAGAAACTATTGAGGATGGGGTATTATTGGCCAACCATGGAAAGAGAGGCTCATCAATATGCACAAAAATGTATCCAATTTCAACAACATGGAGACCTTATCCATGCTCTAGCTCAAGAGTTACAACCGATTGTCACACCTTGGCCTTTCTTGCAATGGGGGCTCGACCTCATAGGAAAGATTACCCCACCTCATCTAATGGAAAAAAAATCATCATCATGGCCACTGAGTACTTTATAAAATGGTTGGAAGCTATCCCTATGACTTACATAACAAGGAAATAAATCTCAAAGTTCATCCTAAACTACCTTATTTTTCATTATGGTGTTCCACAAGCCCTTATCTTAAATAACGAGACACCTTTCAAAAATAGGATGTAAGAGAGCTATACCAAAAATTCAACATCCAAAATCCTTTCTCCACCCCCTATTAGCCCCAAGGTAATGGTCAAGCCAAGGCTACTAATAAGACCATACTGAAAATACTAAAAAAATGGTCAATGAAGTTGGTTGTGACTAGCATCTAGAGTTAAACCCCGCCTTATGGGCCTATTGAACCAGTATCTACACACCTACATGTGAAACCCATTTCTCCTTAGTCTATGGATCTGAAGCCATCCTACCTATTGAGGTCAAGCTTCCCTCATTGTGATTGTCACTATAGAATCTAATCACTAATGAAGAAAATAGGGTGTCTCGGCTAAATGAGTTAGAGTTTCTGGATGAGCATTGTCTTGATGCCTTGAATCATCTACAAGCATACAAAAATCGACTGAAATGAAGCTACAACAAGAAGATCAAGATTTTTTCTTTCTAGGTGGGAGATCTAGTCCTCAAGCATAATCAAAAGAATGTTTTGGTTCATGACAGTAAAGGAAAGTTTGAGCCTAATTGGTTGGGACCATTTGTTATCACAACAAGCTATGGATCATGACCTTATCAATTATCAATTCCTAAAGGAGAACCCTTGTAGGAACTAATCAATAGTCTACATCTCAAAAAAAATTATGCCTAGGTTTGAAAGGTGTAATTTCAAAAATACAAAAAAATCAAAAAATAACAAAAATCCAAAAAAATAAGAAAAAGGATTGCAAATAGTAAAGAAAAAAATTGTCCTCTAGTGAAAACCACTTCGGTGGTGCTTTGGGCAAGTACCTTGGTGAAAACTTGGCAAACAAGTGCCTTGCATAAATAAGCACCTCCATCTACCATTGGCTCTTTAGCTTATCCTACTTCACATAGCATCCATCATCACATCACTAAACCTATTTATTCTATCACCCATCCACATTTGTATCATAGCTTGATGTTGCATAAGTATCATATTTCCCTCTAGTACTACCTAACACTTTCCTAAGGTCAATTTTTCCTACCTATATCGAGGTAGTCTATCACATCACACTAGGGGAATTTTTTTATGCTTGCATCGAATCAAGTTATTGTATATCTTAAGGTTATTTAAAATCTCTCAAAAAATCCCAAAACATTTGAAAACCTCATCAAAATCCAAAACCACTTGCAAAAGCCAAAAAACCCAAAAACATCAAAATCTTGTATAGCCAAAATCCAAAAACATTCAAAAAGTCGTAAAGTTAAAATCCAAAACATTCAAAACACATAAAAATCCTTAAACATGTAAAATAGTCAAAAAATCAAAAACTTTTTTTTTTTGATAAAATGCAGGATATGCCTGTATTATATATTAATATATAAAATATTTACATAAAGTTTTATCAGAAAACTCTATTTTGTCGGACCAAAATACCTTACTAGATGGACTGACTGCATGAATAACTACCTAGGATACAATAGTCAAATTTAATGACATGATGATATCTTCATGGAAGATGTATGCCATAATGATGCATATTATACTTGTCGCATGCACACGGAGACATAGGACAATCTTGAAATATATCAATCAAAATATTGTCATTATTGTACCAAAATCCATCTTAACCCCCTTAAGAAATGATGTTTCTGAGGAATTTCCTAGGAAATACCCCCTATATACCTTTTCCCTTAAAAAGATTATAAACACAGCCAACTACAAAATCTGCTTGGAAATTGTTCTTTCACAAATTTCCCTCTACTTTCTCAATATCTCCTAAGGATTGACACAAATCCATTAATTTTGCCAAAGGAAATTTTACAACACCTGACTGGCTAAGAATTCTTCTTGCTTTGGGACTGGATGACATGGAATGATGAATTAGAATCTTCAACCCTCAAAATTTAGTTTACATGATTGCAATCTTCTCGTGCCAAGTAACCCTCAAACGACCTACATTCCGCAACTGACATTCACTGCACTCAGAAGTTCATGGATGAACGGTAATTTATTATCCTGAAACTTTCAAGTCATGACTCAACCACTTCTATTGAAAAGGCTTGTATGGTAGTATTTTACCCTTTCACAGAAATGCATATATGAAATACAACAATCTGGTTTAAAGAAAATCCACTCGTATTTTTAATGAAACATCATCAACATAAGGTTAGCAAACACAAAATGATTCTTTTGAGTTTAACATCCATTATGTTGATCGCAAGGAATCAAAGGACAAGTTTCGTTGATCTAGGAAAGCACCACTACAAGCAGATCATCCCATGCACTTGAATTTTTAATGCTGATGTCTTTACTAAAGAATCTAAACAACCATGGTCCCTAATTTTGATGGTTCTTCACTGAACATGGATCGGGGGTAGGCCTTTTTTTCACCCCTGGACACACTAACCTCGATCATATAGGTTGATGTTTCCATCTCCAACAACATAGACCATAATTTTCATTGATTCTGGGCAAAAATAGTGCAATATGGAGGATTACAGAACTACAAGTATTGGTGACTCACAATAGTCATTAATCATATCAATAGCGACTATCAGACCAAAGATGACAAACTGCTGCCACAAAAAGATGGTGGATCCTTCAAGAAATGCTTGTGAACATTCAATTCAAAAAAATTCCAAGGCTTGATAACAAGGCAGTTGATGCCATGGCTTCGATTGTATATTGCTACAACTCCCAGAAACTAAATCGTTATGAATTTACTAGTGGAACAATCATTTTACCTGCTTATGATACCCCAAGTCAAATCATTTTCCATTTGGTCAGTTTGATTCACCTTGGTACACAAAATTTATGCCTACAAAGATGATATCTTGCCACTCGATTTATATAACCAAAAACACAATTTTATCCACCAATCCACTCGCTACATATTATGTTGGACCCTTTAAAGAATGGTCTTGATGGTAGATACTTCGATGTCTTGAATGTGAGGAACTGACCTTTACAAGAAATTCAAGTGGCATCTGTGGTACTCATTCGAAGGACATGACCTTATTTAGCCTATTGATTAGAATGGGTACTACTGGCCTAAATGGAGAGGGAATCATTGTTTTTGTGAACGACTGCTCAAAATGCAGATTCATGGGAATCTCATTATGCCCATCTACTAAGCCATTATAATTTCTTACATTTTCTATGGGGGTTGATCTGAGTGGGAGATTCATCCCAAAATATCGACAAGCATAAGTTCATCATCATGTAAACAAGTATTTTTACCAAGTGGATTGCATTGGTCCCTCTTACTAAAGTTTTCGGCAAACAAATTCATCATTCAGCTCAACTATATTTATTTGCCTATATGGCATTCCCAACATTAAGAATAATGGACATCCATGAAAAAATTTTGATGTTGATGAACTTTGTGAGAATTTTGAATGCATAGATATTCAACACCTACTATCCACAAGGATTTCCTCTAGAGGCCCCAAATAAAATCATATTTTTTTTGAAGAAGACAGGTGATTTCCATTTAATTGCACATTCAAAATGCTCTTGGGCCTATAGAACCAGTATCCAATGGAAACTTTAGACAACACCATTTCTCTTGTCATATCCAAAAATGAATACTACCTTTGAAGTTGGATTCCCATCATTGATGTATCATTGAAACACTTTACAAAAAAGGAGAATCAAATAATAAACTCCAATCCATCAAGAACTCCTAGATGAATCAAAACAAAAAAAGCTGATCATTAAAAAGTGGTATCTGTGTGTGATGTCTCGTAGGATAATCTTTAAAAGTAAAATAGGCCCTAGGTGTGTCTGGGTGATAGGTCTCTAAAAGACATAAAACACATCAATAGAGAGAACTTGAAAATTTAGACAAATTGAAAATATTTTCTCTGGTTTGCCAATATATTCAGGAGCCTATTCAGATATCCAAAAAAGACCTGTTTGAGCCTCAACCTATTACAAATGCCAAAACAAAAAATATTATTATGTCTAAAGAAGAAATACAAAAAATTTCGCTTTCACCCAAAATAAAAGAAATACAAAAAAAATAATCGTCATCATTAGAAATTGGTAAATTAGAAAAAGAAAACAAAAGAAATAGTCATGGAGTGTGTCCCTAAGAAATACAAAGAAAAGTCTAAAAGTAGGTAAACAAGTTGATAACATTTGTATCAATGGCCTATGGTTACCTTAGTCTTGAAAAAAAAATCTGATAAACATCTCTAGGATGTATCCTTCCTAAATGGGCAAAATAAAAAAAATCACCTTAGCTATGTTACTTGAAAAAGTGATATAGATCTATTGACAAGAAAAATGCAATAAAAACAAATAGTGAAAATCTATTGAACATTCCTATTTGTAGCTTTCCATCTATTATTCATGTTCTGCATTTAACTTTTCAGCCTTCCTTTTCATACATCTTTTTCATCATCTTAAGGCCACACCAGCACCATGCTATCATCATTTACCTCGAGTGATAACATCTTACCATGGCTTGATTATTGTACATATTCATTTCAGCAAGTTGTGTCAATACCAAGGGCAAACATGGGTATACTGGGGGCAATCAACTTTCAAGTTTTACCAAAACAGTGAGACAATGACACCGAAGCCAATTATACAAAACAAAACAACCAAATCAAACCAAAACATCCAATCATTGATCCATACCACAGTAGCTTTCAATTGTGTACCTTATCATGACTCATATCTGGATGGTCTATAATCTAGATAATGTTTGGAATAACAGTATTTCATTTTTGAACAATGGTTGTTTAATTTTTGATATCATTTCTCTGGAGCACACTCGATGATGTATTGAACTAGAGTGGCAAGGAAAGAGGATGATTTTTCTTTGTCTAATTATCCATCTGTTGCAAGTATGTCTGAGACATGATTTCCAAATTTTATCCATCCAAATTTGCATCAGATGGTGGTTAGTCTTTGTCTGTTCACGGAAGAAATGCTCAGGTCATCTCGGTTCAATTATACCTAGATGCTTGTGTTCACTTGCTATATCAAAAATCATGAAAGTTGTACTCAAGTCATCATTGGTGCTAATTTCCCCTCTGATGCTTGTACACACTTCCAACATTTTCAAATGCTCTATGATGATTTAAGCAGGCTAGCCAAAAGGCTCAACAAAATGGTCAGTTTCATTTAGTTGCATTTCATTTTAGGTCATGGTACATAACTGTATATTGGATTTGCATCAAGAGTTTTGAAAGGCCAATGGTTTTCAAGTTTCTTTGGACTATTTGTAGAGGACAATGCAGACGTTTGGTTCATTATCATTATCATTTATTGCATCATCATTCATTTCCTTTATATCATACATTTCATCATTTCATTCATTATCATTCAAATTAGTTTCATACATTTCATCATTTCATTCATTATCATTCAAATTAGTATCATACATTTCATCATTTCATTCATTATCATTCAGATTAGTTTCATACATTTCATCATTTCATTCATTATCATTCAAATTAGTATCATACATTTCATCATTTCATTCATTATCATTCAGATTAGTTTCATACATTTCATAATTTCATTCATTATCATTCATATTAGTATCATACATTTCATCATTTCATTCATTATCATTCATATTAGTATCATATATTTCATCATTCCATTCATTATCATTCAGATTAGTATCATACATTTCATCATTTCATTCATTATCATTCATATTAGTATCATACATTTCATCATTTCATTCATTATCATTTAGATTAGTTTCATACATTTCATCATTTCATTCATTATCATTTAGATTAGTATCATACATTTCATCACTTCATTCATTATCATTCATATTAGTTTCATTGGCATTTCATCATTTCATTCATTATCATTCATATTAGTATCATACATTTCATCATTTCATTCATTATCATTCAGATTAGTATCATACATTTCATCATTTCATTCATTATCATTTAGATTAGTATCATACATTTCATCATTCCATTCATTATCATTCATATTAGTTTCGTTGGCATTTCATCATTTCATTCATTATCATTCATATTAGTTTCATTAGCATTTCATCATTTCATTGATTATCATTCAGATTAGTATCATACATTTCATCATTTCATTCATTATCATTCAGATTAGTATCATACATTTCATCATTTCATTCATTATCATTCAGATTAGTTTCATGCATTTCATCATTTAATTCATTATCATTCATATTAGTATCATACATTTCATCATTTCATTCATTATCATTCAGATTAGTTTCATACATTTTATCATTTCATTCATTATCATTCAGATTAGTATCGTACATTTCATCATTTCATTCATTATCATTCAGATTAGTTTCATACATTTCATCATTTCATTCATTATCATTCATATTAGTTTCATACATTTCATCATTTCATTCATTATCATTCATATTAGTTTCATTGGCATTTCATCATTTCATTTATTATCATTCATATTAGTATCATACATTTCATCATTTCATTCATTATCATTCAAATTAGTATTATACATTTCATCATTTCATTCATTATCATTCAGATTAGTATCATACATTTCATCATTCCATTCATTATCATTCATATTAGTTTCATTGGAATTTCATCATTTCATTCATTATCATTCATATTAGTTTCATTAGCATTTCATCATTTCATTCATTATCATTCATATTAATTTCATTGGCATTTCATCATTTCATTCATTATCATTCAGATTAGTATCATACATTTCATCATTTCATTCATTATCATTCAGATTAGTATCATACATTTCATCATTTCATTCATTATCATTCAGATTAGTATCATACATTTCATCATTTCATTCATTATCATTCATATTAGTTTCATTGACATTTCATCATTTCATTCATTATCATTCATATTAGTTTCATTGGCATTTCATCATTTCATTCATTATCATTCATATTAGTTTCGTTGACATTTCATCATTTCATTCATTATCATTCATATTAGTTTCATTGGCATTTCATCATTTCATTCATTATCATTCATATTAGTTTCATTGACATTTCATCATTTCATTCATTATCATTCATATTAGTTTCATTGGCATTACATCATTTCATTCATTATCATTCATATTAATTTCATACATTTCATTCATTATCATTCATATTAGTTTCATTGGCATTTCATCATTTCATTCATAGAGTCTCATGCCGCATTAAGCATTATCATCATAAAATCTACATTTTATTCATTTCAATATCATTATCATGTACTTTTTTCATATTCATCTCATCATCGCATTACAATTATCATGTTGTTAGGATGATGCATTCATTTATATTATCATAGTCATTATATTTTTTCATTCGCTCTAATCAATTTCATTAGTCATTCTCATATATCATGTGTCATTTCCACTATTTCATTATAGCATGCATTTATGCCATCTTCTTATCGTTACCATTGTCATTATTTAGTGTTCATTATCATTTATTTATGGTCCATCCCATTTCATCATTTGCATTATCCTTATTAGTTATATTATGCTATACATCAATAGCATTATCGATTTCAAAGCATTATGATATTATATATGCTAATATAGGACCTAATTCAAACCCTAATAAATGTAGTAAAAATATGAAAACTGAGAAAATTTTTGAAGCACATACTCGGGGTCTTGCATCTGGAGGCCATTGGTACTCTCGAACTATGTCTGCAAGGTGTGTAGGAAGCATGCCTTGTGCCATATCGCCAAGGTGTCAGAGAAAAAGTACAACAATTCGCTAGGAGATAATAGTGCAAATGAATTGAAAGTGACCCTTTAACCTCTATTTATGCCTAAAAATTAGGGTTTTCTGCCCTAATTTGAGGGGGAAACTAGGGTTTTCATCTTGTTTTTCCAATTTTTGAGCTATGGGGCATGTTTTGAGGAATTTTTTGCATTTCTAAGCTTATTTTCACATCCTGAAACCTTTTTGGCACCTGAATCAATGTTAAACCTTTGTCACGACGTCAACCCAAATTTTTTAACTTAATTCTTTCCACTAGGGCAATAGTGGGGCATCCAAAAAAATCAAGAATTTTTAACTTTTTGATCTAAGAAGCAACATTAGTCTGAAAAGTGTCAATCTTTGAATCGATGTAATAGGTACCTTGCTTCAAAGAGGGGGAAAATGTAGACACTTAAAATTGTTTTGAATGATATTACATAATTGAATTTGATTACTAACACCATTTCGTCCTAAATTTTATCTCATTTTCGACTATTTAATTGAATAAGTAGGTAGTTATTTAATTAAATGTATCATTTTCATCTATTAATCTAATTAATTATATTATGTTAATTCATCCCCTTTCACATTAACATTTTATCTTGTTTAATAGAATAATGCAAATTGTTTGAATTAAACCCCCCTTATGCCCTCTCATTTAATTGAATAATCTAAATTATTTAATTAAATGTCATTTGACCCCTTTCATTAAATAAATAAATTATTTAATGATAACCCTAAATTATCTCATCTTGGACAATTAAAACTTTATTTTAATTAACTAATTACTAATTTTCTCTCACCCATCCACTTGCATGGGAATATTCCATTGGAATATTCTCCCATTTTGGCTCCAAAAATGGAATATTTTTTCCTAAAAAACTTTCTAACAACTTTGAAAGTGTGTTTGTTTGAATCATTGTGATCCATTGATTGTTTCTTTGATCCATGTGATCTTGAATTCTCATCCATTGATGAGAATCCTTGATCCATTCCTTCACCTCTCATTGTATCTTGACCATTGATTGATCCATTCGATCTTCACCCTTGATTCAACATTTTCTCTTATAAATACCTCATATTTTGAGGAGAAATGAATCCACTTCCATCAAAGCAAAGTTATGTTGCATGTTTGAATATACTATCTTTATTCATAATTTCATCCATTATTGAGATTTTCTCATCCATCCTTAGCATAATTTAATCCATTTTAGCTTAAGCTTTCATCAATGGAGTTTGATTAGATGCTCATTTAATCTAAGGGATTGGGAAAGGGTCGTCATTCCATATAAATATGACACCAATCCCCTAATGGGATGAGGTTTGGATTTTTAGGTTTCCTTTGTGCATTCATGGTTTATTTCATGCTTAGCTTAAATTGTTGCTTAGATTGAAGCTTTCAAACATCTCATTGGGATTGTAGCTTAGGTAGTTAAATATTGCTTAAATTTGTATGGATCTAGTGTATTTAGCTATTAGTATGATTACAATCACAAGTCTACTATATCCATTTGTAGAATTACTAATGACCTTTAAGCATTTGAATATTCCTTTGTAACTATCATCCACCTAATGCTTGGAATTCCAATAGTCACCTTTACATTTTTGGTGCAGGGGCACCTTCAACCATCATTCAAAATATGTCTTGGTAATGAAATGTTTGGGTGAGTTTAGAGGTTTTTTCATAAGGTCTACTAGATCATTCCTTCATGTCTTTTGGAATTTTGTATGTCTTGGTGGTCAATGTGCACAAATGCATTTTTACATTGAATTGTGTCAATAAATTGAATTGGAAGCCTTAATGGAAAACATATGAATTTGTGTGAATTGTGCAAGAGTGGGGGTCCTAATTATGTATTAGGAATGAGTTAAAAAGGATCTAGAAGTCATTAGTTAGAGTCAATTCGGTTGGAGGGGTTTAAAATTTCAAATTTGTGAGTTGCTTAATGCAACAAATTTGTTATGAGTCTCTAAAAAGTTAGTTTTGGTGGTTAAAGGCATTGTGAAAGGATATACTGAATTGTAAATGTTTAAAAGCCTTGAAAAACGCATGGGGAACTGATGTTGGTTGGGGGGTAACGAGCAATCATTGAATAAAGGCATTCTAATTATCTTATTTCTCTATTTTTTTCCTCATTATCTCTATTTTCTGTATCTTTCCATCACTGTACAGGCCGTACAGGTAGTTTGATGAACCAAATATCTTGTGATTGTTGTAAGTGATGGGGTTAGCAAGTTTTTGAATCTATATTGAAGTTCAATTCACAAATTTATATTTTTTTTTGCTATTACTGTGTAATCTGCCTGTACATAACAATGAACACCGTTTGTAGTTTCAGCATGCTCTAGGCCTTCCCACTTACTATACCACCCTGTTGCTTGGTGGGGAGGCATGGAGATAGCTTAGGAAAATTTTCTTTAAGTTTTGAAATGGAAATAAAGAAGGTTGCTGACCACGGAACACCAACAAAGTGAAGAATAAGGGTCTGTATTAAGTAGGAATGAATAGGACAGTGGTATGTTTCGTTCATCTGCTATTAGTATGGTCTAGGAAAGGGTGTGAAGGGCCTGTACAAACTCTGAACAAGTTTATTAGTGCATTGGTAGGGCTTGGAAAGCCTTAGGAGGCTGGAAACTCAAAAACCCTAAGTGTTTGGAAGGAAATTGGTTTCAAGGAACGATGGCCAAGAGGTTGAGGAATTGACTAAAACCTGTGAATTTGAGTGTTTTTCAGACATGATTAGTGACTGTCCAAGTGATTATGAGAATAGGAGAAGATTGAAGGGTACTTTGTTTGTAAATTATGGCTAATCTTGTAGCCTTTTAAGTAGGGTCACTTAATGAAACTCCATAATGTTTCCAAAGAACCTTGTATGAATGATTGGGGAATTGTATTTAATGTTGAATGGATGCCATGTAGATGTTGTGTTGATCTTTTTACAGTCTTCTTGAAAATATATGGTCTTTAGTTGATTTTTGGTGACTTGAAGCTATAGTGGCATATTTGAGAGAAGTTGTGTCAAATTTATCTCTTGGGTTTCCACCACCTCTGCATCATAGTGGTATAAGAGCAAGGAGTAGGTTTTGGTTTGCATTTTGCATGTTGAAGAAAAGGCAAGGTTGACAAGATGCCTCCAAAGAACAAAGATATGGCTAAAGAGATGAAGGAGATGAAGGAAAGGCATGCAAGAGAACTCAAAGAGTTTGAAGAAAGAATCATAGCCCTGGAGACAAAAAAGAGAAGAGATGCTTAAGAGAGTGAGACAAATGAAGAGGAAGAAGATGAATTTGAATACATGGAAGAAGAACTTAATCCAAAGACCAAAGGATTGCAAAGTTTCTAAAGGTAGTGAATACTGACAAGCCTAAGGTAAAACTTGATGTTTCTAAATATGGTGGTAGTCTGAATGATGAAGAACTACTTGACTGGATTTCTACATTAGATAATTATTTTGAATGTGAAGAAGTTCCTGAGGAGCAAAGAGTAAGGATTGCAAAGACTAAGTTGCAGGGTCATGCTTTGGTATGGTGGGATTACTTTCAGTTTGAGAGGATGAAACAAGGAAAGTCTAAGATCACATCATGGGACAAGATGATATCAAAATTGAAAGGTAAATTCTTACCTAAAGACCACCAAGTTCAAATTTTTAAGAGATTACAAAACTTAAGACAAAGGGAAATGGATATTAAGTCTTACACTGAGGAGTTTTATAAACTAAGTTTAAGATCTGGTCATCATGAGAATGAAGATGAGAAAATTGCTAGGTATATTGGTGGTTTAAGGCTTAATGTACAGGATGAATTGGTTTTGGCTAACCCTAGGAGTGTAGAGGATTGTTATCAAATGGCTATCAGGGTGGAGGAGAAATTGAAGAGAAGGAAAGACAAAGTAGTTAGAGGTAGAGGTGGTGCATCAAGAGGAAGAGGATTCATGTCTAGTTCAAAGCCAACCAATGATAATCAAGAGGATGCCATGAAAGGCCAAGAGCAATCTAATTCTAGAGGTGGATGGAGAGGCACAAGAGGCAGATTTGGAGGAGGTAGGAATTCCAACAATGAATTTTCAGGAAGATGCTATACTTGTAACCAACCTGGACATCCATCCTTAAAATGTCCTGAAAGGCAAGGTTCAAGCTCTCATGGAGGAGAAAGGAGGAATCAGCTAGTGCATGAAGAAGAAGAGAATGTGACTTCACCGATAGTGAACCTCACATCAGAAGTTGGAGAAGCATTAATGCTACACAAAAAACTTTTGAATACTTCTAAAGAGGAGCCATTGCATAGGAAAGCACTCTTCAGAATTAATTGCAAGGTACAAGGTAAGGTATGTAGGATGGTAGTGGATTCAAGTTCAACTGAAAACATGGTTTCTTGTGAAATGGTGAATAAAATCAATTTGAAAAGAATCCCTCATGATTTTCCTTACAAGGTCTCTTGGTTGAGCAATGGTCAATCATTGATAGTGAATGAGCAAGCTATGGTAGATTTGCAAATAGGTGAGTATAAGGACAGTGTACTTTGTGATATTTTGCCAATGGACTGCTATCATATCCTCCTTGGAAGACCATGGTAGTATGATAGGAGTGCCATCTATGATGGGAAGGAAAACAAATACACAATCATGAAAGGTGGATAGAGGTTTGTTTTGACTCCTTGGATAGGGGATGAGAAAGGAAAAGGAAAATTCATTATGTGTGGGAACAAGGAGACACTAAATGTTATGAGGGAAACCAAAATTTCTAATATTGTGACCCGATATAGGTCTGATAATGCAGGAACATCAGATGAGAAGGCTGATACAATGGTAAAAAGAGGTTTGGTAGTGGAAAAGAAAGAAGGGGTGTTAGTTGGAACCATAGAATGCCTTATTCCTGCAGATATAGGTGTGAGGGAAAAGCAATTTGTAGGTATCGATGTAAAGGTTGACAAATCAAAGGTGCAAAAGTCAGACAGAGTACAAAGGTCTGATGGGACAGTAATAAGAGAAGTTAGAGGGACAGTGAAGACAAGACAAGAGGAACCGGGCAGTGAGAACTATTGCAAGCAAGGAAGAGACTTAAAAAAGAAGTCAGGACATGAGACTACTAATTCTTGTTTGTGTGCAGGTGTAGGTGATAGGAGACAGGTGAATTCTAGATCAGGAATGAAGGAAAAGAAAACCCCATGTCTGATTATGCAAACATAGTTAGGTGCAAGTGTAAGCACAACTCCATGTGCAAGGCAGTTTGTGAACCAAGGTCTGCAACAATGGATTCTTGATCCAAGGAGCATGTATGGTGGATGGTGGGGTTGGCCTCAACCTCCATTCATGGGACATAGGTTCCTTTTAGGGGGGTTGTATGGTGCAAGGGCACCTACAACCATCATTAAAAATATGTCTTGGTATTGAAATGTTTGGGTGAGTTTAGGGGTTTTTTCATAAGGTCTAATAGATCATTCCTTCATGTCTTTTGGAATTTTGCGTGTCTTGGTGGTCAATGTGCACAAATGCATTTTTACATTGAATTGTGTAAATAAATTGAATTGGAAGCCTCAATGGAAAACATATGAATTTGTATGAATTGTGCAAGAGTGGGAGTCCTAATTATGTATTAGGAATGAGTTAAAAAGGATCTAGAAGTCATTAGTTAGAGTCAATTCGGTTGGAGGGGTTTAAAATTTCAAATTTGTGAGTTGCTTAATGCAACAAATTTGTTATGAGTCTCTAAAAAGTTAGTTTTGGTGGTTAAAGGTGTTGTGAAAGGATATATTGAATTGTAAATGTTTAAAAGCCTTGAAAAAGGCATGGGGAACTGATGTTGGTTGGGGGGTAATGAGCAATCATTGAATAAAAGCATTCTAATTATCTTATTTCTCTATTTTTTCCCTCATTATCTCTATTTTTTGTATCTTTCCATCATTGTGCAGGTCATACAGGTAGTTTGATGAACCAAATATCTTGTGATTTTTGTAAGTGATGGGGTTAGCAATTTTTTGAATCTATATTGAAGTTCAATTCACAATTTTATATTATTTTTTTTGCTATTACTGTGTAATCTGCCTATACAGAACAATGAACACTGTTTGTAGTTTCAGCATGCTCTAGGCCTTCCCACTTACTGTACCACCCTGTTTCTTGGTGGGGAGGCATGGAGATAGCTTAGGAAAAGTTTCTTTAAGTTTTGAAATGGAAATAAAGAAGGTTGTTGACCGTGGAACACCAACAAAGTGAAGAATAAGGGCCTCTATTAAGTAGGAATGAATAGGACAGTGGTATGTTTCATTCATATGCTATTCATATGGTCTAGGAAAGGGTGTGCAGGGCCTGTACAAACTATGAACAAGTTTCTTAGTGCATTGGTAGGGCTTGGCAAGCCTTAGGAGGTTGGAAACTCAAAAACCCTAAGTGTTTGGAAGGAAATTGAGGGTTTCAAGGAACGATGGCCAAGAGGTTGAGGAATTGACTAAAACCTGTGAATTTGAGTGTTTTTAGACATGATTAGTGACTGTCCAAGTGATTATGAGAATAGGAGAAGATTGAAGGGTACTTTTTTTGTAAATTAGGGCTAATCTTGTAGCCTTTTGAGCAGGGTCACTTAATGAAACTCTATAATGTTTCCAAAGAACCTTGTATGAATGATTGGGGAATTGTATTTAATGTTGAATGGATGCCATGTAGATGTTGTGTTGATATTTTTACAGTCTTCTTGAAAAGATATGGTCTTTAGATGATTTTTGGTGACTTGAAGCTATAGTGGCATATTTGAGAGAAGTTGTGTCAAATTTATCTCTTGGGTTTCCACCACCTCTGCATCAATTTTCAATGACTATTGGTTTTCCCTTTTCTTATTTTTGTAAATATTGAATTCTCATTTCTCATGGAAGCTTGAAATATTCCAACATAAAAAATTCTACACTATTGTCCAAAACTTGTAAGAACTTGAAGAACACTCTAGTAATTATGCCATTGGTTCCCATCAAATATTTGAATTTTAAAATACATTCAGCATGATTGTAGCCATTGTTTCCCCAACCCTTCATACTTAAGGTGGTATTGTTTCATATTATTATTATGTATAATATATTTATCTCTATTATATATTCTAAGTCTTTTTGTGTCCATGGAACCATTATTGACACTTTGAGATCATCTTCTCTTTATTCTTATCCACATATACTAAGGTATCACTCACAATAGACTAAAGGTTAATACTTATATTTTTATTGTTATTATTTGACTCTAAATGCATGTAGGTTTTTAAGATAACACGCAATATCCTTTTCCCCTCATTTTAGTGGCTACCAATGGAGTTCAAAAGATTAAAAATATGTGTTTAAATAGAAGGAAATATTCTAATCAGCCCCATCAATTCTTTATGTCTTAGAAGAGGTGCTTGAGAAATTTTAGATTTATGAAGGTTTTATATTCTCCTTCTCACTTTTTTTATTTAAATATTTCATTTAATATCCAATTTTCCCTCATTCCATTGGGTTCCAATGGATCTCAAAAATCCAAAATAGGGGCTTGAATTGAAGGTAAGATCCTAAGTAGCTCCCAAAAATTTCTATATCCTAGAATAGGTGCTTGATGAATTTTGAATGCATAAAGGTTTTGTATTCTCCTTCCCACTCTTATCATTTTAACATCCCATTTAAACTTTGTGTTCCTTTAGATAGTGTATTCAAATTTATATGTCTTTTGGTACTCTTCTTAGGCATGTTATTGTGTTTCATTATCTTTTGGTTAATTTAGATAGATCTAATCTTATAAATTTTATTTCAAACTTACCCAAATAAAAAAAGTGACTTGAATAATAATGTAGAAAATAATGAAAATACAACTCACAATAATTTATACCAATTAGCTTATTGAACCACTTTCTAGGTTCCTTTTTTATTGTATTTTACTATTATGATAATCATTCATATAGTCTATATTCTATATTTTCACTTTTTGTTCTTTCAATTTTAATTCCTAGCTCAAGTAATGTAACATCAAGTTAACATAGTATTAAATTTTATTTTACATAAAGAGACATATTTCATGCATTAGATGGTTACATGTTGAGATCATATTGTAGTGTCATAAATTGTTGACTTTGACAATTTCACACTATATTTAGCTCCCAATTATGTGATTGGACCTAATTATGCTTATTATTTTCCCGTTTTATTATCATTTTCAAAAAATAAAGATAAATTTAAGAATTAAAATTAATTATTCACTTAACAACAACTAAAGACCCAAAATAGCTTTGTTCTAGGGTTCCCTTGCCCTAGACCACCCTATTTTGGCCAATTTTTAATATTTTATCGTCAACTTTTTTATATTTACAAATTCAAATTCATTTGTTGGCTTTTCAAAATAATTATTGCGATAAGTCAAGAAATGCATATAAATATATATTTTTCACCATTTGAAAGTAGAAATAAATTTGAATATCAGTTGAGCATCCTAAAAAGTAGTCAATGCAATACAGGAACAAAACAATCATCATTTTACAACACTTTCATTAGTCAAGATTCATGTTAGCAACACACCACGTAGATTTATTTTATAATTTATGCTCATTATTTTGTGAGTACTAATACTTACATGACCTTCAATCAAGCATTAAATTCTCCTTGCATGAGATAAGTGACATGAGTTTAGTACATTAAGAAAAATATAATTGAGTGGTAAGTTGGAAAACTTTTGAGTTATCATTTATGTTATCCATTTGCCTCTTCCTAACCTAGGGTAAGCACTCTTTATCTATCATAATAGCAATTCTAGAGGTGGATACACCAAAATGGGGTTTGACTTAGGCAAGCCCTTTAAAGAATAACCCTTCCTCTCATCTCTTTCTTGTAGGTGGAAAATTTGAAGTGGATTTTGAGAAAATTGGAGACTCAACATCAAGATCAAGCATTCAAGTACATTCCTTCATATATTAGGTAAAGTACAATTATTCATCAATAGATGAAGTTCTAAATTTGAGTCCAACAAAGAAGCACCTACAAACTAAAACACATCGAATCCTATTCAGAGATTCTAGAAACCCTTATTTCTTAATCTAGGGTGCCCACACCACTAACTAGATAGTTTTAGTCTAGATTTGAATGCTAGGCTCCTATGTCTCTTCTCTCAACTCTATTTTTTTAGTTTCTACTTATCGGTTATGTACCTTTCTACATTTTCATTAATATGTTGTAGTTTCATAATTAACCTAATTTACATAATTAAATCAATTAAATTATTAATCAACATATCAATAATCAACCTCTAAACAAAAAGAGGACCAAAACCCTAATTATCTATTCTAGCTCTTCCTTGAGGTTAGTAGCCAAGTGGTTTTTTATGATCATTTTTGTGTCCTCTCAAATATGATGTTTGGATAAGTATGATTTAGACCCTAGATCCCTTTTCCTACACCACACATATTAATTATAATGTATCAATTAATTAGTGGGTTGTGTATATTTGACATCAACCAATCTATCAAACATCTTAAAGGAAAAAGATAGTAATCATTGATTATAATGGACTTTAGTGTATACAATTAAGTTAAAATGAATTGCTTAAATAAATGGGAAATTAACATGTGACATGTTATTATTGATTTGTAGTATCCCAACTTATCAAATAATAAGCACTTTTGATGGTTTGATGCTCACAATAATTTATATTAAATAAAAATAATTTCAATCATTGGTCTAGGGAGATGTTTAAAATTGTTAAGTTAATACAAAATGCCATTAATTTTTAAATAAAATGTGATAGGGTATGGAACATTTTTCCAATTTTGAGAAGGCATGTGTATTAACTACCCCCAATTGATGAAAAATTTGGTGGTGATAGCTAATTTTTTTTATAATGACTTGATATATTTATAGAAGAAGGATGTTGAGTTTCCAATAAAAGAGATGGTAGATGAGGGATTTAATGGAAAGAATCAAAAATCCATATTTATATATATCAAGAAAAAGAATTCACTCTTTAGGATTTGCACTATCTTCCAATCATTTAATTAATACAAAATTTTAATGGAGTTAGGTTTTAGTGGGTAATATGCATGTAAACCTAAGAGAATTTTTACTTTTTCTAATAAAAAAATTGATGCAGGAGCATCCAATGGTGAAGGGAAATCTTGCATCACCCAAAAATAAAATATTATTATTTTCTTTAGTTTTTTTGAGTCCCACGATGGCACTTAAAGGGTGTAAGATAGTCAGATGTCAAAAATAGTGAAAAACAAACACTTACTATTTTTAGTAAGTCAACCTAAACGAGCTCGTATGGACCTTAAAATTTACCCCAAGGAGTAGAACTAAAACACATTTTGTTCACAAAAGAATCACCTCAATACCCTACATAGTTTGGGAGATATTAAAGTTTCTATCCCGAGAAATTTCTCCAATGTATCTTCAATTTCAGATATGAAGACTTTAGAGGCCCCAAAATAGCTCAGAAAGTTGACGAACCGGCCTACAGTCAATTCATGCACTGTAGATCTCTTTGAGAAATTTCCAATGATATGCAATAATAGAAAATTGGACACCTGGATCAAAAGTTATGGCCCCACGAAGTTGCTCCTCTAGAAAGTGAATTTCAATAAAATTTCATCCTAGGCCATAAATCAAACTACAAGACTTTTGGCACCAAAACAAAAGGGAAAGTTGAAATTTCTAGAACATTCTAGGGCGAGTATTGGGTAAAATAAAAGGGGTTAAGTGAGGGTTGTAGAAGGTGGCTCCAATAGTGAAGATTGTCGCTCTAAATAATATATTTTCTTTTCAGAGTTGATTTTTTTGTAATGAATCAAGCCCATGAGGCTATAGCATGTCAGTTTTGAATCTATAAATTCATTATCTAAAAATAATTGAAAGTGGGTTATTTTTTTGTCTCGCATCTTCTGTGTTGGTATCTATTTTTGTGATTTGTGTGGTTTTGGGCAGCTTGGCCCTCATCAAGAGGTATCAGAGCTAGGTTTTCCTGTACCTATAACATAGCACCAAACGTGAGGTAGTTATAGTAGGACCTGTGAGTGTGGGTTGAATTCAATATGCCTCCAAGACTTGCCCAACATGGCAAAGGTAGAGACCGAGGTGGTGGAGGAAGAGATCCACCTAGAGATGAAATCAAAGCCCTTGGAAGGCACTTAGAAACCTTGCAGCAAGAGGTTCGAAGAAGAGATGTGCAACAAGACAAAGATGAAAATTAATATGAAACTGAAGAGGAAATGGAAGAGGAAGAGAAAAATCCAATGGATCTTGGAGAAAGAAGATTGTTGTGAGCAATCTCAAGCATTAGGAACAAACCTAAAATGGAGATTTCAACTTTTAGTGGAAGTCTAAATCCCAAAGAATTGATTGATTGGATCAATGACATGGAGGAATTTTTCAAGTTTGAGGAGATTGAAAATCCTCATAGAGTGAGGTTTGCAAAGACAAAATTGAAAGGTCATGCTAGTATATGGTGGAAAGAGGTCTAGTTAGAAAGAGGAAGACAAGGGAAAGATAAAATTTCCAAATGGGACAGAATGGTGTCAAAATTGAAGAAACAATTTATTTCGGTTGATTACGAATTGGAGCTGCTCAAGAAGATGAAGAGCTTGAGGAAAGGAACAAGGATGGTGAAAGCATACACAGAGGAATTTCACAAGGTCCTAATTCAGACAGGACATTCTGAGGAAAATAAAGAGAAATCTTCTCATTATATTAACGGGTTGAAGCCAAGCATATAGGAATAATTGGCATTGGTAAGAATGACCACCAATGAGGATGCTTATTAGTTTTCTCTAAAGGTTGAAGAACGACTGAACAAGAGGTTTGAGAACAAATAATGAGGTGGAGGCCATGGAGGAAAGACTGGTGGACGGTCATATGGAGGTCAAAATGAAGATCAAAAGAAGGATGAAGGCTCCAGTAGAAGCCATAACCAAAAAGGAGATAACACCTATCATCCTCATGATCAAAATAATGGAGACCAAAGAGGAAGAGGAAGATCTAGATGAGGACTAGGAAGATGAGGCTTTCATGGAACATATTTCCAATGCAAAGAAGAAGGACATAGAGCCTATGATTTTCCTCAACATCAAGGAAGGACAAATAGAGGACCTAAGGGTAATGCACGAGTTGCACATGTAGATGATGATGTTGAGTCTTCACAATTTGAGGATGTAGAAAGAGGAGAGGTTCTTGTTACTAGAAGAGCCTTGCTAAATGAGGAGAAGGAACCAACTCAAAGGAAGAATTTGTTTCACACCAAATGTAAGAGTGAAAGTGAAGCTTGCAATATTATTATTGATGGAGGTAGTACTAATAACCTTGTTTTAGAAGAAATGTTTAGTAAGTTGCAGTTGGAGAGAAGAAGGCATCCAAACCCATACCAAATTGCTTGGTTGTAGAAGGACCATAAAGCCTTGGTAAATGAACAATGTATGGTAAAGTTCAAGATTGGAAATTACCATGATGAGGTATTGTGTGATATTATGCCTAAGGATGTTTGGAATATGTTGTTAGGAAGATTGTGGCAATTTTATCGGCAAGCAGTACATGATGGACATGCCAACACCTATTCTTTTACAAAGCATGGGGTTCATCATAAGTTAAAGCCCTTGAAAGAGGTAGAAGAAAAGGTATTTAGTAATGCAAGAATTTTTTTGTTTGATGGAAGAAAGTTCCTAGAAGGTATGAGGCATGAGCATATGTGTTTTGCATTGATTCATATAATTGACAAAGCAGATACTACTAAGGTACTTGTAGAGGTTTCAGATTTGTTGAATGAGTTTCGTGCCATTATTTTTGATAACATACCGGGTTGGGTTTTCCTCTAGTAAGAAAGATTATTCATCATATGGACATGATTCCTAGAGCTAGTTTTCTAAATAAGGCAACTCATTGTATGAATCCAACAAAGAGTGAAGAGTTGAACAGACAAGTGCAAGATTTGTTGCAGAAGGGATTGATTAGAGAGAGTTTGAGTCCATAAAGTACCCATAAGTACCAGCACTAAAAGAAGGATGGGAATCAGTGGATGTACAGATTCTATGGTCACTCCAACAAGATCATATGTGATTTCCACAAGAATGGATGACATTATGGATTGTTTGAGTGGAGCTAAGTACTTCACGAAGATAGATTTGAAGAGCGTATATCACCAAATCCAAATTAGAGAAGGAGATGAATGGAAGACAACCTTTAAAACCAAGGAGGGCTTGCATGAGTGGTTAGTCATGCCTTTTGGGATAACCAATGCACCGAGCACATTTGTGTGGCTTATGAATGAGGTATTGAAAGAATTTTTAGGAAAAATTGTTATTGTTTATTTGGATGATATATTGATTTTCAGTAAGACATTGGAGGAGCACTTGATGCATATCTGAATAGTTTTTGAGAAGCTAAGGGAGAAGAAGTTGTTGATTATTTTGAAGAAATGTAGTTGTGTGAAGAGAGAGTTGGTGTATCTGGGATTTGTTGTCTCGGCAGAGGGTCTTAAAATGGGTCCATAGAAGGTGAGAGCTATCATTGAATGGCCTACCCCGAGAAATGTTACAAAGGTAAGATCATTTCATGGTCTAGCAAGTTTTTACATAAAGTTTATTAAGAATTTCAGTAGTATTTGTGCACCTCTAATTGAAGCGATGAGAGGGGATAGAAAAGAGTTTAAGTGGACTATAGGAGCAACCAAAATTTTTGATATGTTGAAGAAGAAATGTTGCAAGAATGGAAGAAGAATAAAGTTTTGTCATTGATGTCAACCGGTCAGTTGGTTATCTACTAGTTGTTGTTGATTGTATGTCAAGGATATTGAGAAAATTGTATTAAAAGAAGGTTGTTGGTTCTGATGCTTGTGAACTATGTTTTGTTGTGTGTTGTTTGAGGTTTGCAATATTTGTTTTTGGTCCATATTTCTCTTTGATAAATTTTCATGGTGTATGGTTCAAGAGTTGTGTTGCCCTGGTTCTATTAAAGTTGGTTTTGGCATTTGGAAGTATTGAGCTTAATTGATCTATGTTTTTTACACTGGTATGGCCGACCGTGTGTCAAGCACTACTTTCGAAGTTGATGAAGCATACTGGATCTATTATGGGTCTTGGTGAAGTGTGTGTTTTGGTTTCCCTCATTCTAATTCCACCCTAGGATGTTTTGGCACTGATCTAATTTGAATTTGAAGTTGGATGGACGAATTTGTATCTTTTTAAGGTTGGAGATAGTATAAATATAGAATGTGCTAGCGATGGAAATTATACACAAGAAAAGAAGGAAGATAAGTGAAAGAGCATACATGAATTTGATGCTATTCTTAAAGTGTGAGAGTTAAGTGTGTGGTTGATCAGTGCATAGGTTAAATGCCAAGTTTCTGAATGCAATGAGTAGAAGGCTAATTCTATCATTCATGCGAGTTGATAAGTGATTGTGGTGGAATCTTCGTTGCATTGGGATTGTTGTCTCTCTATAACATGTCTTATTTGTCTTATTTTTATCTTTGTGGCAGTGAGCCCTCCGAGTTGTAGCCCTGTGGATAGTGAGTCCTTATTTTGGACAATGAGTCCTTATTTCAGGCAGTGAGCCTTTTTGTAATCGGTTTTGATATTCTCTATAGTGTGAGTTAATCCTCACCATGGTTTTTCCCTCATTGGGTTTTCAACGTAAATATGGTGTTATTGCGTTTGTGGATTTTCATTTGATGGTTAATCACTTAATCAATTTATGTGTTAGTTCTGGTAATTGAATTTAAGGTTATAATCTGTGACAACTGATTCAACCCCCCCACTCAGTTGTCCTATCCAACAATTGGTATTAGAGCTTGGTTCCTTGGTGAAGAGTTTAACTTCTTGAGGAAGGTTTGGGATGGCTAACAAAATGGTCTTTGATTATCTGAGGTTTGATGGAACTAACTATGGTATTTGGAAAGTATTGATGGAAGAATATCTGGAGTATTGTGGATTTGATGCAGAGAAAGCTTATAAGAATCCCTACACTCCTCTTGCAAATGGTCTAAGTACACCTGAATAAATTAGAGCACATGAAGTGAATAACAAGGAAAATTTCATCTTGAAGAATAGTTTGGTACATTTTGAGTTGATTAAGGTTCAAAATTTGAAGATAGCTAAGGAAGTCTGGGATGCTTTAGAAAGAGCGCATGATGGTGATGAAAGGGTGAAAGAGGAAAATTTATAGAATTTGGAAACACATTTTGATCTTCTACATATGACCGAAGATGAGAATGTTAAAGCTTATGTACAAAGATTAGATGATGTAGTGGTTGGAATGCGATCTCTTGGTGCTACTGTAGATGAAACCAAAATTGTAATGAAGATTCTCAAAACTCTTCCTAATGCTTATAGTGAAAAGGTGAGTGCTATTGAGCAAACTATAGATTTCAAGACTTGTACTAAGGATCTTTTAGGATTTTTCACATCTTATTAAATGAGGAAGCCGAATCTAAGAAGTGGAGGAAAAGCAAAGACTTCTTTTAAAGCTACAAAAACTAAAGATCTAGATGAAGAGAACTTTGAAGAAATCAAGGCTAACTTTCTAAGAAGATTGAGAAAAGGCTTTAGTAAGTATGAAGGAAAATTTCCCTTTAAATGCTTTAATTGTGGAGAAATTGGTCACTATGTTGCAAAGTGTCTGGAAAGAGCTAAAAAGAATAAACAAAGATATGAGAAAGAAAGGAAAGGAAAGAAGATTAACAGAGCTTACTATGTTAATGAGAATGCTAGTATTTCAAATGAATATTTAGTATATGAAGATCTAGATGACAATGAATTCTTGTTCTTGGCGACTAAAGATGAACCTACTTCTACTAATTCAGAAAGACAGTCAAAGGAAAGTGCTCTGGAGAAGGAGAAGGAGAGAAATGAAGGTATAGTTATCTCTGCCTTACATGCTAAATAGGAAAATAATTTTTGAGTAGTTGATAGTGGTTGTTCACATCACATGACTAGTGACAAGAGTAAGTTTGTAAAACTTGAAAAATATGATGGAGGTCTAGTTATGATTAGAGATGATACTGGTGCTAAAATTTGTGGGATAGGTTCAGTAAGTTTTGATGGAAAGTATCATACTAATGATGTCTACTATGTTAAGGGTTTAAGGTATAATATGTTGAGTGTTGTTCAAATGTGTAGAAAGGGATATGATCTTGTGTTTAAGGATGAGAAGTGTGAGATCCAGAAAGGATCTGAAACCTTGATTGTTGTAGGAAAGAAATCTAAAGGGAAAATTTATTAGCTTAAAGGTGTTGATGGATGATGTTTTATGACTTGAATAAATGACAGCTGGTTATGGCACAGGAGAATGTGTCACATGAATTTTGATAACTTGGAAAGGATTATTACTATTCAAGCCATGAGAGATCTACCGAGAATTACAAAGCCTATAAATGCTATCTATAGGAATTGCCAGTTTAGGAAGCAGACAAGAAATCATTATAGATTAAGAGAACAATCTACTATTGGATTGTTGGATTTGGTTCATACAGATCTTTATGGTCCCATAAGAGTGTGAAGTCTACTTGGTGAAAGGTACTTTATGATTTTAATTGATGATTATTCTAGATATACTTGGGTTACATTTTTAAGAGAAAAATCAGAAGCATTAGATAGATTCAAAGCATTCAAGGCTATGGTTGAAAATGAAGTGAATTTGAAGATAAAATGATTGAGATCCGACAGAGGTGGTGAATTCACCTCCCATGAGTTTAATATGTTTTGTTAAGTGAATGGAATAAAGAGACAGTTATCTACTCTGAGAACTCCTCAACATAATGGAGTTGTTGAAAGGAAAAACAAAACAGTTTAAGAAGTTGCTAGGTCAATGATCACTGAAGCCCGATTATTGAAAGTTTACTAGAAAGAAGCTATTCACACTAGTGTGTATGTATTCAATTGAGTTCAGGAAAGAGAAAATAGTATAAAGACTCGCTATTAGTATGGCACGGAAGAATTCTAAGAGTTAAATATTTCAAGGTATTCAAAATCAAATGCTATATCTAAAGAGATGAAGAAACATTGGGAAAGTTTGATGCAAGATGTGATGAAGGAATATTTCTTGGTTACTCTACTAAAAGCAAGGCATATAGATGTTTCAACAAAATATTGAGAAAGATTATGGAGAGCTCGAATGTGAAGGTTGATGAAACAGTGAAGAATTCTATTGATATTGATGGATATGTGTCTGATGAACATAACTGTGTGAGAATAGAAGAAGTTGTGAAAGAATAGGATAGAGATGAGCAGAAATAACAGAATGAAAGAGAAAATGATGCTCTGGTAATGTTCCCTAGAACACCGAAATATGTACAGAGGAATCATTCAGAAAGTTAGATTATTGGAGATAAGAAAAAAGGTGTGTTGACTAGAAGCAAAGTTGTTGTTGAAGTAAATTTGAGCTTATTATCTAAAATTGAGCTAAAGTCAGTAAGTGAATCCTGTGAGGATGAATATTGGAAGGAAGCAATGAAAGAAGAAATTTTGCAGATTAAAAAGAATCAAACAAGTGGGAATTGGTCTGAAGACTGGCAGACAAAAATATCATTTGATCAAAATGGGTATTCATAAACAAGTCGAATGAGAATGGGAAAGTTGTTAGAAACAAAGCAACACTTGTGTGTAAAGGCTACTCACAAGTGGAAGGCATAGATTTTCAGGAGAATTTTTCCCCAGTAGTAAGAATGGAAGCTATAAGGATGTTCTTGGCATTAGCTACTTATAAAGATGTCAAAGTCTATCAGATGGATGTCAAGTAAACATTTTTGAATGGTGAACTAGATGAAGAGGTCTACATGGAACAACTAGAAGGATTTCAGTCAACAAATCAACTGGATATGGTGTGCAGATTGAAGAAATATTTATATGGATTGAAGCAAGCTCCTAGAGCCTAGTATGCAAGGTTAGATAAGTACTTGAATCAACAAGGATTTAACAAAGGTACGACATATAGTAATTTATATGTCAAGATTGAAAATGACAAAATCTTGATTGTAGTTGTATATGTTGATGACATCATTTTTGGAGGAAATGAAAAGATGTGTAAGGTGTTTGCAATGCAAAAATAATTTGAAATTTCTCTGTTTGGCAAGATGAATTTCTTTCTTGGGCTACAAATTAATCAAATTGAGAAAGGAATTTTCATTTCACAATTTAAGTATGTGAGAGAAATGTTGAGAAAATTTGGGATGGATGGTTCCAAACTGGTAAGTACTCCTATGGTGACTAGATGCAAGTTGGGAAAATATGATGATTCACCTAAGATTGATTAGAGCAAGTATAGATCTATGATTGGTGGACTATTGTATTTGACTGCTACTAGACCAAATATTATGCATGCGGTTTTTCTTGTAGCTAGATTTCAAGAAAATCCAAAGGAAACACATGCTACTGCAGTTAAAAGAATATTCAAATATTTGAAAGGCACTCTAGATTATGGATTATGGTATCCTAACAATACTAATTTTACACTTAGTGATTATACAGATGCAGATTGGGCTGGAAGTATAGATGACAAAAAGAGTACAAGTGGTGGTGCATTCTTTCTTGGATGTAGATTGGTGGCATGGTTAAGTAAAAAGCAAGATTCAGTATCTTTTTCTATTGTTGAAGCTGAGTATATTGTTGTTTCATTGTGTTGTACACAAGTGTTATGGATGAAACATACATTTAAAGATATCAAAGTGCTACATGTTGATCCTATTTCTATCTTCCATGATAACACAAGTGCAATTAACATTTTGAAGAGTCCTGTGATACACTTGAGAATGAAGCATATATCTATCAGGTATCATTTCTTAAGAGAGAAGGTCATGGAGAATGAATTCAAGCTTGAGTATGTTTTGAAAAAAGATTAGATTGCGGATATATTTACAAAGGCTCTTCCTAAAGATACTTTTGAGTATCTCCAGGATAAGTTAGGGGTTATTGCCCATCCTTTTACAAACTAAGATGCATTTGGAGATGCATTGGTCTAGTGAATTCATGATTCTATCTTTTGGACTAATGTTTGTTGGTGGTTTCCCTCAAGGGGAGCAGGAATATTTTCTAAGTGTTATTATTATTTTGTTTTCATGTCAAAGGAAGTTTCAATGGACATATATTTTTCCTTTGCCATTGATGTCAAAGGGGGAAGAGAGCATGCAAAAAAAGAGAGAGAGAGAGAGAGCATATCAAAAGAAAAAGAAAGTTAATAAGAGAAAGCAGGTAATGAGGAAGATGATCTTTCTATAAGGGGAGAAGCAAAAAGGAAAAATCTTGAGAAGTATTTATCTTTCTAAAAGGGGAGAAGCAGAAAGGAAAAATTTTGAGAAGTATTTTTTAGAACAAGTATGGTGTCTTTGATGGTTTTTCACATCATGTGTTGCCATCAATGAAAAAGAGGGAGATTCTTGCAAGAATGGAAGAAGAATGAAGTGTTATCATTGATTTCAATAGTCAACTGGTTATCTACTAGTTGTTGTTGATTGTATATGTTGAGGATATTGAGAAAATTGTATTAAGAGAATGTTGTTGGTTCTAGTGCTTGTGAACTATGTTTTGTTGTGTGTTGTTTGAGGTCTGAGATATTTGTTGTTGGTCTGGATTTCTCTATGATGAAGTTTTATGGTGTATGGTTCAAGAGTTGTGTTGCCCTAGTTATGTTGAAGTTGGTTTTGGCATTTGGAAGTATTGAGCTTAATTGATCTATGTGTTTTACACTATTATGGTTGACCGTGTGTCAAGCACTACTTTCGAAGTTGATGAAGTGTGTTAGATCTATTATGGGTCTTGGTGAAGCATGTGTTTGGGTCGCTCTCATTCTAATTCTAGCCTAGGATGTTTTGGTGTTGACCTAATTTGAATTTGAATTTGGGGGTGATCCCACATTTATAATTTTTGGCCAAACTGGACACTGAAATAATTTTGCTAACTAAATCTTCACTTTCGGGCACCTATAGTGGCTAAACTGTGAGGAATTTGAAGATGATGCAAACTAGTGATTTGTGATATTTTGTCTGTAGATTCTAAATATATTTTTTTCAAAAATTTTGGAATCAGATTGTACTTCTTTTTCCATCTCCTTCGAAAACCAATTTTTTTCAGTAAACAAGATGGCAAAGTTTTGATATTCTCTATTGGCCACCATTACAACAAGATGTGAAGAAGTTTGTACAAAGTTGTAGAGTATGTCAGATGGCGAAAGGAACAAGTCAAAATACTAGATTGTATCAACCATTACCTATACCTGAGAGGCCATGGGAGGATATTAGCATGGATTTTGTTCTTGTCTTGCCAAGGATATGGGGAGGGCATGATTCCATATCTATGGTGGTGGAAATATTTTCAAAGATGGCACATTTCATTCTATGTCATAAGACTAGTGATGATGTTCATGTTGCAGAGTTGTTTTTCAGAGAGGTGGTGAGACTACATAGTCTACCAAAGAGTATAGTTTCAGATAGAGATACCAAATTTGTTGTTATTTCTGGAGGACATTATGGAAGAAGTTGAAGAAAAAATTTAAGTTCAGTTTTGCACACCATCCATAGACTGGTGGACAAACAAAGGTGGTGAATAGGAGTTTGGGTAACTTACTAAGATGCTTAGTAGGAGATAAGCCTAAGGGATGGGATTTGATTAAACCATAGGAAAAATTTTCTTATAATAATTTTGTCAATAGGAGCATTGGTAAATCACCATTCCAAATTGTGTATGGGAGTAGTCCAAGAATTGCTTTTGAACTAAGAAAGATGGATAAGGTGGAGAAGAGTAGTGTTGAGGTTGAAGATTTTGCTAAGCACCTAAAGAATTTGCACAAAGAGGTGAAGAAACATATCAATAAGATGAACTCATAATATAAGGCTCAGGCAAATCAAAAAAGGAGGTATAAGGAGTTCCACGTAGGAGATGAAGTCATGGTTCATTTGCGAAAGGAAAGGTTTCCAGTTGCTACATACAACACATTAAATATGAAGAAGTTTGGACCATGCAAGATCCTAAAGAAGCATGATTTAGGAAATGCTTATGAGGTAGAGTTTCCTAGTGGAAAAAAAACATTTCTCTTGTGTTCAATATTGCTGATTTGATAGAGTAGATCATGAAGGTGATATAGAGGAGGGGCTGATAAAAGAACATTGGAAAATTCTAGCACCTACTTTAGAGAAGGAAGAGATAGAAGAAATCTTGGATAGTCATGTGGGTAGAAGCACAAGAAACAAGCAATATGCATAGTACTTGGTGAAATGGAGAGGAAGGCCTGTTGAAGATTCATCATGGCTATCTAAGGTTGAGGTTAACCATCTTGGTTTCCCTCTAACTCCTAAGAAGTGACAAGGTCACTTTTCAAATTACCATAGGTGTTTGATGCAAGAGCATCCAGCGGTGTAGGGCAATCTTGCATCACCCCAAAAAAAAAAGTTTTCTTTATTTTCTTTAGTTGTTTTGAGTCCCATGATGACACTTAAGGGGTGTAAGACAACCAGGCATCAAAATTAGTGAAAAACAAGAACTTACTATTTTTAGTAAGTCGACCTAAACGGGCTCATATGGACCTAAAAATTTACCCCAAGGAGCAAAACTGAAAAAAAAATCTGATCGTGAAAGAATCACCTCAATACCCTGCATGGTTTGGGAGATATTAAAGTTTTATCCCAAGAAATTTCTCAATGTAGCTTCAATTTTAGATATGAAGAGTTTAGAGGCCCCGAAACAACTCAAAAAGTTGACGAGCCGACCCATGGTTAGTTCATGTGTTGTAGATCTCTTTGAGAGCTTTCCAATGATATGCAATAATAGAAAATCGAACACCCAGGTCAAAAGTTATGGCCTTGCAAAGTTGCCCCTCTAAAAAGTGAATCTAATTAAAATTTCTTCCTAGGCTAGAAATCAAAAGAGACTTTTGGTGCCAAAACAAAAGGGAAAGTTGAACTTTCTAGAAAATTCTAGGGTGGTTATTGTGTAAAATAAAAGGGTTTAAGTGGGGCTTATAGAAAGTGGCTCCAATAGTGCAGATTGTGGCCCCGAATAATATATTTTCTTTTTAGAGTTGATTTTGTTGTAATGAATCAAGCCCATGAACTTGTAGCATGTAAGTTTTGAATCTGTAATTTCATTATCTGAAAACAATTGAAAGTGGGTTATTTTTCTGTCTCACATCTTCTATGTTGGTATCTATTGTTGTGATTTGTGTGGTTTCGAGCGGCTTGGCCCTCATCAAAAATTAATCTAAGAGAACATCCTATAATATAATAAGTATAATCATTAATGTAAATATCAACTTTATCATTAAGCATCACTTCAGGTGAGGTGTTAGTGTGAAATGTAGCTTTAGCTATCTAGTTTACTTTTACTCAATAGACCTATTCATACTACACTTTAGCTCAATTAGAGGCTTTTAATATTTTTTTCTGAACTCATAAGGACTCTATAATGTCCTTACAATTATCTTAAGTGTTCCACATGTTCACACTTTTTGGAGGTTTAATCAATTTTCACTCCTAGATTCCTTCCTCCTCCTTGTCTTACATAAGAAAGGATCTCATTATAGTATATTGATTTAATTTATGATCGATTTATATTTTTTGTTGTGTAAGTTTATTTGTGGAAGTTATTGTATTTTGTATTCATTATATTTTTCTCTAAAAATTCTTATGGATTAAAGGAAGTTGGATATAAATTCCATAAATAATGTAAGATGAGAGATGTGTAAATATAAAATATATACAATTTTAAGCTCAAAAAGAATGAACACACAGCCATAAAAAGTATATACCCTTAAAAAACCTTTTGATAAAAACCACAACCTCCAAATATTGAACCAATTATATTATCAACAATACAAAGAGGGTTACAATATAAATCTAGGATAAATCATTCACAAGAGATTATCCAAGAAACATGACAAACCCTACAAATACATAAATATATAACCTCCATCTTAAGAACTGAATAAATAGGAGTAGTACATAAAACCATTAAAGGGTAATTAGAAAACCATGAGCTAAAGATAACCAAAATGCAGGACCCATATACCAAGTCAAAATCTAAAATCCAAATCCCAAGATGTGTCGACGAGTTTTCCTTACACCTAGCATAACTTTTTATAGCATTTTTATTATTCACTCACCAACTTGAGAAATCTATTATGGGTTGATTATATCCATTCAAACATGCCTCATAATGTGTCGCAATATGTCTTATATGTTGGTCAACAAGTGAAACTCCCTCTTAAAACTTGTGTGTGCATCAAAGATACTATCACATTTTTGGTGTGGAAGGCCCAACTTCCAAAGACTCTAACTTTTGATTTAAAAGTTGATTAAGCACATCTCTTTGAAATTGAAAATATTAGAGTAGAATTTGACAACAAAAGTTCTCAATGATGTTTTTTACATGTTTTGTGCTCAAATTTGACTATTTAAATCTTAAAAGATATATTTTTGTGTTCTTAACATTAGGATGCAAGACAAACACATTTCCTAACAATGACATGCTTACATTTCTTACTATGTTGAATTGTTTACTTAATCTTTTATTTTATTTAATGATTAATGTTACACCACAAATTTCTTCTTATAATTTTATATGTGTTATACTTTCATGCTATCTCTTTCACAACACTTTCCTCAGACTAGGGACTACATTAAGGGTAAATTTTATTGCTACATTACCTTGACCTTCAATGAATATATCTTTTACACACAAACAGATTTTTAGGTCAACAAACCACTTAGCATTTTATTTTAAACAAACTTATCCATATTTACCTCATATTTCTCACACAAATCCATATGTATTCAATTTTAGAAGTTCATAATCTACCTTTTTTGTGTACATTTCTACATATTTAACAATGATTAAAACATCTCGTAATTATACCTACATAAACTCTTTTTTAATCCTACAATTACAACATTCCTAGTTGATTAATCCCCCATAGAGCCTACACCACCACTATTGATCATGAATTGTATCTTTGTACCTTTTATATCTTACTATTACACGTTCAATTTCAATTCATTTAATTCATGACTTGATTTGAATATCATGATTCTAAACTAAATAAAGGGTGAGCTTTCATTTCTTCTTTCACACAAACCAATGTCCTCTTAGCTTTATGATTTAACAATTCCATTCTTTCCACAAATACCATTATTCTTCTTATAATGAAGTCACTTCACTTCACGTGGACCTCAGTTTACTTGCAAACCTCATAGTGAGGTCAAATTGGCCGTAGCCTCATTTTATATATTCACATTTTCCATTTGGGGAAGACTGTATATAACCTCAATTTAAATAAATAAAGGGCAAGGTCAACAAATTTAGCCTATATTATTGGGTGTTTAGACATGTTTCTCAAATTGATGGGCTTGGATTTGAGATATCAATTTTTTTGGAAAATAATTGATTAATATGAATATAGACTTTTTATTATTTAAATAGAATATAATATAATATAAAATAAAACATTATTTTTAATTCAAATTATTATGAATAAAAAAAAAATCAATCAAAAATATTTAGAAATCAAATTTAATCTAATAATTTTAACTTAACTTCTTCATATTTATTTTTTTGGTTGCATTATAGGTATTTCCACGATCTAATCAATCTTGCACACAACCGTTCACTAATCATATGCATCGTAAGACCATGAGAGTTTAACTTAACTTCTTCATATTTTTTTTTTTGGTTGCATTATAGGTATTTCCACGATCTAATCAATCTTGCACATAACCAAAAAATAGGTATTTCCACGATCTAATCAATCTTGCACATAACCATCCACTAACCGATCCAACCAATCTTGCACACAACCGTCCACTAACCATATGCATCGTCGTAAGACCAGGTGAGTTATACTTAACTTCTTCATATTTATTTTTTTGGTTGCATTATAGGTATTTCCACGATCTAATCAATCTTGCACATAACCATCCATTAACCGATCCAACCAATCTTGCACACAACCGTCCACTAACCATATGCATTGTCGTAAGACCAGGAGAGTGAAACCCAAGATTCAAGCCAACTCTACTACCCTTGCAGACAATTTAACCTCTTCATATTACTAAACAATTTTGATAATTTAATCATTAAAAAATTGAAAATAATGAGTTGAATTTTATAATGTGCAATCCCATGAATTAAATATTTTATCTTCATGACGAAGATCTATTGTCACCATTGGTGTTAAATTATGTGTTGATTGGCAATCAAAAGAGAAGCAATTCCAATAACCGCAATGAGTTGAAATATACGGTCAACAAATTTACTGACCAATCATTGTCTCCCCTAAAACCACTCACATTATTTTATAGCATAACTACCTAAACTTTATTTTATCTACACCTAATTTATATTACTTGTCCCATCAATCAACTACTATTGTGGCTACGATATTTTAACAAAGTCCATGGGATAAGCTACTTGACGTGGTCAGATAATTTTGTGTAGGACATTATGGGGACATATGGAAAGAACTGTCCGGCTAAAGTTTTCACGCTAGACAGACTTTTATGGGTTTGAATAACCCCTTTCATCCAACTAAGGAACGTTAAAACCAATGTTTCAAATGAATGATTGCACAAATAGGTTAGATTATATTATTACCTCCATAATTTTATGGTTAAACGTGTTTAAATTAGTGGGATATTTCAATTCATAATTTTTTTAACATGTAATGAATATTATGAAGATGAAATTTTAATAAAAAATTAAGTTAAAACTACGCAATTAAGTTGTAATAAAACGTCAGCTATATATGTTCATCCTTGTCATCGAATCTTAATGATATGTTACTTTTACTTAAAAGACACATAAAGTATGGAATAGGTAAGGTACTTAACCATTTCTTGTATATATTTCATTGCACCAACCGTGTGGAATGCTTTTCCTTTTTGTGTGCGGAAAGACACTGTTACGGTTTCACACTACCTTCTTATATCTTTTCAATACACTCCCTTTACTTTGTTAAAGGTGAAAATGAAAAAGAAGGTATTAATTAATGATAAAATGTCAAGATGGTAGTTAGTAAAGTTCTAGAGTAAGAAAGATAGGAACTTGTGTCCCCCACAAGTATGTGGAAGTAAGATATATTCAACTTTCAAAATTAAAAATTGTTTAATTATAACATATTTAACATTTAAAAATTAGGTCAGGGATCTAGTTCGATTGACAAAAGCATCTTATTGTAGGCAAGAGGTCAAAAGTCTAGTCTCCCCCCCTTCCTTGTGGTATTGGAGGGTGTGTCATGACAACATCATCAGTCATGTGAAAAAAAAAATTACTCAACACACTGCAGTTTATAGGGAGGCTACTCAATTCCTGCAGTCTAAAAAGGCAACATTCAATTTATTTTTTTAATTATAATATATTCAATATTAGTGTTTAGAATAATTTATTTAATTTAAATTAATTATTTGTTATAATTAAATTTATATAGTTATGTCAATCATTATAAAATTTTAGGTTTATTTTGAGATATTTTTTAATTATAATTATATAATAATGTATAACATATTTTTGTGTTGAATTTGGTACATATCTTAATTCTCAACCATTTTCATTTATTCTTATTGTGGACGATGAAAATGTGAATCTCAAATAGTAACAATACAATGAAAGTATAAAATTCACACTTCAACAATAATTCCAATGAAGCTCAAGATTTTGGCTCATAATTTAGAATCTAAATAACAAATAAAGTCATTTAGTGACATCACATTTCCACAATCCATATTGATTCTTGCTAGAAAATTTATGGATTTGATTGTGTAAATTTTTTTGCATCAATGTTTCGGATCACACTTCGTGATCCATCATCAGGATAGTTGAGAGCTCAAGGAGAAAAATGATAAGTTGGACTAAGAACTTCTCTCCCCCTCTTCTCTCTCCTTCAACTTTTTAGTTAGTTCTTGGTCTGCAACTTATCATTGTTCTCCTTGACCTCTCAACTATCCTGATGATGGATCGCAGAGTGTGATCTGAAATGTTGATGCAAAAAAATTTACACAATCGAATCCAGAAATCATCTAGCAAGAAATAAAGTCATCATAGTCAAGATCTTGATTTGCTCCATTATTGGTTGCTTCAAAGTAACAAACTATGAAGGAACAATAATGATATGATGTAATGATAATGATAAAAGCTCAAAAGATAAATGATACTTATGCTTGACAATGACAATGATAAATTTGCTTGATAATGCTTGATTTGATCATGAGAATGCTTGAGAATTTTTTTATAATAGGAGTGCTAGGGGGTTTGAATGAAACGAAAACTTCTTACTTATATGTTTCACTTGATATTTGATCAATGGTAGAGATTATTAGAAACATCAATGGATAGAAAAATTTGAGATGGGGAAGAACCTATAATTTGCATTTGATGGAGGGAAACATCAATTTAATTCAAAATGATAGTTGGAAAAATAAATAAATATTAATTTATTTATTTTAGAATAAAATATTTAATTTAAATTAATTATTTTTAATTTGTTTAAAGAGTGTTCACTAACTAAATAAGTTTTGAAAACTATTTAATTATAGAGGGTCAAAGATAAATTGAATTAATTAATGTTGGAGGGAAATGATAAATTAATTAAATAATTAAAAATTATTTAATTATTATGGATCAAGAGAGGAAACTATTAGCTTAATTAAATAATTAAAAATTAATTAATTAATATATATAGAAGAAAAGAGGAGGATAATGATGAAATGATAAGATGAAAACACATTAGTCATTTTAGGTGTCTACATTTTGTTCCTCTTTGAGACAATGTATTTTATAGCATTGTTTCAAAGAAAAAGAAATGAAATACCCTACATGCCTTAGTGGACCATGGGATGGAGATATGATGCCCTCTCAAGATAGACCAAAAAAAGTAATTTTTTAGTTAGGCTCACGACAAGAAGGATAGGCTATGAAACAAAACATAAGATTGACAAAAAGGAGCTAGGAAAAAGGTACTAGACTAGGAAAAACATAGCTGAAGAGGACCAAAGATGAAATCCTATGGCTAGACAGACCAAAAATAGGGTTGGGAGGGCCAAGAGGGATCATTTTCACTCTCATTATTCTCAAGAATCCAAAGCCTCCAAAGCACTCTAGAGTAGAGTAGGAGATGTGATTGTAAGCATTCCAAGGGACACACACCACATTGAGTGAGTTCAGGCATTTAAGCGACCAAATGGAGCAACACCACCTATAAGTTCCCATCCCTAGGAACTTGATGGGTAGCTTTAGGTTCATTAAGGAAGGGTAGAACTAGGAAAACCAAAAGTAGCATTTGGGGCTAATGTCGTGCATATAACGTGATGTTGCATAACTAGTCAATAGTGCTACATAAATGACTCATTGTAACACATTTAGCAAGAAATGTTGCATAATTGGCTTGTTACATAAATGGTCAAAACCATGGCATAAATGGATGACAAAATGATGCATTTGGAGGTGAAGTGCAATTGGCTTAAGAAATGCGACATATTTAATAGAAAATGTGGTGTAATTGACAAAATGGCATAAATGTAAAGAAGTGTGGTGCAAATGGATGACAAAGATGTGAAATTGGTAGAGTTATGAAAATAGCTAGAAATGCAGTGCTAGTGGCAGAAAATGCAACACAATTGGTAGAATTGTGTAAATGGGTGGAAATGCTATGTAATTGGCACATGACTAGGGTAAACTAGAACATTGAAATGAATACATTTCTTTTTATTTATAGGTTAATGATGTGCATCTTATGCATGTAGGATGGGGGCAATTGAATACAGTCTCAGGAGTGACATCTCATTACCATGCAACTAGTACCATAGTTGAGTGAGATGGATGAGGTTTTCTTAGGACATGTAGCTCACATATCAAAGATTTGAGCACATAGATTGATGATGAATACATTGGTCGAGAGGTGGCACAAAAACCACAACACATTTATGCTACCTAAAGAAGAGGCTACTATCACCCTAGAGAATGTCTAAAGGATTATCCAAATTTCCATCTGAGGAGACAAGGTTATATATGATACCAATCATGGAGACAGAATACTGAGCTGAGTCTTCATGACATATGACTTGGATATTGAGGATGGGGAGATGGATCTTGGTTGGGCTATGGGTCGATTCAACCCACTTTCATTGGTGGTGGTAAGGATAATCAAAGGGATATTGGTTCTTATAGGTGGTCAAGAGGATTCTCCATTGGTTGGGGGAGAGTTCTAGAGTGAATGCTTGAGGAGGGTACAATATATGCTTGGGGACCAGGCATCCTTACACACCTATACCATTATATGGATTAGGTATTGTTCAAGTATGGAATGAGTTTAGGATGTGGGTTGAATCTATTATATATTTGGGTGTGGGAGCATATAATAGTTACACAACTGGTCATATACAAGGTTTGAGGGGCTAAATTTTCATATGTTTATATGCATGCAAGGATGGTGACATATAGGTGACTAAACAATATGTGATATTGAAGGAGAGAGATTGAAAATTTGGATAACTTCATTTGGAGATAGTGGTAAGATTGCAAGGCATGAGAGGAGGATGTGGAGCCGCTCCCCTACTTCAAGACACCAAGATACGTGATAGGGAGGACTGTACATATTATCAAGCGATATATGCCAAAGTGGGTACAACACCAGTTTGGACAACAACAAGGGGGTACCTATTGTAGATGAAATGTTTCCAAGGACTTTGTGGGAGATAGTTGAATGGGGTCCCATGATTACAACATACACAATGATTATTGAGCTAGAGGCCTTGGCATCAATGTCATGGGATTTGAGGGTACATATTATAGATGTTGACGCCATGGATGAGTATGATACTTGGTGGGCCCAATATAGGTTGTTTAGATTGACATGCCTAAGATAGAGAGTGGGATAGGTACCAACAGGAGGAGAGGGAATGAGAAGGGTTGGATGGATGCGACAATCAACTATAGTGGTGATGGGAGAGAAGCATGATAAGGATGATGTATGGGGGGATCTAAAAGATAGGGATCAAGTATGGGGATAGCAACCAATGGAAGGCCAAGTACCACCATAGGTATATGCACAGGAGTAGGTATAGGATAAGAGGGGAGAGGGGGAGGAGGATACATACCTATGAAAGTAGCCACTACATGACAAGAGAGATGAGGCTCACAAACAATTGGAGAGGGATAGATGAGATAAATATCAGGCCAAAGTGGAGAGAGATAGCCTACAAATGTAGGTTACACATGTGATAATGGAGAGAGATGGGCTATGAGTGAAAATAACCCAGGTATAGGGATAGTTATCCTACATGATGATAGAGAGAGATGTGGAGAGGTCTAGGAGACAACAAGAAGAGGTTCAGTTGGATTAGGTTACTATAGAGAGTGGTGTAAAGAGATCCCAAAGACTACAAATAGAGGGTAGCATAGGTATACCTACTCAACAAGTGATGTTAGAGGTTTGGAGGATTACTAGGGATGGAACCTATAATAGGACTCTCTATGAAAGAGAGGTACCTAAGGAGCAACATAATCTACCCTACTTCATGAGGACACAACTCTAGAGCTAGTTAAGAGCGATATTAGGAGTCTTGAGGAGCATGGGGAACATGGGGCTACCAACACCATGACCACCACCAGGAGCAAGAGGAGTTGGGGTATCACCGGCCCACTCTGGGGGATGGAGCTTCAATTAGGGGCATGCACCTTGTATAGATGTATATGATGCATATATATTTGACTCTCATGTACATTATTAATTTAGACACCATACCTATGGTCTATGTATATATGTATCCATATGGCTCATATAGCCCATGTATATGCATTATATATTTTATGATGTACATATATGACTCAATGATGGATATTATATATATTTGTGTGTGTGATTATGCTTTTGATTCATTCGATGCTTATCTGATTCATGATGATGATGTTTCTTATGCTTAGGATATATGACTATGTTAGATTATTATAATGCACATGTTATGGTTATGATATTATGATACACACTAAATTTTTTGAATACAAGATATGCAGTGAAATCAATCTCCACCAAGGATCAAATATAAAAATGAAACCTATAAAGATAAGATGAAACAAAAGGAAATATACAAAATGAATGACAAACAAAAATAAAATAAGACTCTTTATTAATATTAAGAGGAATCATAGCAATTGGATCTATTAAATATCATTTATCCACCTTGTATGGACTTTGACACAACACATAATCAAAATATGCAAAGAAAGAATAATCATGTTTAAACCCAATCTACTCTAAGCACATTAAGATATAAGCTTTCATCAAGAAAATGGGAGGCAAAATAGATAAAACCATGCAAAGGAAGACAAGAATTCCTTGATCCAAGCTGCTCTAAGCACTTTAAAATATAGGGCTTCATTGAGAAAATGAGAGAGAAAAGATAAAATCAAGATAGCAAAAGCAAAGAAATTGCTCGAAATGAAATCAACAACCATCATATATCTTTCCAAAAAATAAACTTATTTTTGATAGATAGGTCCCATTGTAAGAAGGAGGCATCTATTAAGACCTTAGTTTTTTTTTATAGTTCCTATTGTAGGAAATAGATTTTCGTTAAGGAATGAAAATGATTTTGAAAGATGACATCAAAAGATAGGAAACAAGCTATGCAAGCCAACTATTTATCTCAAAAAGTGATTTTTTTTGCTCATGATTTTTTGTGAAAGGTCAATATTTTAGGATTTGCATGTGATCTCAAGATACAAGAATCCAACCAAAAAACCAAGGTCAAAGACAAAGATCCCCCAGTTAGGAAAAGAAAACCTAACATGGATAAAGGACATGATAGGTAGCCAAATGAAAATGAAAGATATGAACAACCAAGATATGGTAGACACAACAAAAGGACACATAAATCCTTAATAATAGGTGAATGAAATGAAGGGTTAATAATGGATGAATGAAATAGAATGAAATAATGATACTAATATGTACAAAATACTAGGATACCTCGAGGGTCATGTATAATTTTTTTAAGATGGATGTTGTTAATAGGTTCTTCCAAAGGTTCTCCTTTAGGTGTAGCAAGTTTATAAGATCTAGAACCATAGTTTTCTATAATGATAAAAGTTCCCAACCAATTAGGTTGATAAAAGTTTTGTACATCTTGTTCCATAGTTGGCCAAAAATATCCAATTCTTAGCAACTTTTGGCAAGGGTAGGTCCACTAGAATGAGCTTGTAAATACCTTTGTGCACCTCATGTAATATCATTTTAGCTTCTTTTGAGTTTATAGAACTAAGGAGAACACCATCAAGACTCCTTCAATATGGGGTATCACCAAGGATAACCAAACAAGAAGATCAACAAATGATTTTTTTCTTTTGAGCACTAGATAACTTAGGTGGAAGGGAATTGCCATGGATATAGGTGTAACATTATGAAACCAAGGGGAATCCAAACCAACAAGCTAACACACCAGTTCAGATTTAGGAACATCAAATTTTGGAATTAAATTTTTTTCTACCAATAACTCACAATGATAGTTTATTTGATAGTTTTATATTTTAACAAGTTTTGATTTTGCTGAGTTTTGAAATTTTTAAGGATACTATTTTACATCTAGAAGTGGCTTGGAATAAGCCAAAATCACCATGGAATAACCAATAAGCATTGCAAGATAGATCATAGGTAATAAAAGATAGACTAGAAGCATTATAGAATAAGCTAGATGTGGCTCATGACTGGAAGAGCAACAAGGTACCTAGGAGCACAGTTTCAGTTGTTTGACAATGTTTTAGGGTTTTATTTTGGATTTTGATCAATTCATTTTGGCCAAAAATATGCAATCAAGAATCAAAATGAATGAAAATGCACAATCAATGCAAATTCTATATGCTTATGCCACAAATGATTTTTTTGTTATTTTGATGTTTTTTGTTTAAATTTGTTCTTCATTATTTTGAACCTTTATAATTTATGCTTAAAATACAATTACTCAAAGCAATCATATCAATAAGAAAATTATTAAAGATTAATTTTGGATGGATATACTCACTTTGGTTTCGAGTGGAGATGAGAATGTAAACAATCAAGCACATAAGACACATCAACAAGCCTACTCATGTAGGTATGGCCAATTAGTTTTTAATAGAATTTACAAGCTCAACTAGGGGTATCCTCAAAATATACCACTAGGGTATATGAGGCCTAATCTATAAAGGACTTGACAAGATTCAAAATATTCCACTTAGTCAAAAGGACATCAAGTTGAACCAAAAGTACCAAATCTCTAACAAAAAATGTAGCAAAACTAACTAAAGGTGTAGATCTATACAATTGTCGACCAAAATAAAAAAATTAAAAATATAAATGGATTTGATATGTATACCAAATGTGACCTATGTTGGCTCAGAAATGTTGTGTGTTGGCATAAAAGTGTCGTGAATCAATTCAAATACAAAAATCTAACCTATAACTTCAAAGAAACACAATTCTTATAAAAATACTTGTTAATATCTAGGACATGGGTCCCATCAAGAATGAAAAAATGTGAATCCTAAATAGTAATAATGTAATGAAATTACAAAATCCACACTTCAAAAATCACTCCAATGAAGTTCAAGATCTTGGAACAAAATTTAGAATTTAGATAAACAAGTAAAGTCATCATGGCTAAGATCTTGATCTTCTCCATTGTTGGTTTATCTTAAAATTAATAAACTATGAAGAAAAAATATTGATATGATGCAATGATAATGATAAAATCTCAAAGATAAATGATACCTATGTTTGGCAATGATAATGATAAATACTTGATAATACTTGATTTGATCATGAGAATAATTGAGAGATTTTTGCATCGAAGGAGTTCCCTCTATGAAACTAATCAAAATGAGTTTTATAATCAATGACATGTCATGCAAGAAAATGAGAGTAATCTCATCCATTTATCATGGAAATAAAGTTTGTTTCCTTCCAACCAATTTTTTCACACTGACATTGTGCATGGTCTTTCATTTTCAAATTAGTCTTTCTTTGCATCTTCCACAACTCCCCATCAACATTGAAAATCCCTCCCTAACAAATATTGGAGAATAGTTCAATATGTTCTATGTTTGTAGGATTTGTAGTCATGACATCTTTGATTCCACTGGGTCGTTGAAGCTTGAAAGCATTTGTTGGCATCTTGTTGGGTATATATTTAAACCATTGTAGAAATCTATGATGATTTATCGAGAATTTGAAAGAAAAGCTGACTATGTGATAGAATTTATGGGAAGAGCCATAGCATTTCCAACTATAATATCTGAAAAAAATCCTCCTTCCATTATTCTTTGATGGATTTTCATACACTGTTATAAAGCTCTAATTTTATTATAGGAAGGGAGGATGTTGGAAAAGGTTGTAGAATTTGGTTGAATTATTTTAAATTTTTTTCATCAAATTAATTTTGTGCATATCCTACAATAATTGATGTCCATGAGATGACATATCTTTGAGGAATTTTGTCAAACAGTTCACGTGCCTTGTCTATGCTTCCACCTTTTGCATATATGTCTACGAGGGCAATTACAACTACAACATTTGATGAAATTTTTGTATCCTTTATGCTATGATGGATCTCCATACTCTTTTCTAAAGCTTCAATTTTGACACAAACCAGGAGTACATTGGAAAATGTGAACTAATATGGTCGAAAAATTTATTGCATTTAGTGAAACAATGTGATTGCCTCCTGAGGATACGTGTGTCTTGTTTATGTTGCAATAATCACATTCCATAAGATCATATAACATTATTTTGTAAGGTAAAACATGTTATGATAATTCACCAAACCTTTGCAATTGTAATACATATAAATAATCTTATTATGTAAAGTTGTGCATGTAGTAAATGCAAATTTCCTGTGAGTGATGTAAGCGTATATGTTCTTCCCTTGTGAAAGTGACTTGCTAAGAATTTAGATCTACAATACTTAAATATATTTAGAGGAGTCTGTTGACATATTTTATGCCACCCTTGGATGCACATCATTCATATCCAATTAGAGAGATCTTCTATGTGCATCTTGTTGAAATCCATGATTATTATTGATAAATATGGGTCTTTGAGATTTTGAACTCCTCAATTGTGTCCAATTTAGGGTTCTAAATCTGCAAGTTAGGGTTTCCAAAACCTTCATATGCTCAAACCCTAAACCCCCCGGTCTTGGTGGACACTTTTGTTATATTCCTCTGTTGACTCTCTATAGCTGGTCCTCGATTGGCTAAGTTATAAGTTATGTCTGTCAAAGTCATGTTTTGACTGGTCCCTTCATCCTTGTTGTACTGGTCACCCCCCATTCAAATATTTGTCCTAGGTCTTACTTTCAAGGATCGAGAAATATTTTTTCCCAAGTCTTATTTACCTAAGCGTGACCCCCCTTTATGAACAACTTTGAGCCATGTACTAATGCCTTCCACTTAGGTCTTTCCATCACCTACAATTGAAGCCTTATCACTCATTGGTTCCATTTTTGTGATGCACGATGATCTTTTCCTTTGCGTTGTGTATCATTGCAATCATTTGGACTTTGTTTTCACTTTCGCGATGTGCGACGAATGGTTCAAATTTGAGGGAAAATATCCAATGGTCATCACGGGTATTCTATGCATCACGATTATGATCTGAAGAAATGAAAGCCTTCGTGCAATGCGCGATGAACAACTGGGCTCCTCATCGAAGAGAAGGATCAATATCAAAGGGAGTTTTTTTATGGTTCCTTCAATATTTTGATGGAGAAGGTATCAAATGGGAACACTATTCTTTGCTAGGTGTCATCATATCATCCTCCTTCGCATTGCATTTATGTTTTTGAGCAGCTAGGTCCTTTATGTGATTAGCAATGTAAGAGAGGGGATCTTTTCATTGAGGAGACATGTAGATATTGAATAGACATAAGTGATGGTCCCTTCAACATCCTGATAGAATGGTGCATGACACCAACGTGGACAAGTGGTAGTTACCCGCTATCCCTTGGTGATATGGTGGGTCTTAAGTTAATCCTAGTGAGATAGTGGGTAGGTGACAGGTGTCTTGGTGGGCCCGGGTACTTGGTTTTCCTTGTGTGATTCAACAGATCAAATTTAGTTCAAGAGGATCTAATGGTCATTGCTTGCACCATTCACATCATTGTTGTGAATGATGTCACCTGGGTGCTTTCCATGATGATTTTTTGTGGCATGATGGGCATTCAATAGTCTATATGTAAAGAAATGATCCAACAACTATTACATGTGGTCTTTGCATCACAATTTCATTATATAAAGCCTGGTTCATTTCTGCGATGAGTGATGAAGGGTTGAGATTAAACGAGAAATATCCAATGGCTAAGGTGGCATCACACTCTTGCTTCACATCATTGTTGTAAAGAAAGGTGGTGGAGTAGTTTACGCAATGCACGATGAATGATCCTAATTTAAAGGTGGAGATCAACAATGATGTTTTAAACTTGTCCCAATGTCTAATCTCAGCCATCCATGCTTGATCCAATGACCGACATTCAAACTTCAATGGTCAACTACTCCAGTTCGCAATAGATTTGCAGAAGTAATGGCTCAATGAAAATTTCCTAGCTACCAAATCAAATATGATCATCTTGGATCAATTTTTCATTCCTTTTCAATGCTACTTTTCATTTCTAGGTGGTGCCATTACTCCTTTATGTGTTGTAGAGGCCTTATTCTTTTGTTAGGGTATGTTGATTTGATATTTTGTTGCAGATTTCATGAGTGCCCATCCCTACATTCATGTGAGTCATCATCTTGGGATGTGCTTGAGATGTCAGATCCTTTATGGCTAGTTATGTTGCTCTGTAGTGGGAGCAATTCAGATCATTTTCTAGACTTTATCATATTTCATCTTTTGTAACCCTAGTTAGTTTAGGGTTAGGGTTTTGATTTCAAATCTTGGTTATGCTTGAACCATAAAGGAAAAATATTGCATCATTATTATGGATCCTTCCTCTGGCTCCTCTAGGATTTTTCTTTTGTAGACCTACAACTCTTGCATTCTACCATTATAAAGGTTACTTCAAGCTTTTATATTAATGAAATTCAACTATTATCACCATTACGTCTTGCATGTTTGAGAAAAATTCATTTACCTTCATATCTGAGTGGGTGTTTTAGTTTTTTCTTTGACATATTATGTTGTACTAAAGTAGGAAGGAACTAACTCTAAATTCGGTGCATCACCTTTTTTTACATTTCATGTCTCCTTCTACCCCTTTTCCCTTGTGATCTATCAGAATAGGCTAACATTAGGACTTTCATGTGATGGGTTAGACCAACACAATTGCAATTAGTTTAGAAGAGGAAGCCGACATTCTCTAGAGACTTAACCTCAATTTGCAAGGTCCCACCTTGAGGTCATTTCCATTATGTCATTAGAACATTGAACTCTTGTTCAGTAGGGTGCAGTTTTATGTGACAATAGTTTCTAGCACGTTCAATGGGACACTTCTCTCCATTGAAGAATTTGGTGTTTTCTTCAATGCATCTTTCCTTTTGAGGCATATCTTCAAAGACCATGGTGACTCCATTCACATCTACTAATTCAAGCAGTGCTAGTTCTACTTCATGCCATTGAAAAATTAGTGCCTTCTTCAATATTTCAGCCTTTGGGGGTAGTTCTACAAGCATTTGGTGACTCTGCAGCTCTTTTGGTGACTCTTTGGTATGTACCTAAAATCTTTGGTTGGATAGTCCTTTGTCTTCCTTTCAAATTTTCAAAGTGTTTCTTGTGTTTCTCATGCTTAAAAATATCAAATTTTAATGGAAACTGTTACACCCCAATTGTGTAATTACTATTTACTATTACTATGTAGGGTAAAATGTGAATGTAATGTGAATTTAGTGGATGAATAAATTGTGTGTGCACTTTGTTATAACTACTTTATGAATGAATTCCATCTCATTTAATGTTATATGAAGGAATGCATTTATGTGGTTGGATGAATATTGTGTTGATATTATAACTTTGGAGACGTTATGTGTATACTGCATATTTTGTGAATAGCTGACTGTTGTGTACATGTGTTAGTTTTTGCAGGTACATGTTCAATTCCTCCAGGCAAAGGGGAAGTATCACTTAAGAGAAGGTCTTGGTTGGGTAACCAGTAATGTAACCTATATGAGCTTACACACACCACAATAGAATAATTGAGTCGAGTTATTCAGTGGGAAATTGGTATGTCATCCCTAGTTAATATGTTTGCTTTAGTAAGAGGCTAGTTTACTATTGAGTGCATTATTGGGTGATGTTTATTTGTTTGAGCTTTAGAGTTATTTTCCTTTTTACTATGTTTGTATTGATATGTGAAACATATGATATGTGTATGCATACACACATGCACAACGATGATAGACCATACACACAAAGGAATGCATACATAAGGGTACATAGGTAGACGCACCTATGGACACTCATGCACGGGTTGCTTATGTGCATGGAACTATCAGATGGAACCAACAACATGCATATGTATACATATAGACATATGGTTCATAGTCTCTTATCAACACCGTGGTAATTATGTATGATTTTGGTGTAAGAATCGAATGTACATATATATATAAATGTAATACATATATCCATATGTATATGGGTATGTGCAGGATCATCATGGGAAAAATAGGCCCTTAAGTGCAAAAAAATTAGAAAAGTTAGAGTTAGGCAACTTGACATAAAAAATTGAATAAGTTATCTATATTATTTCAAAAATATGTAAGAATAGAATCTATAGCAAATTGAATGTAATTTCTAAACTACTAGGCTTATTTTTAAAAATATATATATTTGGTGAAAATTTGAAATTTCAATGCAGTAGTACTTAAATTTCAAGGAAAAAATAAGAAGTAGGTGTCTGTCTGACCACCCTAACCACAATAAAATGATAATTATTTTTTATAATATTTTAGATATAACTAGATGACTCATGTCCGGATGTGATGCATATTTTTTTGTAATTTTTTTCCAAGTAAATAATTAATTATAAATTTTTTATTACAAATTTTAAAAAATATAAAAAACTCGTGCATCTAACCACCTTAACTTGGTCAAAACTTCATGAAATTCATTTTTTTTTTTTAATCCTATAGTTTGTGAAGCATATAATGTGACACATGTTTTGGATTCAAAAAATGTGATACCGTTGGAAAGCTATAGATGTTTTTAAATAAGCCTATCAATTAGGACTTTAGTTGTAATTCAAATAGAAAATCAATAATAATTATTTATTAAATTCAAAGTAAAGCATAATTTATATTGGTGGAAAGCTGAGAATATCCTTTAAAAACCCTTTTCATTTCATTAATTTTGGGTTAAAAAAGGTTGTCAACCACATACCCTACAAATACCCATCATATCGCCACTTTTTGGCCCATCATGATCCTGCATATACCCATATGTGTATCCATACACGCGTATGGTAGCAAGTGGACATGCCCATACAAATGTATCGATGCATGTATACATACACATACATGTACATAGAGGCATACATATAATACACACACACACACACATATATATATATGTATGTATACACAACCGATATATTAATATAACAATGTGATTGCTATTTTGATGCATTCTTTTGTATATCAATTATATATACATGCTTTATCAACATATGTTGAATATAAACATATGTTGAATATATACATGCTTTATCAACATATGCTTTATCAACATATGTTGAATATAAATATATGCTATTTTGATGCATTCTTTTGTATATCAATTATATATACATGCTTTATCAACATATGTTGAATCCCTAACCTAGTGACTGAACGAATTGATGAAACTATCATAGATGGTTGACTAACTGGCTCGTTATAGATGGAGAAGAGAACTCAACTTTGGGATTGGGATTCTCAACTCAACTCTCCACCCCAGATAGATATAGATATCTCCGCTTCGATATATAGGGCCACCTATTCACCTCAGGTTGATCCCAGAGGGCACCCCACCGACCATATATATATAAATAAGTATTTATATAGGTATACATTATATATATATATATATGTATGTATTTATTAATATTTGTTTTGGGATCGACTATCTCAAGCAATGATGATCAACCAATTATAATGCTAAATGCATATGACTTTGAAGTTGATTTATCTTCATAACTTGGTGACCAAACTTTGAGATGGTTACGACTGTTCTTCTTGAGCTACTTTTTATGCTCTTGCTTTCAATACTAAAAGAGAGTTTTAATCTACAAACTTTACAACTTTTAAGTCAATAATGAGAATAAGTTGACGCCTTGGTGTATCATGGACTTGGTCAACATAATTACCACAATTTTTTGTATCAAATCAAATAGTTGTTAATATATTGGAAACAAATCAATGACTTTGTCTTAATCATTTTAAATGAGTGAGTTGATACTCAACATGACTTAGTTGATGTTTTAGTTTTTGTCACACTCTTGTTATTGACTATTTCTCTTGAGGATAAAACCATGCCACCTTTGTATCCTTTAAGGTATAGGCCTGCTTTAAGTTGCCAATCAAATTCTATCACATGGAGAGTTGATTTGGTCTCCAATTGCTGTCAATATGAGGATCAATATGTTGATATTTGAGTTGAGTTTATGCTTACATATTCACCACCTTTTGAGTTGTGTTAGTGATTTTTCTATGCATGCTTGGTTCTATCAAATTCATGCCTAAATTGTACGTAGTGTTGTTACTAGTTTGCTGTATAAATAGCAGCATGAGTTCATTTTGTTTGGACACATCATTATTCTTATTTCATGTGTTATTTCTTGAGAAAAACCTCTGCATTCTATATACTTCTCTATCTTCAATATTCTATCATAATAGTGAGTGAGAGACTTGAACATTGATAGAGAGTTTTATTATCCTTTGAGAAGGATTATTTCCCAACTAGAGAGTTAACAGTTGTAAGACTTTGTTGGAGGATCAATATTAGGATAATAGCTATTATAAAGTGTTGTGACTGCAACTAGTTAAATTGGAAAGCTTAAACATAGGTATGCGAATATTCTACTTTGTTTATTTTGTTTTTGAATGTGCTATGTCTTGATTGATTAAACTAGTCTTGTTGATACTTGCACATAGAGGACAATATTGTTTTCCTTAAAAGATAAGTTGAAATCACTTAATTTATTGTGCATTGTTTGTATGTACTCCATGATAGGAGCGATTGATTAACATAGGTATTATTATTTTTCTAGAAATGTGTAGTCATGGGTAAGAGGTTATGTTTATCATAGGTATTGTTGTTATACTAGATATGATCAAATATAGAAAAGCTTAGGGAACACTCATAACTAGATAATTAATTATGCTAGATGGCTAGTAGGTTACTCCTGGGAATGTTGTCCAGTTAAGGGAGGGGACTTGTACTTTGTTTATTGAGTTATGTTACCCTAGGTTGTGTTAAAGAGATAGGTTATCCTAGGGAGTAGCTTGCCCATGGAGAGGGATTACCTAGGCATAGAAATAATGGCCTCAAGTCAAAATAATCTTGTTATAGTGTAAGTGAATGGTGGACCTTCACTCAAAGTATTGAGTGAGAATACTTTGGCCAAAGTAGTGGGAATGTCTGAGACTCAACTATAGATAGTGAGATTTCTAAGACTCCACTATCAATTCACCGTATCTACCTAAATGCATGAAGGGTACCTAGCGTAGGTTATAAATCCTAGTGATGTAGGGCATGACACTAAGCTTAGAATGGTATGTTGTACAGGGTTACCCAACCAATACCTTTGTCAAAGGGAAGCACCATCTATCATTGATAGATGTGGGGGGGACCGAATATGAGTTCGTGGTTGGCAGAAAAGTGCTTGAGTGATGCTTATCCTCCTCAATAGGCAACACATGACCAAGGTTTTAAAAGGTGGATTCCTAGACCATCTATATCTTATGCTATGAAAATTGAAGGAGCTATGTATGTAGTTTTGTACTTTATTAGAAATATTGTACTTGGTGAAATATTATAATGGAATGTAAATCCTTATTGTACTTGTTATAACATCTTTGTTCTTATATTTTCAATAAAGAAAGGATAATTTTTTATTGCAATGGCTTGTACATAGTTTATTTTTACTTGCACAGTAAAAACTTAGGAAATTTACTTTAGTGAGCGCTTGGCATATTACATGTGGTATCAAAGCCAGGTTTATCTCTAAAACCTATGATCTTGTCATTCTTTCCATCCAACATTATCTAATGTTGTGAATTCTTGTTCTAGGATGGTGTGTCTCAGATTAATGGCTCAAAAGTTAATAATCGGAAACAAGTGCTACTTCAAGGCCAAGAAGGAAAAAGAAGCCATCATTAGAACCATAGAGGGAACTAACTATGAAAATTTCATCTAGTTTAGTGACACTGAGACATTTAGTCACTCACTTTATCAGATCAATGATGTGAAGAGGAAGATGAAGATGGAGGCTATGTACAACAATCTACCTTCCATTTCACCAAAAAAGTTTGAATCATTATCACTTTCCATGAGGGATATGCCCTCCAAAGGAAGTGTCAACTCGATGTTTATCTTTAGGGACCCTAGAGTTCTTCCATTGGAATACGTATTTGTAATTTCCTCAAGTAACGAGTCCGAGGGATATGTACCTTGAGATCAACTAGATGTGAAATGGTCTCTTCAACAAATGTCTGTGAAAAGGGTAGACTACATTGTTAATGAACACCATATCAGCATTGAAACTTGTAACTATGTATTAGATGATAAATCTGAAGGCTACTATCCATTTTGAAATAAAATATGAAAAATTAAGGGATGAACAGAAAGATAGAGATGTGTGACAATCTCAGTCTGTAGGATGTACTCCATTAAGTTATGTGTCAAGGACTAAATCTAAGGAATACTCTCCACTCGACTATCTGAATAGTCACTCCATGTAATCAAAGGATATTGAAATCCTTATGAAATGAATAAAATTATTTGTTTACCAAAAGTGTTTGCTAAATCTTATGTGGAATTATTTATGTGTGTATGAATGTCATTTCTAATGTTTTCCATAAGATAGTTGATAACATAATTTAGTCTAACATGAATAAAACATTCAGGTAAAACCCGATGTTGTGAAGATGGTGAGGATATAGACCAATCCTAGTTGTAGCCAAGAAGTTGGCCAAGGACCAACAAGAATTGAAGCTAGACTTGACCAAATTTTGGAAAGGTTAGATAACCTTGAAAAAGAAAAGGCATAAGCTAGGGTTGAGAAAGAGGTTCCCATTAATGAGAATGAAGGTGAAAATTCTTCTCATGGACATGACAAAAATAATGATAATGAAAAAGAAAGATCACTAACTCCTTCTAAGGAAAGAAATAAGAAGCCCATGGCTTCTGAACTTTACAAAGATATGAAGAAGATTGTTCCACCCAAGTTTGAGGGAAGTGCCAATGGGGACGAAGCTGAGGCATGAGATGTTCAAATGGAAAAGTATTTCAAAATTCAAAATTACATTGAGACCACTAAAGTCGCTTGGGGTGCGTACCAATTAGCTGGAGAAGCTTCAACTTGGTGGATGAAAAAAAAGCTGGAACTCAATATCAACTCATGGAAACTAACATGGGGGAATTTTTTGAGATTTTCCACAAGCTATGGTTACCCCAATTTTACTATGACCAAAAACTCACAGATTTCTAGAGTTTGAGACAAGGAAATATGTCGGTCAACGAGTATTGGGAGAAGTTTACCTGACTTCTTTGCTATGTTCCTATCTATCATAAAGATGAGTGCTTCCACATTAGAAAATTTATAATGGGAATTAACAACTAGATCAGAGGAGAAGTGGATATGCATGGTCCAACAACTATGGATCTTGTATAAGGGAAGGCAATTAAGCAAGAGAAAAAGCTTAGGACTACCTCTAGGCAGGGAAATAGAGAACATAAGAAGGTTATAGAAATTTTTGATAAGCCAACTCCAAAGAAGGTGGAGGTTGTACAATACCTAAGCAAGGAGAAAAAGGTAACCACAATACTGGAAAATAGTTGAGAAGGGAGAAAAGGAATGGTTCCAATCGAGGAAATACCAACAATGCTGGTGGAAACACTAGTGGATCTAGAGAACCCATAAAGAAGAAGGTACCGTTTATGGGATGCTATACTTGTGGGGGAGACCATTTTTCTAGAGATTGTCCCAATAAGACTTTCAGTAGTTCACTACCTACTTAATGGAAAATGTTCCAATAGAGGATACATGCAATAGTGGATGACTACCAAGCAAAGTATCAAGCACTCCCATTGAAACTCTAGGTATAGATTTTGTTTGGTTTACCCATTTTAGTTCTCATTGATATTGGTGCAACTGAGAATTTTATTTCACCTAGAGTAGCTAAGCAATTATCTAGAAAGGTTGGACACATGACAATGTCTTGGAATGTAGAGTATTCAAACCAGACAAGAGAAATGGTGGAACAATGTTTGTTTGAGGCTAGGATAGAGCTACCTTATTTCTCTATTAGGATCCTATGATGTTATCTTAGGTATGAATTGGTTGTGGAGACATAAGGATAAAGTAGATTATCATGCGAAAACTGTAGAAGTCCTAGACGATCTTGGTAATCGAGTAAAATTCCAAGGGATACCTAGAGAGGTGAAGATTCATCAAATCTCAGAAATGCAACTAGTGAGGGATGAGAAGAAAGGGTGTAAACTCTTTATTGTTGAATTAGAAGAAATTGAAGAAGGTCTTGATAACTTGGATTCCCAAAGCTTCTAAGAGATGGAAGACAGGGATATAGATGACACAGGAATGCCAGACATGGAAAGGTATCCTATATTGAGAAACTTTTTTGATGTGTTTCCAAGGGAGTTACTTGGGTTACCACCGAAGAGGATGTTTGATTTCTCTATAGATATAATTCTAGGTTCTGAACCTATTTCCAAGGTGTGCTATAGGATGACAACAACTGCGCTAATGGAGCTTAAGGCACAATTGGATGAATTGTTGTCAAAAGGGTTGATAGGACATGTTTCACCTTGGGGAGCACCAATAATTTTCATGAAAAAGGAGGGTACTCTGCATTTGTGCATCGACTACCATATGATTAACAAATCCATAGTGAAGAACAAGTATCCATTACCATACATTGATGCTCTTTTCGATCAAATGAGAGGAGTTGCCATATTATCGAAGATAGATCTAAGATATGGATATCACCAATTGAGGATTAGAGATGAAGATATATTTAAGACTACGTTCAAAACCAGATATGGACACTATGAGTTCACATTACTACCTTTTGGGTTAACAAATGCACCCACTGGATTTATGAATCTAATGAATAGTGTATTTAGAGATTTCCTAGATAAATTTGTCTTGGTTTTTCTAGATGACATCCTGATTTATTCTAACAATGAAGAAGATCACTGGAAAAATTTAGAGATAGTTGTACAACTTCTAAGAGAACACAAGTTGTATGGTAAACTCTCTAAGCGTACTTTCTTCCAAAGGAGAGTGCATTATTTAGGGCATGTAATCTTGGCAAATGGAATATTCATAGATCCCACTAAGATCAAGGCAGAACTTGAGTGGCTTGTACCCAAGAATGTGTCTGAGGTAAGAAGTTTTATGGGTCTAGCTTGGTACTATAGAAAGTTTGTTGTGAACTTCTCCAAGATTTCTCTTTCAATCACCTCTTTACAGAGAAAAGGGAAGAAATTTGAGTGGAATGAGAAGTGCTAAGAAACCTTTCATCTACTTAAAGAGAAGTTGACCACTGCACCAATCTTGAAAGTACCAGATCCTGAAGGTAACTTTATGATTATCATAGATGCATTCGGGGAGGGTTTAGGAGGCATGTTAATGCAAGATGGGAAAATGATTGCTTATGAGTCTAGAAAGCTGAAACCCTATGAGAAAAATTATGCATCACATGAATTAGAGCTAACAACTGTAGTTCACGCATTACAAATGTGGAGGCACTACTTGTTAGTGAAACCCTTTGAATTGAAAACTGACCATAACAGGTTAAAGTACCTTTTCACTCAACCAAATCTAAATGCTAGGAAGAGAATATGGTTGGAGTTAATAGATGACTATGACTTTAATATCAATTATATAAAAGGGAAAGAGAATAGGGTTGTCAACGCCTTGAGTTGATGTCATATTACTTTAGTAGTAGTGATTCAAACTGACTTTAAGGAACAAGTGTTGTAAAAGTGCAAAGAGGATGAGTACTACTTGCAAGTCAAGTAGGAACTTGCTAATAATCCACAAGATTCTAGGAATGAGGGTTTTCATTTTGAACCTAATGGATTACTTAGATATAAAGGTAGGATGTATGTACCTGACGTAGTGGAGTTAAGGAATCTAGTATGGAAAGAAGTACATGAAGCACTATATTTTGGACACCCTGGAGTGACCAAAATGATGGCAAATGTGAAGCCATGATATTTTTCAAAAGAGATGAAAGGAGATGCTGCTAATTTTTTGGCTAGGTGTCTGGAATGTCAAAAGTAGAGCATCATCATCCTCCAGGCTTGTTATATCCACATGATATACTAGAGAGGAATTGGAAAGTCATAATTATGGACTTTGTGCAAGGATTGCCTATGTCAAGAAATAAGTGCAATGTCATTCTTGTGGTAGTAGTTAAGCTTACTAAAGATGCACATTTTATACCTAGGAATCTAATCGATAGAGCACCTGTCATAGCTAGGAATTTTGTGAAAGAAGTGTTTAGGTTACATGGAATTCTAGAGAAAATTATCTCAGATAGGGATGCATGAGTCACTTCTAGGTTTTGGAAAACCTTGTTTTCGGCACTAGGGACTCAGTACAATATTAGCTCAGCATATCATCTAGAAATGGATGAGAAAACTGAAAGGGTGAATCAAGTATTGGAAGAACTACTAAGAATGTATTGCATGGATCAATAGTACAAGTAGGAAGAGTACTTACCCTTAGTCGAATTTTCTTATAACAATTCTTATCATTCTATGTTAAAGATGGCTCCTTTCAAAGCATTGTATGGTTGAAAGTGTCAAACTTCTATAAGTTGGGATATAATTGAGGATAGAGTGACTCTTGTGCTAGAGATGTTGGCTTAGATGGATGAGAATGTTAATATTGTGAATCAAAGGTTGGCTAAGGCTAACGATTGTCAAAAATTTTATGTTGATGCTAAGAGAGTGCCCCAAAATTTTTCTATAGGTGACAAAGTGTTGTTGAGAGTGAAACCTCACAAAAGCTCCATTAAATTTAGAAATTCTTCCAAGTTAACCATATGTTATGTTGGACCTTTTGAGATTCTATAGGAATTGAATCTGGTAGCCTATCGAATAGAATTGCCACCAGCTCTTGCTAAAATGCATAATATCTTCCATGTGTCTTACTTTAAGAGGTATGTACCTGGTGATAATCATGTGATTGATTGGACTACTTTATAGGTACAGGACCACAAAGCGGTAACAATTGATTTTGTCAAGGTGCTCAGAACACACGTAATATTTGCTTGTGTAACAGGGAGGTTTTATAGTGAAAAGTCCAGTGGGATTAATATGCAAAAGACTCAGTCACTTGGGAGGATTATGTTGAGATTCAAAAAAAATTTCCTCTTGTTTTGGATGCTTATGAGAATGCTTGAACAATATGTTGATTTTTTATTTGTTTTATGAACTACTACATAAAATAATCAGGTATGATGATTCACAAGGGGGGGAGTATGTTACACCCCAATTGTGTAATTACTATTTACTATTACTTTGTAGGGTAAAATGTGAATATAATGTGAATTTAGTGGATGAATAAATTGTGTGTGCACTTTGTTATCATTGCTTTATGAATGAATGCCATCTCATTTAATGTTATATGAAGGAATGCATTTATGTGGTTGGATGAATATTGTGTTGATATTCTAACTTCAAAGATGTTATTTGTATACTGCATATTTTGTGAACAACTGAATGCTGTGTACATGTGTTAGTGTTTGTAGGTACATGTTCAATTCCTCCAGGAGGAGGGGAAGTATCACTCAGGATAAGGTCTTGGTCAGGTAACCAGTAACGTAACCTATCTAAGCTTACACACACCACAATAGAATAATTGAGTCGGGTTATTGAGTGGGAAATTGGTAAGTCATCCCTAGTTAAATGTCTACTTTAGTAAGAGGCTAGTTTACTATTGAGTGCATTATTGGGTGATGTTTATTTGTTTGAACTTGAGAGTTCTTTTCCTTGTTACTATGTTTGTATTGATATGTGAAACATACAAGGTATGTGTATGCATACACACATGCATGATGATGAGAGACCATGCACACAAAGGAATGCGTACATAAGGGTACATAGGTAGATGTACCTATGCAAACTTATGCAAAAGTTTCTTATGCACATGGAACTATCTGATGGAACCAACGACATGCATATTTATACATATAGACATATTTCTCATAGTCTTATCAACACCTTAATAATTATGTATGATTTTGGTGTAAGAATCAAATGTGTATATATATATAAATGTATATACATATACCCATTTGTATATGTGTATCCATACACGCGTATGGTAGCAAGTGGACATGCACATACAAATGTATTGATACATGTATACATACACACATGTACATAGAGGCATATATATAATATATATATACATATATATATATACACACACACACACACAACTGATATATTACTATAACAATGTGATTGCTATTTTGATGTATTCGTTTGTATATCGATTATATATACATGCTTTATTGACATATGTTGAATATAAATATATACTAACATATACATATATATGTATATATATAAGTATATATATGTATACGTTATAGATATGTATTTATTAATATTTTCTTTGGGATTAACTATCTCAAGCAATGATGATCAACCGATTATAATGCTAAATGCATATGAATTTGAAGTCGATTTATCTTCATAACTTGGTGACCAAGTTTTGAGATGGTTACGACTATTCTTCTTGAGCTGCTTTCTATGCTCTTGCTCTCAATACTAAAAGAGAGTTTGAATCTGAAAAAATTTCAACCTTTAAGTTGATACTAATAATAAGTCGACGCCTTGGTATATCATGGATGTGGTCAACAAAATTACCATGATTTGGTTTATAAAATAAAATGGATGTTAATATATTGGAAACAAATCAACAACTTTGTCTTAATCATTTTAAATGAGTGAGTCGATACTCAACATGACTTAGTTGATGCTTTAGTTGTTGGCACACTCTTGTTATTGATTGTTTCTCTAGAGGATGAAACTGTGCCACCTTTGTATCCTTTAAACTATAGAATTTTTCTTTAAGTTTCCAGTCGAATTCTATCACATGGAGAGTTGATTTGGTCTCCAATTACTGTCAATATGAGGAACATTTTATTGATAGTTGAGTTGAGTCTATGTTTACATGTTTACCAAATTTCTAGTTGCATTAGTGGTGTTTCTATGCATGCTTTCTACTATCAAATTGATGCCTAAATTGTAGGCAATGTTGTTACCAGTTTGTTGTATAAATAGAAACATGAGGTCATTTTGTTTGGACACATTAGTATTCTTCTTTCATGCGTTATTTCTTGAGCAAAGCCTTTGCATTCTATATAATTATTTATCTGCAATATTCTATCATAATAGTGAGTGAGAGCCTTGAACATTGAGAGAGAGTTTTATTATCCTTTGAGAAAGAGTATTTTCCAACTAGAGAGTTAAGAGTTGTGAGACTTTGTTGGAGAATCAATATCAAGATAGTAGCTATTCTAAAGTCTTGTAACTATAGCTAGTTGAATTGGAAAGCTTAAACACAGGCATGACAATATTCTACTCTTGTTTATTCTATTTTTGAATGTGCTATGTCTTGATTGATTAAACTAGTATTGTTGATGCTTGCGCATAGAGGAAAGTATTCTTTGCTTTGAAAGTTAAGTGGAAACTATTTTCTTTATTGTGCATTATTTGTATGTACTCCATTATAGGAGAGACTGATTGAAATAGGTATTAATATTATGCTAGACATGTGTAGTCATGGGTAAGAGGTTATGTTTATCATAGGTATTGTTGTTATACTAGATATGATCAAACATAGACAAGCTTAGGGAATAGTCATAACTAGATAATTAATTATGCTAGATGGCTAGTAGGTTACTCCTAGGAATTCTTTCCAGTGAAGGGAGGGAACTTGTACTTTGCATATTGAGTTGTATTACCCTAGGTTGTGGTAAAGAGATAGGTTATCTTTGGGAGTAGCTTTCCCATGGAGAGGGATTTCCTAAACATAGATATAATGGACTCAAGTCAAAACGAGCTTGCTATAGTGTAAGTGAATGGTAGACCTTCACTCAAAGTACTGAGTGAGAATACTTTGGCCAAAGTAGTGGGAATGTCTGAGACTCCACACAAGATAGTGATATTGTTGAAACTCCACTATCAGTTCACCGTGTCTACCTAAATGCATGAATGGTACCTCGCGTAGGTTATAAATCCTAGCATGTAGGGCATCACACTAAGCTCAAAATGGTATGTTGTACATGGTTACACAACCAATACCTTCATCAAAGGGAAGCACCATCTATCATTGATAGATGTGTGGGGGACCACATATGAGTCCTTGGTTGGTAAAAAAACACTTGAGTGATGATCCTCCTCCTTAGTAGATGATAGAGGACCAAGGTTTTGAAAGGAAAATTCTTGGACCATCTATATCTTATGCTATGAAGCTCAAATGAGCTATGTATGTAGTTTTGTACTTTCTTGGAAATACTGTACTTGGTGAAATATTGTAATGGAATGGAAATCCTTTTTGTACTTGTTATAGAATCTTTGTTCATATATTTTCAATAAAGAAAGGAAATTTTTTTATTGTAATGGCTTGTACATAGTTTATTTTTACTTGCACAGTAAAAAAATTGGAAATTTACTTCAGTGAACACTTGGAATATTACATGTGGCATCTGATCCAGATTTATCTAAGTAACCTATGAGCTCATCATTCTTTTCGTCCAACGTTATCTAATATTGTGAATTCTTGTGCTAGGATGGTGCATCTTAGATTAACGGCTTGAAAGTCAGTAATTGGAAACAAGCACTACCTCAAGGCCAAGAAGGAAAAAGAAGCCTTTGTTAGAACCATAGAGGGAACCAACTATGAAAATTCCTTCTGGTTGAGTGACACTGAGACATTTAGTCACTCACTTTCTCAGATCAATGATGTGAAGAGGAAGATGAAGATGGAGGCTATGTACAACAATCTACCTTCTATTTCACCAGAAAAGTTTGATTCATTATCACTTTCTAGGGATATGCCCTCAGAAGCAAGTGTCAACCCAACATTTATCTTTAGGGACCCTAGATTTCTTCCATTGGAAGAAGTATTTGTAATTTCCTCAAGTAATGAGTCTAAGGGATACATAACTTGGGATTCACTAGATGTGAAATGGTCTCATGAACAAATGTCTACAAAAGGGTAGACTACATTGTTGATGAACACCATATCAACATTGAAACTTGTAACTATGTATCAGATGATAAATTCAAAGGCTACTATCCATTTTGGGATAGATATGAACATTTAAGGGATGAACAAAAAGATAGAGATGTGCGACAATCTCAGTCTGTAGGATATACTCCATTAAGTTATGTGTTAGAGACTAAATCTAAGGGATACTCTCCACTCGACTATTTGAAGAGTCGCTCTATGTAATCAAAGGATATTGAAATCCTTATGAATGAATAAAATTATTTGTTTATCAAAAGCATGTGCTAAATCTTGTGTGGAATTATTTATGTTAGTATGAATTCCATTTCTAATATTTTCCATGAGATAGTTGATAACATAATTTAGTCTAACATGGATAAAACATTTAGGTAAAACCTGATCTTTTGGAGATGGTGAGGACACAAACCAATCCTTGTGGTAGCCAATAATTTTTCCTAGGACCAACAAGAATTGAAGCTAGAATTGAAAAAATTCTGGCAAGGTTAGATAACCTTGAACAAGAATAGGCACAAGCTAGGGTTGAGAAAGAGGTTCCCATTAATGAAAATGAAGGTGAAAAATATTCTCATGGACATGAAAGAACTCATGATCATGAAAGAACCCATGATCACGAAAAAGAAAGATCACTAACTCCATCTGAGGAAAGAAATAAGAAGCGCACGACTTCCGAACTTTCCAAAGATATGAAGAAGATTGTTCCACCCAAGTTTGAGAGAAGCACCAATGGGGATGAAGTTGAGGCATGGCTTGTTCAAATGGAAAAGTATTTCTATATTCAAAATTACACTAAGACCACTAAAGCCACTTGGGGTGCATACTAGTCAGTTGGAGAAGCTTCAACTTGGTGGATGAACAAAAAGTTGGAACTCAATATCAACTCATGGAAGCTAACATGGGGGAAATTTGTTGAGATTTTCCAAAAGTGATGGTTACCCAAATTATACTATGGCCAAAAAATTATGGATTTCTAGAGTTTGAGACAAGGAAATATGTTGATCAATGAGTACTAGGGGAAGTTTACCTGACTTTTGCGTTATGTTACTATCTATCATAAGGATGAGCACTTCCACATTAGAAAATTTATAATGGGACTTAACAACCAAACCAAAGGAGAAGTGGAAATGCATGGTCCAATAACTATGAGTCTTATATATGAGAAGGAAATTAAGGAGGAACAAAAGCTTAGGACTACCTCTAGGTAGGAAAATAGAGAACATAAGAAGATTGCAGAAATTTTTGATAAGCCAACTCCAAAGAAGGTGGAGGTTGTACAAAGTGTACCTAAGCAAGGAGAAAAAGGTAACTGCAATACTCGAAAAGAGTCAAGAAGGGAGCAAAGAAGGAATGGTTCCAACCGAGGAAGTACCAACAATGTTGGTGGAAACACTAGTGGATTTGAAGAACCCACAAAGAAGAAGGTACCATTTATGGGATGCTATACTTTTGGGGGAGACCATTTTGCTAGAGATTGTCCTAGTAAGCCTTCTGGTAGTTCACTACCTACTCAATGGGAAATGTTCCAATAGAGGATACATGTAGCAGTGGATGACTGCCAAGCTGAGTATCAGACAACTCCCATTGAAGCTCCAGGTATAAATTTTGTTTGGTTGACCCATTTGAGTTCTCATTGTTTGACGCTACGATAGAGCTACCTTGTTTCTCTACTGAAGTAAACCTTTATGTCAAACCATTAGGATCCTATGATGTTATCTTAGGTATGAATTGGTTTTGGAGACATAAGGCTAAAGTAGATTGTCATGCTGAAACTGTAGAATGCCTAGATGATATTGGTAACTGAGTAAAATTCAAAGGGATACCTAGAGAGGTGAAGATTCATCAAATCTTGACAATGCAACTAGTGAGGGCTGAGAAGAAAGCATGTAAACTCTCTGTTGTCAAGATAGAAGAACTTGAAGAAGGTCTTGATAACTTGGATTCCCAAAGCTTCCAAGAAATGGAACATGATGAGATAGATGACACGAGAATCTCAAACATGGAAAGGTATCTTATATTGAGAATTTTTTTGGATGTGTTTCCAGGGGAGTTACCTAGGTTACCACCGAAGAGGATGTTTTATTTCTCTATAGATATAATTCCAAGGTTTGAACCTATTTCCAAGGTTCCCTATAGGATGAAAACAATCGATCTAATGAAGCTTAAGGCACAATTGGATGATTTTTTGTCAAAAGGGTTAATAAGACCAAGTTTTTCACCTTGGTGAGAACTAGTCATTTTCATGAAAAAGAAGGATGGCACTTTACATTTGTAAATTGACTATAGTATGCTTAACAAAGCCACAGTGAAGAACAAGTATTCATTACCATGCATTGATGATCTTTTTGATCAAATGAGAGGATCTACCATATTCTCATAGATGGATTTGTGATCTAGATATCACCAGTTGAGGATTAGAGATGAAGATATCTTTAAGACTGCATTCAAAACCAGATATGGACACTATGAGTTCACAGTACTACCTTTTGGGTTAACAAATGCATCTGCTACATTTATGAATCTAATGAATAGCTTATTTAGAGATTGCCTAGATAAATTTGTCTTGGTTTTTCTAGATGACATCCTTATTTATTCTAAGGATGAGGAAGATCATTGTAGACATTTAGAGATAGTTCTACAACGTATAAGAGAACACAAGTTGTGTGGTAAAATCTCTAAGTGTACTTTCTTCCAAAGGAGAGTGCATTATCTAGGGCATGTAATCTCGGTAGATGGAATCTCCATAGATCCCACTAAGATTAAGGCAATACTTGAGTGTCATGTACCCATGATTGTGTTTGAGGTAAGAATTTTTATGGGTCTAGCTGGGTACTATAGAAATTTTGTTGCAAAATTCTCCAAGATTTCTTTTTCAATCACCTCTTTACAAAGAAAAGGGAAGAAATTTGAGTGGACTAAGAAGTGCCAAGAATCCTTTGATCTACTTAAAAAGAAGTTGACCACTGTGCCGATCTTGAAAGTACCAGATCTTGAAGATAAATTTACGGTTATCATAGATGCATGTGGGGAGGGTTTAGGAGGTGTGTTAATGCAAGATTGGCAAGTGATTTCTTATGAGTATAGAAAGTTGAAACCCTATGAGAAAAAATATGCATATCATGATTTAGAGCTTGCAACTATTATTCACTCATTATAGATGTGGAGGCACTACTTGTTAGTGAAACCCTCTGAATTGAAAAATGACCATAACGAGTTAAAGTACCTTTTCACTCAACCAAATCTAAATTCTAGGAAGAGAAGATGGTTGGAGTTAATAGATGACTATAACTTCAATATCAGTTATATAAAAGGGAAAGAGAATAGGGTTGTTGACACCTTGAGTTGAAGACATCATATTGCTTCAATAGTAATGATTTAAACCGAATTTAAGGGACAAGTGTTGTAAAAGTGCGAAGAGGATGAGTAGTACTTTCAAGTCAAGAAGGCACTCACTAATAATCCAAAAGATTCTAGGTATGAGGGTTTTCATTTTGAACCTAATGGATTACTTAGATATAAATGTAGGATGTATGTACCTAACGTAGTGGATTTAAAGAATCTAGTAAGTAAAGAAGTACATGAAGCACCATATTTTGGACACCCTGTAGTGACCAAAATAATGGCAAATGTGAAGCCATTATATTTTTAGAAAGGGATGAAAGGAGATGCTGCTAATTTTGTGGCTAGGTGTCTGGAATGTCAAAGGGTAAAAGCGGAGCATCATCATCTTGCAGGATTGTTATATCCATATAACATACCAGAGAGGAAGTGTCAAGTCATAAGTATGGACTCTGTGCAAGGATTGCCTATGTCAAGAAATAAGCACAATGCCATTCTTGTGGTAGTAGCTAAGCTTACCAAAGTCACACATTTTATACCTGGGAATCTAACCGATGGAGCACTTGTCATAGCTAATAAGTTTGTGCAAGAAGTGTTTAGGTTGCATGGAATTCTAGAGAAAATTATCTTGGATAGGGATGCATGAGTCACTTCTAGGTTTTGGAAAACCTTGTTTTCTGTACCAGGGACTCAGTAGAATATTAGTTCAGCATGTCATCCAAGAATAGATGGGAAAACTAAAAGGGTGAATCAAGTATTGGAAGACCTACTGAGAATTTATTGCAAAGGATCAACAGTACAAGTGGGAAGACTACTTACCCTTAGTCAAATATTCTCATAACAATTCTTAGCATTCTATGATAAAGATGGCTCCTTTTGAAGCATTGTATGGTCAAAAGTGTCGATCTCCTATAAGTTGGGATAGACTTGAGGATAGAGTGAATGAGATGGATGAGAAAGTTAATATTGTGAAGCAAAGGTTGGATGAGGCTAACGATCATAAAAAAAGTTATGTTGATGCTAAGAGAGTTCCCCAAAAATTTTCCATAGGTGACAAAGTGTTGTTGAGAGTGAAACCTCACCAAAGCTCCATTAAATTTGGAAATTCTTCCAAGTTAGCCCTGTGTTATGTTGGACCTTTTGAGATTCTAGAGGAAGTGAATCTGGTAGCCTATCGAATAGAATTGCTACTAGTTCTTGCCAAAATGTACAATGTCTTCCATGTGTCTTACCTTAAGAGGTATGTACTTGGTGATAATCATGTGATTGATTGGTCTACTTTACAAGTAAATGACCTCGGAGTGGTAACACTCAAGCCCGTCAAGGTGCTCGGAACACGTAAGCTTTGCTTGCATAAGAGGGAGGTTCTGCAAAGCAAAGTTTGGTGGGATCAGTATGCAAAAGACTCAGCCACTTTGGAGGATTATGCTTAGATTCAATAAAAGTTTCCTCTTGTTTTGGATGTTTATCAGAATGCTTGAACAATATGTTGATTGCTTATTTGTTTTATGTTGCTACATAAAATCATCGAGGGTGATGATTCATAAGGGGGGAGTATGTTACACCCCAATTGTGTAATTACTATTACTATTGCTATGTAGGGTAAAATGTGAATTCAATGGATGAATAAATTGTGTGTGCACTTTGTTATCACTACTTTATGAGTGAATGCCATCTCATTTAATGTTATATGAAGGAATGCATTATGTGGTTGGATGAATATTGTGTTGATATTCTAACTTCGGAGATGTTATCTGTATACTACATATTTTGTGAACATTTGATTGTTGTGTACATGTGTCAGTGTTTGTAGGTACATGTTTACTTCATCTAGGTGGAGGGGAAGTGTTGTGTGTTCTCAAACATGCCCCAAAACTATAAGACTTGGGGAACCAATTTAAAATTAACGCTTATGGTAGGTGCTAGCTAGTTGAAAAGATCACTGGAAGTAAAGAGCAAAGAGAAATCTTTAAAGGAAGAGTACTTCGTAATGTAGTGTTCTGAGTACTGGATACGGGGAACTAGGAATTTTGAAAAAGAGGAAAAAGGTAATGTAAATGTTGAGCAAAGTGTTCCGGTCCGATAGTCAAGATCCGGTAAAGATGGAAGTTCTGGTAAAACCGAATTCTAGGGAAATTCATGGGTAAAGTTGAATACCGGGTACTGGGTACCAGGTAACGATGCAAAGTAAAGTTTTAAAATCTTAAGGTTATCCAAGAAGTCTGATAGTCCGGTAATATGGTATATAAAAGATAATTACACAAGAATTTGTGCTTTTCAGAAAGTGTATTATTTATGATGGGCTTATATGATAACAAATTTAATGATGGTTTTATTTACATGAGATTTTTGTAAATGTTCTTTTTAAGGGATTTAATGAGTGGAATTTGTGATTGTAGAAGCAGATTGCGATGTAGAGTTTGGGTATGGACAGTTAGGAAAATTAAAGTTGCAAGAAAATCTGATGGTGTTACCAAGTTCAATGATACACTTCGGAAGCTCATGCTAGGATAAAGTTCAATGTAAAGATACATCGAATACTAGGAAACTGGGACTCTAGAGTTTAAGCATGTGAAAAAGAAGTGTATTCATTATGGGGATTACTTATTCTTGGAATGTTCAAATCGAGATTGGACTTGAGTGTAGGAAAATAAATTCCACCTGATCATTCTGAATATATGTGAATTTCATACATTTAGTTTATTTGGATTTGTTTGGTTCCAAAGAGGAACCCTGATAATAAAAAGATAAAAATCCTGAAGGACTTCAATGTCCAGATGAAGGTTGATCTTCATTGACTTCATTTGCAATTGTCTTACCAGTCACCAAATTCCACGTGCCTTGATGTGATTCGCCCTTGGATTTCCTCTCATGTATTTGTCTTATCCTACCTATATCTTACTTCTATAAAAGTCTAGGGGATACCTTTTTTTAAGTTAAGTTTAGAATTTGTGGATGTTGGAAGAGCCAAAACTTCTCTAAGTTTTGTTATTTTTTCCTATTTTCTAAATCATTCTAGACTAAAAACTTGTATGCACATAGAATTTAATCAATATCAAAGCCAATTTGATAGCTACCTATCTCATGAGTAGCTGGTTTTGTTAGTTCAGCTGAACAAGACTGTGTGCTATGCCGTTTAAGGGTGCATGTAGAAGCTACTCGATGTCCAAACTAAAACCCCTTCTTTAAAAGCTTGCACCGTTTTGTATATAGATGTGAAAAAATATGGTGAAGTATAAAGTGTTTTTTTTTTATTTGATTTACTCTTGAGGCATGCATGGAGAATAACCGAGAGAAATTTTAATTATCAATATTTTTATGCTTTATTTTAGATTAGATGTTTAAATTCTTGAAAATGTTTCAAAAAATAGACAAATGAATGGAAATTATTGAAAATATTTCATTTCTTATGAAATTGTTGAATGCTTAAAGCTAAATTTACTTAAGTGATAGCAAAAATTGTTGATGTTCATGAAATATTATTGTAAATCTTTTGATTTCATGATATTATTTTATGATTGAACTAGAAACCTTGTACCGAATGTTTATAATTTTGATCAACCATAGACCCCTTGAGATTAACAACAATATCACATCATACCCTAAAGTGAACCTAGTATGGTCAAGACCTGACTACCAGAGCCTTGGGATTAAGCTAAGTCAACCTTTTCCTATAACAAGGACCACCCTTAAGGTTTCCCTAGTTCAGTCTTTCAAGTAAAGATAGGTTCTTTGCAGTTTGCTTGTGAGGACTTTATCTACACTGTTGCTGCGAGTGACATTGTTGTCAATAGGAATTGGTGCTAAAAGGGGGCGACATGGAATTTATGTTAGTTTTGAGTTTAAGAGATAGATTGTAAGGAAAAAGTCTTGTGTAAGCCGGTATTTCAAAATGAAAATTGAAAAACTCCAAAAAATTCATAACCAAAAATTACATCCTTTGAGTTTATTCACTTTTGGTAGAGTCATCGAGTGTAGAATTAATGATACAACTAATCACAGTGAACTTGATTGTGATTTTTTTTTAACTAGGGTAAGTTTGGCTATGTGTAAGGTGATTCCATTAACGAAAGGAATTTTAACAGCTAGAAGAAAGGGACTATTAATGAGAGAAGAATATAACCCTAGTGGAATTAAAAATGTTAAAAATTTAACTGATATATCAAAATGGTTTGATAACTGCAATTGTTATAAAGAAAATATTAATGTTTTGTAGGAAGATAGGCAAGAATGCCAAGATTCAGAAACATCACATAAAAAATGAGGAAATGACATCGATGAGTCATCATTCTCTTTATATGTGGAAAACACAAGTGAAGAAAAGGAGTGGGAAAATTGAGCGTGAGATGCATGTTTTCCGTTCCAAATTGAAAAGTCACAATCTAAAAAAGGAAATTTTCCTAATTTTATGCGAGATACAAAGTATCAAATTTTTACTTTTTCTCTCTCTGATAACAATATAAATTGTGATATTGCTTGGTCTAACAAAGTTCAAAGTGAAGACAAGATTGAAGATATGAAAATTTTTGGAGGAGAAGAAAATCAAGAAATGGACACAACCATTCATGGAATTGAGCAGAGTGAAGAGGAAAGCCATGAACTAGGGCTGGATGAAGGTAGAGTATTGCTTAATTAGAAGAAGTGTGTGCGATTGACCTTTAATGAGGTCATTTTCATACATATAGGCCAAGTCACTGGTAAGTACACCTTTAAATTTACGTTTGTTAAACACATAAAATTTAAAAGAGTTCATTGCTATAGTAGGACATTTGAATTTTTTTTGAATGAGTTCAAGGATAAACTTGATATAATTCGTACCAAAACAACAATGGAAATAAACATTGGAATTAAAATAATTTTTTTTGCTAGGGTTAGTCGTTTGTTAGATTAGAGTTTTGGTTAGTTAAGGTTAATTTTCTTTTTGTAGGGTTTGTTTTGTTTTCTTTCTTTCTTTCTTTTTTGGTCCGCCCTTCGCATTAGCAAATTCTTCTTTTTATCATACACATGAGAATTAATTCAAACATTTGTAACATTGTGCTGTGAAATGTAAAATGATGAAACCATACATAGTAAATACACACTTTAAAATGTATGAAAAAATCTATATATATATGTGTGTGTATATCACATATATACATGGAAGTATCAAAATTCTTGCTGCAAAAAGATCAAAAAGAAAAAAGAGGTAGCTGAGCTACAAATGAGAGTAGCCATTCAGTCAATCTAGGATGCCTCATCCATCAGGGCTAAATACCCTATGTAGGCAATTTCTTGGTGAGCTTCAAAATCAGGAATATGGAGGTTAGAAAGGAAAGGACAAAGTGGAATCACTTCCCCATGTTCTAGGAACCGAGGAATATCATCCATAGAAGGAATCCTAATGGTTGGATGTGCAATAGATAGAATAATATCTAGATTCTCCAAATATTTAGGCTACACTATTAAATTCATAGCCAAGCGAACATCTTCAATAGGAAGCCCAATATCCAAGAGTGATGCTACGAAGCGAGAAGCCAAGTTAGAATAGAACCGATAGTAACCTATGGATTCCAAGTATTTTTCCCCAAGGACTAAGCATAAGTTTGGCACAATAAAACTGGTATTCTGAATGAAGAAAACATTTTCAAGCCTTTGAGTCATGATTCAAGCCAAGAAATTTTTTTGGCGGTGAGAGCAGGTCAGGAAAATGGGAGTATCCATGACCTAGAAGCAAGCAAGCACTAGCAGACAACATGAAATGAAAAAACAAAAGAAAGCAAAGTAAAAGTGTGAAGAATTTGAGAGAAATGCAGAATTTATAGAAAACTGTGAAGAAGTTATGGTACGTAGTTGCCTAGATTGAAGTCTTGGAAATCATAAACAAGGTGGCAACTGGATGAGTTTCTCCAAAGTGGAATGTTAAATCATATTAATTTTTACACACAATTGGTGACAATTTGCTTCAAATTTTCCCAATATGAAGATTGCAAATCAAGTAAGTTAAATATTTCGATATTAATGGTGGTCATTTCATTATTTTTTTATTAAGCCATATTAATCATGAAGGTGCTTATGTGTGTGAAGTAGAAAGGAAAATTAAGCCAATGAGGAAACACACGTCATCACCTGTGAAATTTGAAAGAGATAATAAGTGTGCATTGAGGCATGCAAATTTAATGCAAAATAATGTGATCGTGTTTAATTGTCATCATGACATTTTTGATCCATTAATGTGGTGCAAGCACTGTCAAATCAAAATTGCTACCCAAGTATTTAGTAGTTGCCATAAAATTTGATCGGAAAAGGGTGGTAACTAATGCTTCTAAATTTAGATTTAAATTTGGTGATTAAATTGTTTCCTGCTAAATTTTAATTTATGCATATCTTCTAAGATATAGCGAGTTGCAGTTAGCTAGGATTTGGTATAAAAGTGGTAAATTTTAGTTGGAAATACACACCAACATGGAATTATTAAATGAGTTTTTGGGAAGTAGTGAAATGATGAAGGGATTTGCATTGAATGAAAAATCAAAAGATAACCTTTGCTACCACTGTAATTCCCAACCTAATAGCGGGCTTCATTGCTTGCAAGTTGAAATGAGCTATCAATGAAATATCAAAAGATATATATATATATATATATATTACCATATTATGTAGTTCAATGTCAATGAACTAATTTTTTCACTAAGTTCCAGAAACTAGAATTAATCAAAGCACACAATATTAGAATCTAGGTAAAGGTAAAGAGTTATTGTTTTAAAATATGCATAAATTATAATTTACAACTGGTGATTTAATCTCAACTTTTGGTTTAAATTTGGTTTTATTGGTTGCAATTTGTTGTGTGGTCTCACAACATGCCCCAAGACTGTAAGACTTGGGGACCCAAGTGAAAATTAACACTTATGGAAGATGCTGGCTAGTTGAAAAGATCTTTGGAAGTAAAGAGCAAAGAGAAATCTTTAAAGAAAGAGTACTTCGTAACATAGTGTTTTAGGTACCGGATACCGAGAACCAAGAATGTTTAAAAAAAGGGAAAAGGTAATGTAAATGTTGAGAAAAGTGTTCCGATCCGATAGTTGAGGTCCAGTAAAGATGGAAGTTCTGGTAGAACCGAAGTCTAGGGAAATTCATGGGTAAAGCTGAATACTGGGTATTGGGTACTGGGTAACGATGCAAAGTAAAGTTTTAAAATATTAAGGTTATCCAAGAAGTTTGATAGTTTGGTAATCCGGTATATAAAAGATAATTATGCAAGAATTTGTGCTTTTCAAAAAGTGTGTTATTTATGATGGGCTTATATGATAACAAATTTAATAACAATTTTATTTACATGAAATTTTTATAAATTTTTTTTTAAGGCATTTAATGAGTGGAATTTGTGATTGTAGGAGAAGTAGATTGTGATGCAGAGTTCAGGTATGGATGGTAGGAAAATTAAAGTTGCAAGAAGATTCAATGGTGTTACCAAGTTCAATGATACACTTTGGAAGCTCATGTTGGGATAGAGTTCATTGCAAAGATACACTAGATACTGAGAAACTGGGACTCTAGAGTTTAAGCATGTGGAAAAGAAGTGTATTCATTCCAGGGATTACTTATTCCTAGAATGTTCAAATTGAGATTGAAATTGAGTGTAGGAAAAGGAATTCCACCTGATCATTTTGAATATATGGGAATTTTTTACATTCTATTTATGCAGATTTGTTTGGTTATAAAGAGGAACCCTGATAATAAAAAGATAAAAAAAACCCGAAGGACTTCAACATGCAGATGAAGGTTGATCTTTGTTGACTTTGTTTACAATTCTCTTACTAGTCACCGCATTCCACATGCCTTGATGTGATTTGTCCCTTGGATTTAATCTCATGTATTTGTCTTATCCTACCTTTGTCTTACTTCTATAAAAGGCCAAGGGATAACTTTTTTTTAAGTTAAGTTCAAAATTTGTGGATGTCAGAAGAGTCAAAAATTCTCTATGTTTTGTTCTTTTTTCTTGTTTTCTGAATCATTCCAGACTATAAACTTGTATGCACATATAATTTATTCAATATCGAAGCCAATCTGATAGCTACCTATCTCATGAATTTTTGTAGCTAGTTTTGTTAGTTCAGCTGAACAAGACTATGTGCTGCACTATTTAAGGGTGCATGCAAAACCTACTCGGTGTCCAAACTAAAACCCCTTATTTAAATGCTCACACCATTTTGTATGTAGCTATGAAGCAGTCTAGTGAAGTATAAAGTAGTTTTCTTTGATTTGATTAACTCTTGAGGCATGCGTGGAGAATAATTGAGAGAAATTTTAATTTTCAGTATTTTTATAGTTTATTTTAGATTATATGTTTAAATTCTTGAAAATATTTCAAAAAATAGATGAATGAATGGGAATTATTAAAAATATTTCATTTCTTATGAAATTTTTGAATGCTTAAAGCTAAATCTACTTAAGTAATAGCAAAAATTGTTGATTTTCATGAAATATTATTGTAAATCTTTTGATTTCATGATATTATTTTATGATTGAACTGGAAACTTGGTACCAAATTTTTATAATTCCGATCAACCATAGACCCCTTGAGATTAACAACAATAATGCATCATACCCTAAAGTAAACCTAGTATGGTCAAGACTTGACTACCAGAGCCTTGGGATTAAGCTAAGTCAACCTTTTTCTATAACAAGGACCACCCTTAAGGTTGCCCTGGTTTAGTCTTTCAAATAAAGATAGGTTCTTCGTGGTTTTCCTGTGAGGATTTTATCTACACTATTGTTGTGAGTGACATCGTTGTCAACATAAAGTATCACTCGGGAGAAGGTCTTGGTTGGGTAACGAGTAATGTAACCTATCTGAGCTTACACACACCATAATAGAATAATTTAGTCAGGTTATTAAGTGGGAAATTGGTAAGTCATCCCTATTTAATATGTCTGCTTTAGTAAGAGGCTAGTTTAATATTGAGTGCATTATTGGGTGATGTTTATCTATTTGAGCTTGAGACTTCTTTTCCTTGTTACTATCTTTGTATTGATATGTGAAACATATGAGGTATGTGTATACATACACACATGCATGACAATGATAGACCATACACACAAAGGAATGTGTACATAAGGGTACATAGGTAGACATATCTATGCACACTCATGCACGAGTTGCTTATGCACATGGAACTATCCAATGGAACCAACAAACATGCATATGTATACATATAGACATATCACTCAGTCTCTTATCAACACCGTGGTAATTATGTATGATTTTGGTGTAAGAATCGAATGTGTATATTTATATATGTATAAATATATATACATATATGCATATGCATACATGCATATGGTAGCAAGTGGACATGCCCATATGAATGTATCAATACATGTATACATATGCATATATGTACATAGAGGAACATATATATAAATATATGTATACATAACTGATATATTAATATAACAATGTGATTGCTATTTTGATGTATTCTTCTATATATAGATTATATATACATGCTTTATCGACATATGTTGAATATAAATATATACTAACATATACATATATACGCATATGTAATATATATATATATATATGTATACATTATATATATGTATTTATTAATATATTTTTTTCGGATTGACTATCTCAAACAATGATGATCAACTGATTATAATGCTAAATTCATATGACTTTGAAGTTGATTTATCTTCATAACTTGGTGACAAAACTTTGAGATGGTTATGACTATTCTTCTTGAGCCGCTTTCTATGCTCTTGCCATCAATACTAAAAGATATTTTGAATCTACAAAATTTGCAACCTTTAAGTTGATAGTGAGAATAAGTCAACTCCTTGGTGTATCATGGACTTGGTCAACAAAATTACCATGATTTGGTGTATCAAATCAAACAACTACTAATATATTGGAAACAAATCAATGATTTTTTCTTAATCATTTTAAATGAGTGAGTCGATACTCAACATGACAGTCGATGCTTTAGTTGTTGGAACACTCTTGTTGTTGACTAGTTCTCTTGAGGATGAAACCACGTCACCTTTGTATCCTTTAAACTATAGAAGTCTTCTTTAAGTTGCTAGAAAAATTCTATCACATGGAGAGTTGATTTGGTCTCTAGTTACTGTCAATATGATGGTCGATCTATTGATATTTGAGTTGAGTCTATTCTTACATGTTTGTCGAGATGGGTTAGTGGTGTTGCTACACATGCTTGTTGCTGTCAAATTCATTCCTAAACTGTAGGCAATGTTATTACTAGTTTGTTGTATAAATAGCAGCATGAGTTCATTTTGTTTGGACACATCATTATTCTTCTTTCATGTGTTATTTCTTGAGAAAAGCCTTTGCATTCTATTTACTTCTCCATCTGCAATATTATGTCATAATAGTGAGTGAGAGCCTTGAACATTGAGAGAGAGTTTTATTATCCTTTGAGGAGTATTTTCCAACTAGAGAGTTAAGAGTTGTGAGACTTTGTTGGAGGATCAATATCAGAATAGTAGCTATTCTAAAGTGTTGTGATTGCAAGTAGTCGAATTAGAAAGCTTAAACACATGCATGATAATATTTTACTTTTGTTTATTCTATTTTTAATTGTGCTATATCTTGATTGATGAAATTAGTCTTGTTGAACTTGTGCATAGAGGAAAGTATTATTTGCTTTGAAAGATAAGTGGAAACTATTTACTTTATTATGCATTGTTTGTATGTACTCCATGATAGGAGAGATTGATTGACATAGGTATTATTATTATTATTATGCTAAACATGTGTAGTCATGGGTAAGAGGTTATGTTTATCATATGCATTGTTATTCTACTAGATATGATCAAACATAGAAAAGCTTAGGGAACACTCATAACTAGATAATTAAATATGCTAGATGGCTAGTAGGTTACTCCTAGGAATGTTGTCTAGTGAAGGGAGGGAACTTTTACTTTTATTATTGAGTTGTGTTACCCTAGGTTTTGTTAAAGAGATAGGTTATCCTGGGGAATAGCTTTCCTGTGGAGAGGGTTTGCCTAGGCATAGATATAATGGCCTCAATTCAAAACAAGCTTGCTATAGTGTAAGTGAATGGTAGACCTTCACTCGAATAACTAAGTGAGAATACTTTAGCCAAAGTTGTGGAAATGTTTGAGACTCCATTGCTAGTTCACCTTGTCTACCTAAATGCATGAAGGGTACCTAGCGTAGGTTATAAATCTTAGTCATGTAGGGGCATTACACTAAGCCCAAAATGGTATCTCGAACGGGGTTACCCAACCAATACCTTCATCGAAGGGAAGGGCCATATATAATTGATAGATATGCTGGGGACCGCTTATGAGTCCATGGCTAGCAAAAAAATTCTTGAGTGATGTTTCTCCTCCTTAGCATGCAACATAGGACCATAGTTTTGAAAGGAGGATTCTTGGACCATCTATATCTTATACTATGAAGCTCGAAGGAGATATGCATTTAGTTTTGTACTTGGAAATATTGTACTTGGTGAAATATTTTAATGGAATGGAAATCCTTATTGTACTTGTTATAGCATCTGTGTTCATATATTTTTAATAAAGGAATTTTTTTTATTGTAATGGCTTGTACATAGTTTATGTTTACTTGCACAATAAAAAATTAGGAAATTTACTTCAATGAACGCTTGGCATATTACAAAAAATACATGTACACTACCCCATATCATAATAATGCTAGCTTTACACCTCCCAATCAGCCATATCAAGTTGGTTATGCCTCCCATTCTATTCCAGAAAAACTTGCTATTGTGGTTTGTTGATCTATTCAAAATGCATACCACCCACCTCACCCTGCCCAGTCTTCTTCGATGCCTACACATTCATATTAGTATCCCCAAGAGACTTATAACTTTGAAGATTAGCCTTGTTCCTCTCCTAGTCAACCCATAATTTTGATAATTTAAGTGTAAGTGAAGCCACAATCATTTTTCTTGATTTTGAAAGACAATTGGGTGAGATTTGGGGATGAAAAGAGGCTCCTTGTTCTTCCTTTCAACCCAAAAATGTGAGTGAACTCATTTCCATGGTGAAGGATCTCTTTAAAAAAATGTTGAGCTTTAGGAGCAACAAGAGCTTGGCCTATGATAGGAAGAGTGGGCTAATTAAACCTATCAAGGGCAACAAGAAGGTTATTTCCCACAACATAATAATTTTTTCCATCAAGCTCATTATGCACAATGACCAAATTTTGAAGCTCAATGGAGGTATGAGCAGTAGATGGAGGCACAAGGAAGGAAACAAGAGGAGTGTACAACAAATGATGCTATTGCTAGGTAATAAAATATTAGACTTTCCCTTGCCTTAGCACAAATTCTCAAGACTCATGTAGCCCCTTGTGTGACTAGTTTCAAACAAGCACCTCAACCTTTAGTTCCAAAACAACCTGCTACGGAGGAGGTAAGAAAGCATGAATTACCAAGTTTCAAGAAGCTTATCAAGCCTCTTAAAGCTTCTATTAACTCAACATTTATTTCAGAGCAACCTATTGTGCAAGAGGTTTGCAAAAAAAAAAAAAGTTTCAAGAATCCCAATCAGTCCCTTGAAACTCCTATTGAATCTCTTGTGCTATCAAGCAGATCTTCTATGTTGGAGATCCTAGGTTTTGCAAGCCTCCATTCCTCACAAGAACCTATCCTTGAGGAGGCTCAACCTTTTACTCCTACTGAGTAGTTTCAGGCTAGGAGCAAAGAGGTTGATGTTGTGGAGCCTTTGTCCAGACAATGAGTGTCTTGTTTTGTTGTAAGAGAAGATTGAAGATGAAATAGTATTGCAGCAACAAGGTATTAAAAGGGTAGAAAAAATTGATGCAATAGAGGAATTAGTCCTCTTATTTGATGACCTTCCTTGGTTTTTCGAAGATGAGGAGGATAGAGTAGCTATACCTACATCATTTGAATCCTTTGAACAAATTTTTTTGGGCTAGATGGTTGAAGAAAACTCCACCCAGTTTTGGAACAGCAGCAACATACATGCTTAACCCTTGTTATAGTGGAGGAAACTCCCCTATCTAATGAGGTTTGTAGTTCTAAGGTGGATGACCTCTTTTGGGATGATTTAGAAGCTTTTTTGTTTGAGCTTAGATGTCAATATTTCACCCCCAAGAGAGGAGCTTTGTGGGTAGCATTATAAGAGTAAAAAAATAGTAGAGGATGTGGTAGCCATTACATGCAAATAGTCTATTTCTAATGCAACCAGTTGCCAATAGGAAATTAAAATAGAGAGAAAACTTAAAGAATTTAGTTCTTCACCCAAAGTGTCTCAAAAATCCGAGATATGCGTTGGTGAAGTGTGTACCAATACAAGTAGCCATGAGGTTTGTTGGTCTTTTGCTATCCCTGATTGTAGCAATGTTGAATATTAGGTTTTTATTCAAAATGAAGATGTGACCTTTGGCATTAGGGATAATGTGAATGAGTTAGAGTTCTTCACATGGAACCAATAGACTAAAAAATTCACCATTGAGAAGGCACACATTTGTTTGGAAAGTGATGCTCCTATTGCTCAGTTTGATAGCATTCTTGAGCTTTAAAGCTTTTCTTTTGAGATGCATGAAGAAGAGTTTCCTTGTGTAGATCAAAAGTCAGATTTGGCATATTTCCCATCACCATGTGAGATGGAAACTTTCTCTTTTGCTTTTAGTTCATGCATTGAGGAGGTCAACAATGATGACTTTGACCTATCCTTTTGTAAGGTGAGTTCTCTTCCCTCTACAAAAGGTTTTCTCTTGGATGTTGTCCTGTCTTTAGAAAGGTTCACCCCTAATGCTATATGTTCACTTAAGACATCAGTGTTAGATGAATCTAACACTTGCATCATATGGTTCCCCTACAATGGAAAATTTTATAGTGAAGTGATCCTTTACCTTGCAGGCGTTTTGTGTAGTTACATGCATGCTGGTAGTGGTTTTCAATGGTTGCAGCTAGGTAAGGTTTGTGACTATGGTTTGAGGGAGATCAACTCCTTCAAAAGTTTTATCTTTGACAGAGGCAAGATTCCATTCTTGCTTCTTGTTTGATTTTTCATGTACATATTATAATTTTTATTTTCAATAAGTTCTTTGCACACCCTACATTCTCCTTAAGGGAATCTATGTTCCTAGTTTCTATTCTTTCCTCCAAGTGTAGGCATGCACATATTTTGTTTTTCCCTTGGGAGACCCAATTTTGTAAATCCCTTCATGACTCTATGCCCAATGGACTGATTAGATCCCTAGATTCTATGATGAGTAGGCAATCATCCCACATAAATTGCCAAAATGTTGACATATTTAGGCCACCCTTGGATGCACATCATTTATATTTGATCAAAGAGATCCTATATGTGCATCCTATTGAAATCAATGATTATTATTGATAAATATGGGTCTTTGAGATTTTGAACTCCTTACTTGCGTCTAATTTAAGGTTTTGAATTTGAAAGTTAGAGTTTCCAAAACCTTCATATGCTCAAACCCTAAACCCTCGATCTTGGCAAACACTTTTATTATATTCCTTTATTGACTCTCTGTAGCCGGCCCCCAGTTGGCTAAGTTATAACTTATGTCTGTTGAAGTCATGTTTTGACCGGTCCCTTCATCCTTGTCATACCAGTCACCCCTATTCGAATATTTTTCCTAGGTATTATGTTTGAGGGACGAGAAATATTTTTTTCCCAAGTATTATTTACCTAAGCGTGACCCCCTTTTATGAAAAACTTTGAGGCATGTGCTAATGCCCCCTGCTTAGGTCTTTCCATCGCCTATCGCTAAAGCCTTGTCACTCATCGGTTCTATTTCCATGATGAGTGGTGATATTTTCCTTTGCATCGTGTATCACTATGATCATTTGGCCTTTTTTTTCACTTTCATGATGGGTGATGAATCGTTCAAATTCGAGGGAAAAGGATCCAACGTTCATCGCAAGTGTTCTATGCATCACAAATATAATTTGAAGTAATGAAATCCTTCACATGATTTGTGATGAATGACTGGGCTCCTCATCGATGTGAAGGATCAATATCGGAGAAAGCTATTTTGATGGTCCCTTCAATATTACAATGGAGAAGGTATCAAAGGGGAAAAATATTATCTGCTAGGTGTCATCATATCACTATCCTCGTTCACATCATGTTTATGTTTTTTAGCAGCAAGGTACTTTGCACGATGAGTGATAAATAGAGTGGATCTCTTCATCGAGGAGGCATGAAGATATCGGTTGGACATAAGTGATGGTCCCTTTGACATCCTGATAGGATGGTGCATAAAATCAGTGTGGACAAGTGACAGTTGTTTGTTGTCCCTCGATGATATGGTGAGTCCTGAGTTGAGCCTAGCGGGACAACAGGTAGGTGATAGGTGTCTTGGTGGGCCCAAGGCCTTGATTTTCCTTGTGTGATTCAATGGCTCAAATTTAGTTCAAGAGGATCTAATGGTCATCATGTGCATCATTCACATCACTGTTGTGAATGATGCTACCCAAGTGTGTTCAACGATGAACTTTTATGGTGCAATGGACATTCAATGGTCCAGGTGTAAAGACATGATCCAACGACTATCACATGTAGTCATTGCATCAAAATTTAATTACAAAAATCTTGGTGCCTTTCTATGATGAGTGATGTAGGGATAAAATTAAATGATAAATATCCAATGGCTAAGGTGGCATTGTGCTCTTGCTTCACATTGTTGTTGTAAAGAAAGGCGGTGGAGTGGTTTACACAATGCACAACAAACTGCCCTGATTTAAAGGTGGAGATCAATGATGATGTTTTAAACTTGGCCCAATGTCTGATCTCAGACATCCATGCTCGATCCAACAACTAGCATTCAAACTTCAATGGTCAACTGCTCCAATTCATGGAAAATTTGTAGAAGCAATGGCTCAATGAAAATTTCCTAGCTACCAGATCGAATCTAATCAACTTGGATCATTTTTTCATGCCTTTTCAACACTACTTTTCATTTTGGGGTGGCACCATTACTCCTTGATGTGTTACAGAGGCCTTATTATTCTATTGAAAGGTATGTTGGTTTGATATTTTGTTGCAGATTTCATGGGCACCCATCCCTACATTCATGTGAGCCATCATCTTGGGATGTTCTCAAGATGTTAGAGCCTTTATGGCTAGTTACGTTTCTTTGTAGTGGGAGCAATTCAAATCATTTTCTAGTCTTAATCAGATTTCATCTTCTATAACCCTAGTTAGTTTAGGGTTAGGGTTTTGATTTCAAATCTTGGTAATGCTTGAACCATAAAGGAAAAATATTGTCTCATTATTACAGATCCTTCCTCTGGCCCCTCTAGGATTTCTCTTTTGTAGACTTTCAACTCTTGTATTCTGCCATTGTAAAGGTTGCTTCAAGCTTTTATATTAATGAAATTCAACTATTATCATCATTGCCTCTTGCATGTTTGAGTAAAATTTATTTACCTTCATATCTGAGTGGGTGTTTTAGTTGTTTCTTTGACATATTATGATGTACAAAAGTATGAAGGAACAAACTCTAAATTTGGTACATCACCTTCTTTTGCATTTCATGTCTCCTTCTACCCCTTTTCCATTGTGATCTGTTAGAGTAGGTTAGCATTAGGAATTTCATGTGTTGGGTTAGACCAACATAATTGCACTTAGTTTAGAAGAGGAAGCTAACCTTCTCTGGAGACTTGACCTCAATTTGCAAGGTCCCACACCTTGAGGTCATTTCCATTGTGTCATTAGAACACTGAACTCTTGTTCAGTAGGGTGCAGTTTTATGTGACAACAAATTCTTCAGGGGGGTTGTGAGTAGTAAGAAAAATGAGTAACACCTACTTGAACTACCCCTCTCTATATGAGATTGAGATGAGTAGTGGATGGTAATGGAATTTTATGATTGTAATTAGAGTGTGAAAACTATGAGGTTACCCTTTAATTTATCATTTCAATTTTTAAGCCTTTCATAATGTAAATAAATAAATAAAATGCTAGTGCATGTATTGAAAGTGTGGTAGCATTGACATTGGTTGACATGGAAAATAATGTTGGCATAGTAGAAATTTTGACATTGGATGCACATCATGAAATGTGAATATTGAGTGAGGTGGTATGGTGCATAACAAGTTGATAGTATATTGAGAAGTTGGAAAATTAACTATCATTAATGTCATCCATGCATGAATTTATTATCATTAAAAAATAAGCAAAGCTTCTCAGATATATTGGAATGAATTTATTTCATTTATATTGTGTTTAGCTTCCTATAGGTAGTGAAGCTCTAGAAAATTTTGGAGAGACTAATAATTTAACAGGTATATTTAAATCATCTTTTAGATGCTTTGTTCTATATGGTTTGATTCAATCTATGAGCTCCTTTAAAAAGTAATGTCATTTTTTGGAGTAAAGTTCTTTTGAAATTTTATCTTTGTTCTAGCATTCAAAATTCAAATCTTCAACTCACTTAGAGTGAGAACATTCATATGGAAGAGGAATTCTTAAAATTACAAATTATTTCAAAGTTACTGTAGATTATATCTACTGCAACCTTCAACATGAGGTTAAATTGTTAGTTTGCATGAGGCTTCACTCTTATTTTTTGACCCATAGGATTATTTGTTTTAAGGTTCAATTGCATTTGCAGAGGGAACATGTGTTAGCACCATGCATATTCTCACCAGCCCGACAATATTTATTCTCAGCCCGTTATGCTAGAGTGCCACATGGTGGCTATGCTTGCCACCTTTTAGTGACATTACATGGTTATTACGATTCAATGCTTCATATTTTTGAAGGTGCCACACATCGAACAAGTGCAAGACCAAGTTTTTTTTGAGTCTAAGGATGCTTAAAAGTTTTCCCTTGGTCTATTTCAAGAATCAAATCGGTTGTGGGAGTTAGCAAGTGATGCTACATGTCAAAGGAGGGGGCACAAGTGGCCAAACAAGTGTTCATCCATGTCACCATGCAGTTGGGATGGAGGTAGTGGGATTTTTAGTTGGTGCTGTCACTATGAAGTGGCAAGAATATGATTACCCACTCCGGTAGTTGCAATGACCACATGATGGTGGTTCTCACAGGAGGAACCACGAGGGAATATTTTTGATTGCAACCATCTCTGAGGGATATTTTCTCTATTTATGCATATTTTCTCTTTGTTTTGAGGGTTGAAAAATATTGTCACATGATAGACCTTAGTATAACACATTCTAGAAAGAATACAAACTAAATATATAGAATGATTCCTTATTCACCTCTACTATGTGTTTATCTCTATCTATTTTCTATAATTCATACTCCGCGTCTATTAAAGTGTTAACAATTGTAGTTTATTCTCTTTCAACTTTTATGATTTTAGTTATATGAATATATGCAAAAAATTTGAATCATGTCTAATACTCTTTTAAATTGTTGTGTCAATTAGTCTAGCTAAGATTTTATTATGCTATATCATGTTTGAAATATTGTAAAAGCTTGGTGGATCACCTTAGATTAGTTTATTTTCATGTTTTCTCTCTCCCTTTTCCTTAGAAACTCAATGAAGATTCAAATTCAAAAATCTCAAAGGTCATTTTGCAAAGTGCATTATAGTCCCCCATTTTTAGAACTTCCCATAGGCTATTTTTCTTAAGTGTCAGCTTTAGAGGTCAAGAGTTCCTTTTCTAGCATGCCTGGTGGGACCACACTTAAATTCTGATCAGAAGTGGGTTTATGAGCTAGAGGCTCATTACAAGGTCACAAACTACGCAAGACCCAAGCCTAATATTACCATCCTTAGTGATCGTAGCATGAACAAGAGCTTTGGGTGAAGCGAAACAAAAATTCAAGCTCATGCTCATGCACAAAATTAGATGGCTCATCTGGGCCCCCTTATAAATTTGGTGCCTTCGAATAGTGGGAGCCCATTAATTTCCCTAACCCCTCCATAGTATGGCATCTTATACCCGCTAATGCTTTGAAAGCACTTCCCAAGTTCACCAGGGAATATTTTAAAATGCCTATGGAGCATTTACAAGATGTGATTGCTGTTTGCAACATCCATCATGCCATTGAAAAAATATAGCACTTTGATTACTCGTAGCTTCTCTAAAGGATAAGGGTCAAGATTGGTACCAGTCATTACCCCCTAATTCTCTTTGTACTTGGGAGCATCTTGGAGACTATTTCTTTGATCACTTCACTGAGAATGGAGATCATTCATCTTTTCTCCAACAACTAATAACTATAAAAGGAGCCCCTCAGGAAGTTGTTACAAACTTCAACAAAAGGTTCCACAAAACCTAGAAGAGAATCCCTATTTCAACCTAACCCTTAATGGATATGGATTTTGTCTTCTACTTGAAGGATTTTAATTCAGACATAGCTATTATGATTCAGTCCCTTGGGAGACAAACTTTGATAGATGCCTACAACCTAGCGATAAAAGCTAAAAATAACCCAATAGACGTCAAGAAACTTCCTCCCCAACTGCCCTTGCTAGTATTTCTCGATATGAAAACTCAAGCACAAGAAGATGTTGCTTTGATTAATTCTTCTGCTCATGCCTCTATGTATGTGTATCCAAATACACAAACTAGTGTGCTTGCTTCTTCTTCACTAGCTATGGAGGTTAATGATATGAAAATTTTTTTGCACAACTTTTCAAATGGGATAATCAATCTTGAGAGAAAAGAAATTATGCCCCCAAATCCCCCCTATCAAAATTATTAGTGCAAAAGGCATCCTTTTAGAATAATTCTTATTAAGGAGGCACATGGACAAACAATCAGTCCTAGCCTTTGAATCAAATAGTCCTAGTCCCCACTATGCTTCAAGTTGTCCTACCAAACCCAAATAGAAAAATGGTATCTAGTCAGAACAATTTGGAGGATGACTCAAATGCATGGTGTTTCCCATGCAATGATGCACATATCCTCGTAACTGTCTTAGAGGTAATCTACAACAAAAGATAGCAGAACAAAGGAGCTAAGGTGTCACACTTGATGTTGGCATTTATGCTTATTAGTCTCTTGGGATGGAAAATGCTATGCTTGTGGCACAATTACAAAGAATTTCCCTTGAGTAGGAAGAAATTTTTTCCCTAAACCATGATATTTTCTCATGGATGAAAGGAGAAAATGTAACATTCAAAGCTTCTACATCAAAAGATCCATAAGTATAGTCTAATTACAACACCCAATCCAAGAGAAGGCTCACTAGGGAACTAGTAATCCAAATGCAACAACCTAAAGCAACCTATGAAAAAGATGCTAGATCACTCATAGTGGTGTATAATTTTCATAAAAAAAAAAAAATTTCTCTTATAAGTTGAAGGAGTCAAAGGTTCAACCACTCGGATCACTCAAAGTTGTGGAACAATTGAAAAAATATCTTGCTATCATTATGGGACATCTTGGAATTTTAGAGCAGAAATCTTTATTGCAAGAGGCTCTTGAAGGCCATGAGAAGCTATTTTAGGTTGAAAGAGCTTCAGAATGTGCTTGAACACAAGATAAGGATCCAATTAAGGGCGTGCAAGATCATTTAGTAGCAACATTCATAAATGACATAGAAGAAAATGTGAAAGGGGAAGTAAGCCTAAACCTACCCCTTTCTTTCCGACTCTCATTGTTGTAAACAAGTTGTTACATAACTACAATTGATTCCAATTCTAGCACCATGATTATGCCTAAACAAATAGTAGATGATCTAAAGTTAGAGTATGAGCCTTTAGATAGAGGGGTCATATAGTTCAATGGGAAGAAAGTCCAAACCCTAGGGGTGATTAAGAGCCTTAAATTAACATTATATTCCTACCCTAGTACATGGTCCCATAGGAAGTGGTTATAATTGATATTCCTCCCATCTTTGGATTGTGTCTATCTAGATATTTTACTACTAGAATTGATGGTTACTTATCACTTGATTGGTCTCATTTGATACTGCGATTCAAATATGACTCTAAGATGAAGGTACCCTAAGAACCTTTGCACCCAGAGCACATAGTAGATGATGATGTAATGAATTTTGAGGCTAAACATACATCATTATCAAAGAATGAAATGTATTATGTGGAGATGCTAGAAGAATAAGAAGCAACTAGAGACAAAATCCTAGAAGAATAAGTTGCGATAAACAAATTCATGTGGAGTGATCCATTCAAAAATTATGAGGCTACTAATCTTGGCACATATGTGATTTATGGTAAGGGTCAAGTTATTCTTCAAGTGACTAAGAACCAAGAAAGCTAGCATGAGAGCCTAAGTAGTAAATTAGGTGTTTGGACTCTGCACTTTGACAATATGATATGTAAGGTAGGTTCTAGAGTTGGAATTTATCTAGTATCCCTTGCTAGAGCAAAGACCCTTAGAGCTTTTTGGTTTCAATTTGCATGTATGGATAATGAAGTCGAGTCTAAAGGCCTACTCTAAGGTTTGAGGCTAGCAGAGTGGATGGGAATCAAAAGACTATGATTCTTTGGAGACTCAAAGTTAGTGATCAAATAGATCAAAGGAACATTAGCTACAAAAAATATGTAGATGTGATACTATCACCATAGAGTGTGGGACCTAATTGAAGGATTTGAAGCCTTCAATATCCAAGAAATTATGAGATCTTAGAATGTCATAGTAGATAAAATGGCAATGATTTGTTCTCAGTTTGAACCAGTGACAAACTTGCTATCAAACAAGCATGTAATGTAGGTGATTGTAAGACCCACTATTCCTTATAATGATAAAAAAAGGAAAGTATTTAAAAGTGATGCCTAAATTGCTACATTTATTCAACATTCTAGTGAGTTTTTTTTGAATAATTAAAACCTAAAATTGGGGAGTCTTATGATGACTAGATTATCTAACTTAGAACCAATAAGCTTCTGAAGGGTTTGATCACCCTAGAGAATCATTTTTATTTTGATGATGCCATAAATGATAGGAGAAAATTTGTTGCAACAAAAGGCGATTACCCCAATCTAGATGTCATAGGTGGCAAGAAGATCAAAGTGGGAAAAGATGTTCCTTGAAGAGACAAGGAAAGGCTAGTATCTTCCTGCAATGAGTACGACAGGGTCATGGCATGGAAATATGGTGACCTAAAGGGTTATGAACCTAGTCTAATCCAAAAAACCATAGACCTGACTAAAGGAGCCAAAATCATCCACCAAAAGTAGAGGCCAGTAAACCCAAAGATCGAGTCTCTTATGGCTTAGGAATTGGAAAAACTCATTGGTTCTTGAATCATGTATCCAATTAAGCATTACACTTGGGTATCTAATCTGGTCCCTATCTAGAAGAAAAATGGTGACATCAAATCATGAGTGGACTTCAGGGACCTGAATAGAGCATCATTGAAGGATCACTACCCTATGCCTTCCATGGAGTAGATCCTCCAGATAGTTGTAGGTTCAATTTTTTTTTCCTTTCTTGATGGATTCTTCAATTATAACCAAGTATGGGTGAAAGGAGATCAACAAAAAATACATTTACCACAAAGTGGGGAACATTCGCATATGCCAAGATGCCTTTCAGTCTTTGAAATACAAGAGCCACTTTTTAGTGAGTAATGGATATCACTTTCAAGGATTTGATCATCCTTATATATTTGGATGATCTGATAGTATTCTCCAAGTCTAAGGAGGACCATTTTGACCATTTGGAGAAGATTTTTGAGAGGTGCCAAGAGTTTGGGGTGTCCTTGAACCCCAAGAAGTGTGTGTTTAGAGTTTTTCAAGGTAAACTGCTAGGATATTTTGTGTCTAAGGAGGGAATTTCTATATACCTCGAGAGGGTAAAATCCATCAAAGAATTGTTCCTTTCTATAAACAAAAAAGGAGTACAATCTTTCTTATGAAAGATAAACTTTGTTAGTAGATTTGTATTTGACTTTGTTGGGCTAGTTAGGCCTATCACCCTGATGTTAAGAAAAGATAAAATTTTCAAATGGACCCCTGATGGAAGGACACCATTTGAAAAAATCAAGGAAGCAATTTACTCTACTCTAATGTTAGTTAATCCTAATTTCTCAAAGGATTTTATCATGTATGTTTATGGCAGTGAGCATAGTATTGCTCCAGTATTAGCACAAAAGGAGGAACAAGGAGGAGATCATCCCATTGCTTTTCATTCAAGGAACCTAAAGGGATATGAGGCTAAGTATAATTTTGTAGAGAAGAAAGCATTTTATATTATAAAAGGCCTAAAAAAGTTTAGGAATTTGATTGTGGGAAATAAGATAATGATCTATGTGGCTCATTCTAGTGTCAAAGAATACATCATGGAGGGGGAAATCACCAAAAAGCTAGAAAATTACATCACCAAGATCCTAGAGTATGATGTAGAAGTCAGGCCCGCCAAGGTTATTAGTAGCTGAAGACTTTTTGAGAATTTGGCCAATGAAATTGAGCTCCTAGCTAGAGAAAAAATTTCAGAGAAAGTCCTAGTTAATCAATTTGAGTTGAAGGAGTCCTAAGTTGTGGATAAAACATGAATCATGGAGATTGGTAAATATTTGAAAATCCTTCCATCTCATAAAAAGTGATTCTACATATTACAAGGCATTGTATATGCATTAGTTGAAGGAGTCCTTTTCAAAAGGAACTTCGATGGGGTACTTCTCTGATGTGTGGATGGACACCAAGCCAGTAGGTTTCTACATGAATTTCATAATAGCCTAGTGGGTGGTCATCTTTTTGCAAAAACAACCATGACAAAGATAATGTGTGCAGGATACTATTGGCTAACCTTATTTCAAACTACCATAGCTTAGTGAGAAAATGTCAGTAATGCCAATTCTTTGTTGAAAAATGAAAAAAATCAACTATGTCTCTCAGTCTGATAATGATTGATGAGAATTTTTTTCAGTGGGGCTTGGACTTCATCGAAATGATCAATCCAATTTCAAGTGCAAGACATAAGTGGATCCTAACAACAATGAACTATTTCACCTAGTGGTCAGAATTAGTTCCTCTAAAAGGAGCCACAAAGAATGAAATACTCAACTTCCTCAAGGAGTTGGTGGCATGTTTCAACTCTCTGAAGACTATTATTTCAGACAATGCAAGATATTTCCTTGGCTCAAAAGTTTCAATTTTTTTATTAAGGAATGAGATATTTATTAAGACCTCATCAAATTACTATCCACAAGGTAATATGCTGGAAAAATCTATGAATAAAAAATTGATAAGATTGATCAAGCAAATAGGTATGGATCATCAGAGAGAATGGAACAAGCACCTTATGAAAACACTCTAAGCTAACTAGATTACTCCTAAGTAGGTGTTGAATACATCTCCATATGAGTTGGTTTATGGAAGGAGGTTGTGTTTTGAATCTCCTCAAAGATCCTAGTATTACAACTGCTTAAGTCTCTGGATATTGGGGAGGATGGAGCTATGGAGGTGAGATTGATAGAACTACTTAGTGTTCTAGAAACTCGAGAGAAATATCATGATGCAATGACTAGTTGCTATCAAGTGATCAAAAAATGGTTTGATAGAAAGTGTCCAACCCCAATTTTAGAGAAGGTGATTTGGTCCTAAAGTATGATGAATGAGCTGCTAAGCTAGGTTAGCATGCTAAGTTTGATTCGTTGTGGAAATGCTCATTTTGTATTTCCATTTACAAAGAGAGCAACACATTTGAACTTGAATATTTGGAGGGAAAATGCTCTCAATATTCTAGTGAACAATATCCATCTAAATCATTTTGATTAATGCTTGGTCTCTTGTGAAACCCCTTGTAAATAGTTGTTTTTTATCTGGTGTGCATTTTTCCTTTTCAATAAGCATGGTAAATGGAAGCCTTTTGATTTCCTTGCGAAGTGTCTTGCCACCCTAGCAGTTCTTTCTAAGAGAAATCATGAAAATATTCCCCCTTAACAACCACTTTTTAGCTTATTTTAATGCAAGTATGCCACTTGCTATCTTGCTATCTTGTATTGTTCTTTCAGCTTTGTGGTTCCCAAAAAGGTGGTGCCATGAGTCACATTCTCTCCATCCACTTTCAATTGTGTTTCCCAAGGACAAAATAGAATTAAATTCACACGAGTGGCTTAAACAACAAATAAATGTTGTTTCCTCTAACTTATTTTCATTATTCAAGAGCTGAGAAAATTTATTAATATTTTTAAGTCTAGTAAGCAAAGAAGTTACAAATCATGCTAAAAAAATTGTTGAACAAAGTATAGAATTGAGAATTCAGAAAGATTGAGAGTGATGGACCTAACAACATCAACTTCTAGTGCTAAAATAGAAGATGAGGGACTCTTCCTTGACCTTTCAAAGAGTAAAGAATTCTCCTATGATCCAATCCTACCTGAGCCTAAAGTTCCCAACACTAGGAAGTTAGATAAAAGAGGAAAGATGAATTTCAGTTTTGTCTTAGACTATGCTGATGAAATCCATGATCCCAAGTTACATAAGAACCCCAAACATCTTTGCAAAGGGGCTCACAAAAGAATGATGAACATAGTGAAAAAAGGGAAAATATGATTCTTTGTGTGTCTGACTGTGGAATTGTGGTTTTCCACAATTTATGTTGCCCATGCTTCACCCCTGTCCAGAGCTGGTTGATGCCTGTGCACATTTATATGACCCTGAGAGTGGAATTATAGTTGAGCATCATCTTAAACTTATTTTAAGTGCTCATGCCATTTGGTATATGCTTTATATTCCTTCTGACCCATCTATGGAAGTATGCACACAACAAAAGTTGAAATACTACTAGGAAAGCTGAAGAGAACAACTAAGGTTTCTCAATCATGAGATCATGAGAGGAAAAGATGATGCAAATGCTGAAGGTTCCTATTGCATTCAATGCCTTTAATTTTTAGGATATGTAAGATGTATTTTCTATTTTCGCTTTTATCTTTGGTATGGACAGTGATACTTGAGTTCATGAGTTCTATCTAACATTGAGTTTCCACTTGAGGAAACAAAAAGAGGGTTTCAGAATGGACTTCACAAATATAATAGAAGACACAATGCATGATTAGTTGATGGCATGTACAAAGCAATTTACCTTTATGTATTCATCTTTCCTACTATATATGTTGCTTCATAAAAATGTTGATTTCTTCAAATCATACATGAAATTATCCATTATGGATGAATTCAACCCTCAAAAGGAAAATATAGTATCTATAAGGACTCATGTGCTATCTATGACATATGACTAATACAGATTCTTCAAGTTGTTTTTAACTTTATCCCTCTTGGATTTAAACTATGAAGAAAACTTGGTCATAATTGCAGAGCATCAGAAGGAATGTATGTAGAAACATAGGCCACCTTGTGATTGGTTCTTTGGGAGAAATTTTACTTTTTTGAGGATGCATTGATTTAGAAGAGATCCTTTCAAGCTCTTGGATTATTTGATTGATAAAATACTAGCCCTAGAGTTGGCCCAACATGTATACATAATTGAAACAATTTTGGAGCCAAAAGGAAAGAGACAAGTGTCTTTGCAACTCCACTTACTAGGGCTTGCATTTTAGTGAGGAAAAGGTTTGAAAAGGGTCTGATGGCTCTTAAATTAACTAATATTGGTCTTGACATAATTTAAGATCAATGGAATTATAGATGGTTGACTTACGGGTTGAAAAATAATAATGCAGTTGGTTAATGAACCACGTCCATACTGGGAGGAATGACACTCTCTAAGATCCAAGGAAATAGAGACATTTGTTAACTAATCACATATACCTACTACGTGGTCGAGGCCTGAATGGTTATCTTTCTATGATATCAAAATTCAATATGACCTGAAGGTCAAATTTCATAAAGTTTTTAGGAATCAATTGGAAAGAGAAGGATTGAATACGAAAAATATTGTAGCCTTCTAGATATATCACTAGGAGATTCATGATTTGAATTCCCCTTATGACACTATTGAGTCAGATGACTAGTTTGACACCAAATGGGATGTAGACCACCCCTCTTTTCCATAAAACATAGGTGGTACCCAAAAATAAAGTCATGCTAGAGAAAGAGTATAAGAGGAAATGCTATTAAGCCCTCCACTGCGGCATGAGGTCCAAATTCATGACGTGGAAAGACAACCAAGATCCTAGATTATTAGAAGGAAGCCTCCAGCTTCATATCAAGTTCAAGCTTCCTTAAGCCCCATAAGTGAAGGATCTTCTTCAAAGGCTATGTTGCTACCTAAAAGGAAAAGAAAACAATTAAGGGAAGACTTGAGTAATCTAATGGAGGAAGAAGAGGTGGTCAAAACAATGCAACCCTTGGCAGTTTCCATGATGCAAGTATGTTTCATTCCATCTTTTCTCTCTTCTTGGTCTTTGGTCACTCCAACTATGTCTTCAAATTTCTCCACACCCCAAGTCACAATTGTTACTACAATCATTTTGGACATCCTATAGTCCCCCTTTCCCAATCTTAGAATTATCTCATCATCTGTACCAGATACCACTTCAACCCTATCTATTGTGTAGACTTCCTCACCACCACCATCGACAACACATTTAGCCTCATCTACTCACATGGTCACCCCAATAACCTATGCATTGTGAAAAATTTGCAAGGTATCCCACCTTTCTCTCTAAAAACTCTAAGCTTTCCATTGACCCCCCTGATAGGAGAATAGATGGGAACTTTTATTGTTCCTATTCCTTTTGACCTTCCTCTCAACATTCCTTGTTTTGGGAAATGCATCCTATCTCCCTTGAGATACCGAGCCCAAATCGATACAAGAAATAAATCCTAGGAGAATAGAATGAAAAAGAGAAGAAAAGAAGCTTTAGCCCTGACCACCCCAAGGATGGAGTCAAACTTTGAAAAGAAACACCAGACATTGATGATCGTAGTGATGACTCCCCTTGTCTCCAAGCCTAAGAAATAGATTTAGTCCAAAGATTATGATATCCAAGTCATGGTCCTTAACCTCAACCAAACCCGTCCACATGATAAAGTATAATTAATGGAGGAAACTCAAAAGGTAGTGACAATAAACTAACTGAAGGTCACTCAATAGGTAGGTAAGGAGGAACAAGAACTAAGAAATTTTAGTTCTACAGTAAAAAGGCTAGTGGTGGGGATGAAGGGAAACTATTTAGATACTTCTATGTTGCAAAAAGAGTTGCGAGAGGCCTAAACTCTAGTTGACACAAGCAAAGAAGAAAACGTGACTATAGATACTAAGTTATAAGTAAAAGAGCAAGAATTTACTCAATTGTAGATAAGCCTCTCTTCGATACAACTAACCTGCAACAAAAATTATATCAAGATATATAAAGTTTGGAAGCTAATCTTTGAAAGGAATTAGATAACACTCATGCTCAAGTTGAGATGGAGAAAAAGGAAAGAGTAATAACTAAGAATCAATTGCATGATAAGATGCACAAGCTGGTGAAAATTCAATAGGATCTCTTTGAATCATTAGGTATACAAGTGCAAGTTTAGCAGGAGGTACAAGAGAAGGAGGCCAAGTTCTAGAAGGAATTGGTAGAAATACAAGTCCACTTGGATGCTGAGAAGAAAGTGAAACAAGTCCTAATCTAAACTACAACATAAGGATAAAAATTGGTGCAATTGCAGTAGGGGCTCTCCATTTCTGTGAATGAAGTAAAGTGATTCCAATAGGAGAATGGTGATAAGGAACAACAAATAAAACAATTTAAGGGTGTGCTATCCAGTTTTTTGCAACAACCAAGCATCCTCCCTTTGCTCCAACAAATCTATGTTGTGTATTGGGAAAAGGTAAAGAGCATCATAGCTTCCAACACACACTCAAATTTATAGCTGATGCTCAGAAGCTGAGTACAAATATGGATGCCATAGATAAATTATTTTTATCAGCTATAGCACCAAGGGTTATAGAATCATAGTTGTTGACTAAGAATTTGTACTTTGTAGCCGATGAGACCTTGATAGTGGCAAGGATCAATGATTGGAGACAAGCTGCCAGGAAGGAAAATGAATTCATTAAATACAATAGAGCAACTCTCAAAATCAAGGGATGTCTTGAGACTCTAGGAAAAAAGGTGAAATAAATGGAGTATAATGTACATTTGGTTCATTTGGGTCTTCCTTCTTTCTTCCTTCTGGATGGGTCAATTCTACCCAAAGACCAAATAAAGAATCTTCTAGAAGATAAGTAGCAAGAGCTATCTTTTTTTTAGACCCTTAGTTCTCCTTTGAATGCCTCAAAGATAGAAGGAATTTTGCATCCCTTGGTTCAACTCTGATTTCATATGGAAGATGCATTGGCAATGATAATTAATTTCCCTTTCAAGGAGATAATTGACTTAGACTAGGCATTTGAGGCCTTGTAGCAGAGGACACATCCATCAAAGGAAAATTGGGCCCCTTTCTAGTCTTCTCTTTCAAGATTATGATTTTTTTCTTATTCCTTTTGTTTTCCAATTTTGGCTATGGAACCAATGTTTTCGGATCTTTACCTCCATAGGCAGAGGTCCTTGAGGAGTCGATAGAGCTATAGATTATATCTATTGCAACCTTTGGCAGGTGCTTAAATTGTTAGTTTGCATGAGGCTTCACTCTTATTTTTGGAATTGCAAGATTATTTGTTTTAACATTCAATTACATTTGTAGAGGTGACATGTGTCAGTATTGCACATATTCTCACTATCCTAGCAACATCTATTCTTAGCGTGTTGTGCTAGAGTGCCACGTGGTGGCTCCACTCGCCACCTTTTATTGACATGACATGGCTATTACAATTTAATGCTCCATATTTATGAAGGTTTCACACATCAGAAGGGTGCAAGCTTGAGTTTTTTTTTAGTATGGGGATGCTTAAAAGTGTACCATTGTTCTATTTCAAGAATAAGACTGTTTGTGAGAGTTATCAAGTGATGCCACACATCAAAGCAGGGGGCACAAGAAGCTAGGTGGGTGTTCGTCCAAGCCACCATGTAGTTGGGATGAAGGCCGTGGGATTTCTAGATGGTATTGTCACTGCGAAGTGGGGAGACTATGATTACCCACTCTGGTAGTTTCCATGGCCCCATGATGGTAGTTCTCATGGGAGGTACCACGAGGGAATCTTTTCAGTTGCAACCATCTCCTCTGAGGGAGAGTTTCTTTATTTATGCATCTTTTCTCTTTTTTTTGAAGGTTGAAAAATATTATAACACGACAGACCTTAGTATAACATGTTCTAGAAAGAATACATATTGAATATATATAATTGTGTCTTGTTCACCTCTGTTATGTGTTTACCTTTTTCTATTTTCCAAAATTCATACTGTATGTCTATCTGAAGTGTTAGCAGTTGCAATTTATTCTCTTCTAGCTTTTATGATTTCAATTATATGAATATATTCAGAAACTTTGAATCATGTCTAATACTCTTTCAAATCGCTACATCAATTAGTCTAATTAATATTTTATTATGCTATTTCATGTTCTAAATGTTGTAAAAGCTTCATGGATTGCCTTAGTTTAGTTTATTTTCATGTTTTCTCTCCTCCCTTCCTTAGAAACACAATGAAGAGTTGACTTCTAAAATATTGGAGGTTGTTCTATGGAGTGGATTATAGTCCCCAATCTATAGAACTTCCCATAGGCCATTTTTCTTAAGCATCAACTTTAGAGATCAACAGTTACCATTCTTGAAAAACTCACTATTTTGTATAGTTTGTATAGGGATTTCATTGATTTCATCATTTATCATCTTCCCCTTCCTACTCTATCCTCATGATTTTTATGAAATCTATCTTTTTGTTCTTGGTAGGAACCATATTGGCGAGTGTAAACTTGAATACATATAAAGCCTATTTATTCCTCTCAATCCCCCCTTCTACACATTGTTGATCTCTCCCCCTTTGCATGTTACAAGTCGATAGATATAAATAATATCATCTCCTAGTAAGCACCACTTATTCTCACCTTTGTTGCAACACCCTCAACAATATTTTGTATTCTTCCACTTAAGTCTACTCATCATCAATCTATGCATATTTTGTACTAGATTCTTAGATATAATTGTTATAGTTATTTTCTTTTATAGGCATACTACTTGCTTTCAATGGGATTTTAGTCTTGTAAATTTCATACACTCTTTCTTAGCCCACTTGCATATAAAGTAAGCTTTTTTTATTTTATAATTATACCATTACTTGCAATGGATTCTTATTCACTCAAAAATTGATTGGCAATGGCAGTTGAATTATTAATGAAATAATCCACATCATTACATACAAAAAAAATTGGAGGATGCGAAGATAGCATCTTTAAAGAGTTTACGTTGGCTCTAATGGCATCTCATCCTCTACAGAAACATAAGCTCTATTCATGGCAATGGGTTTTTATTTAGATGTATTGCTAGGGGGTTTTACTTTTGTTCACAAGTAGCATACAAATAGGAACCACAAATGACAAGAGCATGGAGAGAATTTAAGTCCATTATAAAAGAAATATTTTGTAGAACATAGGAAAATTTCCTCCATCACCATGCTCTGCCAACTACTTCTTTGTTATGGACCTTGAAATTTCTATCATTTATATAGGGGAGAGGATAAGGGATATGACCCAATACTTGAGCACCCTAATTTTGCACTTTTCAAAATTCTACTTGGTAATTTTAAATGACTCCTAATTTTTTTCAGCAACTTAATTGGTAAGTCCCCTTCTTATAATTAGGGTTTCATGGCCAGATCATCAAATATGATGCCACATTAGCATTCATATTTTTGAGGTGTCCAAAAAGATCCAAAAAAATAGATTGACAATATTCACTAAGTCATGTTTTATTAGTGCATTGATGTGGCATCACATGATTTGTTTCTTTTTAGATCTAAGGAATACATTTCATTCAGTTATGGGTACTCAAATATTGGACATTAAATCAGCAAATGCTAACAAATATTGGAACACACTTAAGTACTAGGTCTTTTCCGATATAGTTTTCTTTTAAAAAAATTGATGATTTTGTTAAATTCATTTACTATTTCTACTAATATCTCCTAACTTTAGATATAGTCACACAATTCCATCCTTTAGTATTATATTATTTAGTACTCAAATGAGTATATATGATATTAATTTGTATTGCGACAAAAATTAGTGGTATCAGTTTTTATTTTCATTTTTGCTATTGAATATTAGTACATTTAAAATATGATTGTTGTACATAGATTTATTCAAGAATATTTGTTAGAAAATATAATGCAATTTTAGGAAGATATTATTATAAAAAAGGAAAAAATAAATAATTTATTTTTATATAATTATAATTTTGTTCTATTAAAAATAAATATAATTTTTAAATAAAATATCATTTTTTATATAATTATAATGGTGTTCTATCAAAAAATATTTAATAAGTAGAGTCAATCATAAAATTGTATCAATATAAATTTAAAATGTATAATACAACATAACTTACCACTAAAACTGATTTTGGAAAGTTAACTCTATGCTATGTGGTATCCTCCATACCTACATATCAATTGACACTGAGGTCCTTGTCAATGCATCGACTAGAAAGAACTTCACCCATAATTTTTTATGTAAGAAGTAGTGAAACTTTATACTTGGAAGCAAATTAGACAATCTACATTGTAAACTTGAATATAGTGGGTGGCACTTGGAGCCTAAACTCAAAGTGATTGAATTTTGTGGGAGGAAATTATTTGGTAGAATTCCCTAAAGATGCGTTTTCATGGATTTCGATGATAGTAGAATATGCACAAAATGGATTTGTTGAAAAGTCCTTGGAAAATTTTAAGAAAATTCAATTGACATGTATAAAGTCAATCTCAAAAACCTTTCCCTACCTTCTCCTTAATTATTCTAAAATAGGGGCTCTATAATAGGGTATGGAATCTATTACAACATAATAGAAGGGGATTTTCGTTAGATGTTATAGATGCAATTTTAACTACTAATCTCTCTTCTCTCAATATCTATTTCCTTTTATCTCTCTCCCTCTACCTCTTGGTCTATCTATCTCTCTTAATCTCTCTCTATATTTGTCTCAATCCTCTATGAAAATATGTGTGTCTCTCTCTATCTATATCTTCCCTACTTGTATATCCATCTCTTTCTCAGGTCCTCTCTCTTTGTTCTTTATATCTCACTCTATTTTTACTCTATCTCATTTCCCCTCTCTCACACTCTTCCCTCTCTCTCTCCCTCCCTCTTTATATCCCTATCTCTCATTCTCTCTCCCTCTCTCTATTACAAACATAACATGAGCCTATTGATAATGGAGTTGTTGTAAGTTTGTGTTATCATTGATGCCAACAAATATATGTTGTTGCATTGATGCCAATCTATGGAGATGTTTTGATTGGTTGCATTATGTTGTCATTAGTAGTTTCACTAATGTCAACCTCTAGTGTTGTTTTCATAAGCATGTGTTTGTGTATGTTCAAAATTTTGTATTCTTGAGATGATGAGAGGAGTGTTACATATGTTGAGTTGGTTTTTGCAGTGCTTGGTTTCCAAGTGATTTTGATAAAATTGAAATAAAATAGGAAACAATGTGGTAAAGAGTGTTCAGTGTGTAGAGTAGTGTTCAGTGTTTTGATCCACATTTATTCATGGTTGAAGATTTGATTTTGTGGTTTGGATATGTTGATCAGAGGTGTTCAAAGGCATTATATATAGAGTTTCATGTTTTGGATAATTCAACAAAAAAAGTTATTGATGAATGAGCAATGCTTGTTACACCTCACCAAGCCCTTATCCACCAAGAACAAACATTTTTCTCCTCTCTTTGTATGTGCATATTTTTAGGTGAAGAAGGATTGAAAGTTGATCTAAAGTGAAATTTTATAAAGTTGTCAAAGTTGTCAAGATACAAAAACTCACCTACTGGTTTTATTTCTAACTTTTTGACAATCAAACCTGGTAGAATTAGAAGCCTATATCTGGGATCCGAGTACTGCAAAATGAATTTCCAGACCCCTATGCAGAGATCCATTCACCCCAGGGAAAATATTTCCTTCAACAAAGCCTAAAAACAACTTTTGGAGCCAAGTAAACACCATCCTAACCTTCTTAGATATGTTGGTTAATTGTTGTTTCTAATAGTGTTATCATAATATTTCATATTTCAAGTGTTAGATCTCATAGGTTTGATTTAGAAGAATGAGGAGTCTATCTTTGATGTTGTTGTTGGCAACATGAGCATGTGGGATAAGCACAAGGTATAATGCTATGCATTACAGTGTTGTCATTGATGTCAACATTGTATATTTCTTTGGAGATCATGGTGCAAATCATTTTGGTTGGCTCTAACATGTTTTAGGATCTTTGTATAAGAAAATTTTGCAAGAAGGTTTGATCTGGTGTGATGAAAAATGACTAAGTATTTATACCAGTGTTTATGTATATAGAGTATCTGATATTTGGGTCCGCATTAGTCCACCGTTCAGTTCTTTTCTTTATGCTTCTAGTATATTTTTGTTCGCTAGTAGAATCATTTAATTCCAAAATTTCATCTTGTTTTGGATTTTGGTGTAAAATTTATGAGTGACAGAAGTTCGGCTTGATGATTGTAGGTGCTTTCTAGTTCTATGCATATGAATTGGAGAATTTGCACTTCTCTAGGAATTAGATTTTGAATTTATAGATTTGAGGAGATGTTGATAGATTTCAATAGTTTGTGCATTCTAGATGGCATAGTGTTGAGGCATGCATGTCTAAATATGTGTATATAGTTGGAGAATTTTTATATTAGGTCTTCTATGGTGTCGACCTAATAGGTTTGAAGGTATGCACAACTTAAATAAGTATTGTAGAGCTATATGGGATCTATTATAGGTCCATGCCAACCTATTTCAAAGTGTTTTGAGATTTGAATCTTGGCGTGAGGTGTGTGTGGAAGGATTTTGAGTTGTCAAGTTATATTTTGTATATTTTAAATGATACATCTAATTAGGTCAACCTAATTGATGTTATGGGTGAAGTGGATATATAAGTTAGATCATTTTTGATGTTTTGATGAAGGTCCTACTTGAAAAGTGATGCAAATTATGTGAATTAAGCAAAGACATTGTGAATAAAATTTGTGAATGTTGAGTAGAATATTAGGGTGATGCGAATGTAGAGGAAGGTAGAGTGTTAGATCAAAATTAGATAAAGTGTGTAAAGTAAATCTATTGAGCTTCATTGGAACTGCATTTCATGCATATGATAGATCTAGTTGTAATAGTTCGATCTAGGTTGTGAGCCACAAAATTTCTTCTATCTCTTTTCTTCTTTCAATGGGAAGTGAGTCCAATTAGACAGTGAGTCCACCTATAGTGAGCACTTATATAATATACTATAATTGGTTATAATATATTGTGAGCTAATCCTCACTGTGATTTTTCCCATTTTGGGTTTTCCACATAAAAATCCTGGTGTTCATGTTTTATGTGATGTTGATTGGATGTTTCATGCTTTCTTTCATTACTACAACTGAATATTCTATGTAAGTTGGATGTTTAAATGTTTGAATGGTTTAAAAGAATACTGATGGACCATAATTCCTAACTATTTCCTCTTGATTATTTAAATAAATAAACTTTATTTATTTATTTAAATACACCATTAATTCCCTATGTCTTCTTATAATTAAATAAATTCCTATTATTTATTTAATTAAATTGTCCACCTTGTCCATTTTCTCCATAATTAAATAATTATTATTAATTATTTAATTATCTTATTGATTTTTCTTCTAATTTTAAATAAAGTCATTTATTTAAATTCCCCACTTTGTATTTTCCCACCAAGTAAATAATTTTAAATAATTATTTACTGTCACATGACCCCACCACTCTTGAATAAAATTAATTTTTAATTCAAAAAGGTCAACATCACCTCTTGAATCAAATAATTTTAAATTCTTATTTGATTTTCCAATAGCTTTGTTTTCTCTGGCCAATATCTTCTTGTCACATGCATTCTTGACCTTTGATTTGATTTTCCTAAAATCAAATCTCAATCCTTCATTTCAAACTTTTCCCTAACCCTAATTGCTAGTTGTCACATGCAATTTCAGCTTTTGATCTTAGGGATTTTTCAAACTTTCAATCGTGGCCACTTATCCAAAATTGATTTTTTTATAAAAAGAAAATTTCAACCTCATTTGGACATCTTAACATCTCATGTTTTCACATTCAAACTTCATGCTTGCAATTTCTAAGTACACTTGCAATTTTGAGTCATATCCTTCAATATTTTCTTGAGTCTTTGTCATAGGTCTTTGTTTCTCCTTAAAATCTAAGGGAAAATATCATTCTATAGCAAATGGAGAAGGGAAATGAAGGTTAATCATGGAGGGCATGAAGGCTGTTTGGTGAAATTGTTCATTTCTTTTATGCTATTTTCCTCCTTTGTGCTTCATTGTTTAGCTAGGGTTTGTTTTATGCATTTTATTTCATGCTAACCTAGATTTTAACCTTAGTTACATTGGTGAACCTGATGCCAAGGACACATTTTGTAGTTTTTGTATGACATTTTTGTCATTTTTGGTAGGTATAGGTACGAAATGCTATAAATGCCCTTTTTTGAACCGCATTTGATGTGCCATGACACACCTATGTTCAAGAACAATACATTTGAAAAACTGAGATGCATTTAATGTGTTGCAGTGCATTTGACAGCTCGAACGATGCATCTGTGTTGAGCCGCATTTGACAGGCATGGAGACACATCTACCTATTATAGGTTTACTCTCAGTTTTTTGCAACATTTTCTAGTTTTTTCTTTTCAGTTTTAGTAGGTTAGAGATTTTTGGTTACTAATCTTTTGTTGGCAGCATGTGGCAAGCTGGAAGGAGATACTAACCCTTGTTTTGTTGTTGATTTTACAAATCTTTTTTTTCAATTCTAAAGCAACAAAGAAACAAACAACCACAATTACAACTTGCATATCACACTTAATGGTTTAAAATGAATTTCATTCACAATCATGGGGTTAAAATGAACACAACTTGCATCTACACTCATCAAGGTTAAAAATTTACTCACATTCTCATAGCATTGGACTAAAAAGAACTTTGCTTGTCTCATAATAAGTTGGGCTGAAATGAATAAGTGTTTGAGGTGTCTTGTGTTGTAGTGATAACTCCTTAGTGTGTATGCACTTCTCTTACACCTTGCTGCAATCTTGAGAATCAAAAACACTTAGGAGTTGTTGCTTTTCCACCTACATATTTGGATTTGGGCATTAAAATGAACAATCTTGTGAGTGTGGAATGAAATATTTGTGTATGCACTCTCCTCGCACCTTTGTGTGATCTTGGATGACCTAAAAAAAAGTTTTAATTTTGATTTTGTATATCCATTAGAGGGGCTTGCCTCGAAAGAGGGAACAACTCCAACTAGTTTTTCACTCGGGTAGGTATATAAAAGGATAAGACTAAACCGTCAAGTCCTCATGGTATGTAGGCCTTAGCCATGCAATACCACTCAAAATAGGGTACTTACTATAAAACATATAAGAGCCCCTAGTAGAGTGATTAAAGCCTTAAGTGGCTTGTTGGATGCTTGCGAGGTGCCATGTTCTCGAGTATTCACTAAGAACCTTTGTTTTAGTGGCCAAAATCCTTTTCTATTTGCTAGTGCAAGAGGTTGGTCCTCTGAAGCCATCCCACATTCTCACGGTTCTTAGTAGAGATGAAGAGTTTGTCACGGGAGATTCATGAGAACTCGAAGCTTAGTTGATCTAGAGAAAAGAGTGCCATGGAGGGTAGCTAGTGTGGCCAAGATTCTAAGTCATTCGCTAAGAATAAGTGTGACTGGTTAATCCAAGTGGGAATCTAGTGAATATAGTCCTTGCCATCTATAGGATTTGTGCTTATTTTCAATGTGCTTTTCTCCAACAATTCAGGACAAAATCAAGTGTTTTCCAAATGTTTTCTGATTCAATGAACACATAAGAAACCTTTTACAAATCTGGAAAATCACAATCAAACTTAAACAACTTCACAAATTTGTCAAAATTGCAAGAAAACCAGACCTTGTTTATACTGCAATGCAACTGAGACTCTGTAACACACATATGACTGTATTAAAATGTATTTGATACAAAAAACAACACATCTGACTTAGTGAACCACATTCATTTTCTGAAACAATGTATCTAATAAAACTGCAATGCAACTACTATCTAAAATACTGCATCTGCATGCCATTTAAGAAAATGACTATTACTATCCTAGTCCAAAATCAAACATTTTGAATTTGTTTCTAAACATCTTTTTTTAGTGATCTTTATACAAAAACTAGAAAATATTTTCTCAAATTATCCATCTTTACATCATTTAGTTGGCATTTAGCTTCCACCATAGGTTTACCATTACAAAATTCTAGTTGCATCCTAGGATCCACAATTATTTTCAGCATAGAAAAATTCTTAGGTCTTCATTTTGTAGACTTTAGATTAGGAAAAATTTCCATTCTTTGTGAAACCATTGCCTCTAAAAGTAGATTGTCATTGGACCAAGTCAAAAATCACTCCTTTAGTCTTTATCATTTTATGTGAGATATTTCCAGTTCATAAGTCTAGTTTGGGAAACTCATTTTGTAACTTTGTGATTTCACTTGGTCTTACAAAAAGCCCTTTGAAAATCAAAATTTAAAAATTGGCCAAACTTTGGATGGTTAGTCAACCTCTCCTAAAAATTTCCCAAAGTTGATTACATTTTAGAGTTTGCTTGTACCTTTCATTTGCATTGTTATAACATACCCCAAAATACTTTATTCTTCCATCATTTTTCATTCCTTTTAGTCCTCACTATCACTTTGCATTGGACCTTCTCTTTAGACATCATTATCACCTTGCATCATGCATTATTGCACTCCTTATTGAAAAAAGACCAAACATATAATTGCATTAGCATTGTCTCCTTATAACCAAAAATACAAAAAAATAGATTTAGTGTCATATCATTCTCATACATAGACTTGGTTATCATTCACATTATCCCCTCTTTATTTGAGCTAATCTTATATGGTTGAGACTAGACTACAAAGAAAGAGAAGAGAAATGGATCCCTTTGGACAAGGAAACAATCCTTACAACTATCCTAGTGGCATGAACTTAAACACCATTCACAACACCGACATGGGGACAACTTCCAACAATCATTTTAGTGACACAAACATTGTATCTTCATCACACAACAATCCCTTTGAACAATTCATGCGTAGAGATGAAAATGGACAAGTGTACATGGAAGACATAGAGGCTACTACCCAAAACCCCGAAGTGGCTTCCTTTGTAGAAGAATTGTTGTTACAAGATTAAAGAATGATATTTAGCCATGCTTCTACACGTAGAAGCTAAATTTCCATGAGGATTTGATGTTAATACCTTGAGAGTAGCATCACCTAACCATGACACAGAAACTAGTCAACCTCATTCAACACCACCACATAATGCTACCAATACCTCCATTGGAACAACAACTCAAAATGCCACAAACACAATCAAGACTACCTCCATTGGTGCAACAACTCAAAACACAACAAATACAGTCAACACAACATCTACTTTGGGGGCATCAACCATAGCACAAACCATATCACAATCAATGCCACAAATATTGACAATTACATCAAAAAATGTTGGGTCTACATTTGGGTCCTCATCCAATGCTATGGGGAGAACCTCATCAAACCATTTTGGGAGAAACAAAAGATGAATTATCATTCAAGGATCTCATCCCAACATCAATAACTCGTCACAAGGCACTCAAGTTAATACCAACACTAGTAATCACCAAAGGAAAAACACAAATTTCCCACATGGCCATATTTATCAATTTGGGCAAGGAAACCAAGTATCACAACACATGAATCCACTTGGTCATCAAAATTTTCAAGGGAAACAAATTACTAAAATACAATTTAACACTGCTAGAACACATATTCCCATATACACATCCCGTATTCATATACAACAACAAATTCCCACTCAAAATGCTCAATACCAACAAATCCCAACTCAAAATGCGCAATATGCTCAACATCAATACATTCCAAATCAAAACATACCATCACAACAAATGAGAACCCATGGGATACAAATTACCAGCATGTGTGATGCCACCAACAATCCTATAGTAGATGCACTAACGACCCAACTTTCTACCTTACAAAAACAAGTGGAGGACATGCAATTATCAAACAAGAAGACCTAGACATCCTTTGATTTATGTCCATATCCATTCAACAAAAGCTTACACATGTTAGCATTCCCTCTAGGATATGTGGAACCAAATTTCTCCAAATACAAAGGAAAGACCAATCCCATTGAGCATATAAGAGAATTCACGACCAATTGTGTAGATGCCACATACAAACACACTTATTTTATGAGACTCTTTCCTAGAAGTCTCATAGGTCCTGCACTTGATTGGTTCACACTCTTGCCCAAAGGGATAAAATCATGGGATGAACTCGCCAATAAATTTGTAAAAAATTATGCCTACAAAATTGAAACTGACATTACTATTGCCACATTATGTAAGACCACCCAAGAAGAAACTAGTGAAACTTTCATTCTGTTCTTCCAAAGATGGCGAGGTCTAGCAAGTCAATGTCTCATTGAGATACCCAAAAAGGAGAAAGTACACATGTTTGTTCAAAATCTTGTTGGACCATTGAAATACAACTTGCAAGTCCATTGTTGCACTACCTGTTGATGGTCAAAACAACACAACATTAAACAAAATATTACTATTCTATTTCTCCTGCAAGAGAAAGATAACACATGGATATCTAACTCCCAAGGTCCTGGTAATCGGTTCTCGACTATGCTAATTTCACTCAATGGTTGATGTAACTATAATGTCCAAGGGGCCTACTGGTGTTGAGCTTCTAGATGGTTATAAGATCAAACATATATTTAAACCTACTTTAACCGATGTTTTTAAATAAATAGAAAAAGATAGATCAAAGATTTTAAAATGAAGAGAATGTTGATTCATCCAACTTAATCAGACTTGTTACCTTCCAAGGAATTCCTAAACTAAAACTACAGAATAAAATTAACTTGTAATTAATACACAGTTTCATTCATTCACAGTGCAAACTTCAACAGTAGATTACAAATCACCATTTAAACAAAACATAAGATAAAATTTCATTCCTTGAAAGCTTTCCAAATAAAATAATTAACCCAAGATAAATACCATTCTGGAGCACAATATGAAGTAGATTTAAATTTGGCTACTTCTACTATTGGTGAAATAGATAAACAACATTTACAAATCTGGAAAGATCACTAGTGTACATAAAATCCATGTCTTCAAATTATCTCCATCTATACTAAGAAAAATTGGAAGATACATCACCTCCTTCTGCTGAACTTAACTTCTGCTCTACTTCTACTCTCAAGTTTCTCTACCTTCTAACCCTAACCAAGAAGATGAAAAAGAAGATCCTATTACAAAGAAAAGAGATGCAGTTATGTCTCATCTATCTTTAGAAAATTCCTACCTTAAAAAAAATTTTATATGTCTCTCTTCCCTTTACAAAGAGGAAAAAGTGCCATATATACAAAACACGCCAAAGAAAGTGTGCTGGCCCCTGCTTTAGGGTTTACAAAATGAGTCGATTCCAGAACATGTCATCCCTAGAAGAGTTTGAACAAAGTCAAGGATGCATTAAATGCACATACTCTGCTCATGTCAGTGAAAGATCTCCCTCAGGCATGGTTTCTAGATCCTTTACAACCATCACATTAACTCGTAGCCCTCGTGTCCAGCCTCAAGACTTCTTTGTAGAGCTGCTTTGAATGTTCTAAAGCACTATCATTAATGTCGATCTACTTTTTCCAGTAGACATCACAGCTGTCATTGAGACTGACAGCTTCTTCCTTTCTGCTTTCCTCTCATTCTAGATCTTTTTGCAAGTTGTCCCCCTTGAGAAGCAACATCTGACTTTCCTATCTAGATCTTTATAGATGAACACCACTATTCACCGAACTGATTCATCATCTTCGATCATAGAGTAGATCCATACTGCTCACAGTCTGTTTATTTTATTCATAGGAATGGTCACAATAGTCAAACTGCCAATGGTTCACCTTCAAATTCTTCTGATTGGTTAAACACATACCACATAGGATTTTCAGACAGTCAAAAGTCATTCAAACATAATCGCATGTCGGTGAGACACTAGCTATGTCTCCCTGATGCTACAATGCTCCACTAGTGCTATCAACATAACTTACAACCATTAGCAAGAGTTCATAGCGAGCTGTAGGAGTCATATCGATATCCAAGACCATTGGCCAGACTATCGCTATTGGAAAGATCGGTGAGACCTTTCACCGAAGTCCACAGTAAACTCATTGGCAAGACTATCAATTTTGGAAAAAGGTCATGCCAAAAGCACCTGATAGTAGATATCAATCTGACTAGACCATCGGCAAGAGTCTCGGTGATGCTCAACATGAACACATCCATCGACAAGACAACCAAGTTGAAACAAGGTCTTAGCGAGCCTCTATGTCACACCGAAGTGTCCTTCCGTCGATGAGACTTCCTTAGTCGGCATGACATCCAATGAGCCCTTAGGTCACACTAAAGAGTTAAACCATCGGAAAGACCACAACCATCGGCAAGACATCATACTGAGTGTAAACCATTCAGCCAAGAGTCTTGGCGATGACAACCTTGTGAACAACTGTCGGCGAGATTTCTCCCCGAGCGAAGAGAGATAGAAGAACTCTCAGTGATCAAAATGTCTTGGCGACTTGAGCATTTCAAATGAATAGAACATAATTTCTAGTTGGCAAGACTTCCAGAGGGTCTCACTGAATCTACTCTTTTAGGAGTTTCATGCCAGATCTAATCGAGGCATGTTTTCCAATAGACTTCCTTGAGAAACAGTATCAGATGTTCTCGACATGTTTTAATCCTGGAAAACAATGCCTTCATTAGTCCTCTAAAGCATAGAAAATACATCATTCTTCATCCTGCCTTTCATATATTCTTCATTCAATTATACTTAGCAAAAAGAAACTCAACTCTGGCAGAGGCGGAACCAAATTTGAACCAGAAACACACTTTCCTTTAATACCGGTGAGGGCGGAGCCAAGATGAAACTGGAACCAAGACCGGAGTCGGAATGGGAACCGAACATGGAAATAACCACCATTTCCAAGTCCAGCCCACATTCTGACTCCGCATCCACAAAAGGAAAAGATACCCGGGAACAAACGCAAGTGGGATCGGAGCAAAAACTGATCCCAGGAAAACCACGATAGGGGCGGGAACGGAACCAAATCTGACACTGAAACTTTTCCAAGTTTTAGGTTTAGATTCCATCTCAATCCCACCTCCAACAACATACAAAGAGACAACAAAAAAGGATAAAAAAGAAAAAGGGAAGAGAAGAAAAACATCCCGCGACCAAACAATCGGAACAAAAGGGAAAAACAAATGAGAAAGTTCGATGGAACCGGGACCGGAATGGAACCGGAACCTGGAACTTAGAAAAGTTCTAGAGTTTGGTTTTGGTCCCGGTTCTGCGTCTGCCAAAACAACACCGAAAATGCCTAAGGCAAAAACAAAAGAGGCAGAACCAGAAACAAAATAGAACAAGGGGGACCTATTTTAAACAAGTTTAAAATGGGGGGGGTTATGCAAGGCATAACACTACCTTCACAAACCTTGTTGAAAAGGGAGTCCAAATTGGAAAGGCTCTCATTGCAAAAGGTAAACTTAAATATGCCAGTAAGAACATAAACATGAGCCCAACTAATGATATGAACAAATATTGGGCCAAGAACAAACATATTACCAATGATGGCATTGTCGTTGCTAAAGTAGTAAATACAATGGGTCCTGTAATCACACTTAGGGGATCTCAACCACAAAAAGGATCCTTTGACCACCCCAACACATACAAAAAATGCCATTCAAAACAATCAAGACCAAGGACAACAATGACAAACCTGACAATTTCCCAAAATATGCACATACACCCCCTTGGGAGAATCGGTTGAAGTTGTCCTCAAGAAACCCATCTAGTTTAACATCATAACATTGCAAGACCCTAAACCATATGACTTGGGGAAATTCAAACCATCATGGTGGGATGATATTTCCTTTTGTGATTATCATCAAATAAAAGGACATAAAGCCTCATCTTGCAGATAGTTGAGAAATCTCATACAAGACCTTATTGAAAGTTGTGTCATTGAAATAGAAGGTCAACAATTTTCTTCTAACTCAGACCATACCATTCACAAAAATCCACTGCAAGATCATGGTTTAGTAATCCCTCTTCATCAAGTCAAAAGACTAACAACATAGCCAATTACACTTGTATTTCCTTTGACTACTCAAGTGGACTATAATTGATCACCTTTGAGCTACTGATGAACATGTTAATACTATCACCATTAAAAAGACTCTAGAGTGTAATGACACCACTCGTCAAGGCAAGATCATAATACCTAGTCCCTCTACTAAACAACTGTGACCTAAAGGAAAATTCAACCTTGTTGACCAATTGGGTAAAACACCCACACAAATTTCCATACTTGAACTATTGTGCATCTCGCCCACACATAAAGCTATCCTTGATAAAGCCTTAAAGGAGTCTACTATTCCTATTGACATTGATTTCAACCACTTTGAAGCTATGGTCAAATATTTGACTACTTCCCATCATGTCACCTTTTCAAACCAAGATTAATCCTCACCTAAACCATCTCATAATGATGCACTACATATTGAATTCTTCATCCACAAACACAAGGTCAGACGATTCCTAGTAGATGGTGGAGTTGGATTGAACATATGTTCCTTAAAATTGGTCAAGGCACTAGGCTTCTCTAATGCATGTGTAGATGCTACTAAAATTATTGTAATCAAAGCATATGATGACAAGGAGCATTCTTCTAAGGGAATTATCACACTCCCCATTCGTGTTGGGCGAACAATCATAGATACCACATGTCAAGTTCTAGATCTTGAATTTCCCTATAACATCTTTCTTGGTTGACCTTGGATTCAAAAATTGAAGGATGTACCCTCCACATATCATCAATGTTTGAGGTTCCCCTATAACGACACTAAGATTTCCATAACTGGTGATCTTGATCCCTTCTAATATTGCACCAACTTAAGGGGCATTTTCGCACATCAAGTGCCTATCAATTGAGAGACTTCAACTTCAATCACCACTCCATCTAACTACTTTGATCCATCCTCATTAACTAAATCCTCCACTCCATTCACTGCACCATCAAACCCTAAGATCCAAGTCTGTGACATGGGATGTGGAGACTATCACATGAATAATTTTCTGGCAAAATGACAATGCTATTGCTACTAAAGAGGTTCAGACTTCTAACAATTTAATCAAGACAACTACAGAGGGAACACAAAAAGATGGCTATTCTTGGAGTGAAAGCTTTTGGGATCTTGATACCACATCCACATTTTCCCTATCCGCTTGCACTCAATCCTCCCATGTCTATGATAACCCATTCCTTGATCATAATCTCATTGAGGGTATTCAAACACCATCCCTCCATAACACCTCTCTTGGGTTAGGGTATATCCCCCCTATTGTCACCTCTACTAAGCCATCTTTCCAAGTCAGTAAGTATGTGTAAGCTTCCTTTGATGTTATCAATACTAAAAAGGATAGTCACAAAGACAACATTGTTGACATTGTCAGTCCCATTCATCCTTCAAGCATTTTAGTCACTCCATCCACTCCATTCATTCCACTCACGTCCATCCACATAATAGACATGGATCAACAAGACATATCTAAAGAAAAGGACAAAGGAAAATCCCAAGAATTAAGAATGAAAATACCTTTAAAAGGAGATCACGAATCAAAAGACATGCTGAAAAGAAAAGAAAATCAAGAAAATTCATCTGGTCAACACGAAAAGCTATTGGACCAATTACGGGTTGAAAATGAATGTCAAGACACATCCTCTAGCCAATATAAAAAGCTACTGCATGAATCAAAAATAAAAATCAAAAGTGAAGATTAGAAAGCATTGGTCTCCAACAAAGCTCTTCCACCACAAATCACTAGGGGAATTTATTAGCACAAAAATTCAAACAAAGAGCTTGTTGATCCAAGGTCTTCATATCCATCACTTTCACTCATTCCATAAATTCCCTTCACTCTGTCCATATTCATTTATCGTCTCACTTCCCTTGGTGATGTTTTTCAATGTACCTTTGATGATGACCCCTTGACATAATCTACCTCATTGGTCACCCAAACTCCTTGTCATTTGAGGCATTGTTGCCCACATAGTGTGCACATTAGGGAGAATACCATAGCATCTTTCATCTGCCACTTATATCACCCATCATATTATTTTGCATCCATATCAAGTCCTTTCATCCAACATAGTCATCCGAACAGGATCAAGGCATCATCCCAACTTATCAATTCTATACATAGCTTCAGAGAGCTTGGCCAAGAACTTACAAATACAAAAAAAAAACAAAAAATATCAAAACTAGTAAAGAAAAATAATCCGTCCCATAGTGAAAACCACTTCGGTGGTGCTTTGGATTAGCACCATGGTGAAAAATTGGAAAATAGGCTTCATGCATAGGAAGTGTTTGCTTCGCCATCTACTATCACTCCATCTACCTTTGTCCATAATAAATTCTTAATCTTTCGACACGCTCACAAAAATTTTCATAAAGTCTTGCTATTTCTTTCCATGGCTGACAACGGTTGACATCATGTCTCGCATATCATCCACCTTTCATCTTGAGCATCTCCTTTTCCATCTGATTCAACTTAGCTAGTCCTAGACCTGACTAGGGGAAAAACCCTTATCACCTGACTATAGTGGGTCTCGTAGTTGGTCCCATAAATCATAAAATGTCCTGAAAGAATCCATAAAAATCATAAAATGTCCTAAAAAAATATATAAACATTGTCAAATGTCCTAAAAAAAATTCATAAAAATTAGAAAATGTCATGAAAATTAAAAAAAAAAGAAGAAGAAAAAACTTTGAAAAACACAAAATCATCCAAATAACTTGCAAAAATCACAAAAATAGAGTCCCAATCAGTCAAAGTCAGGTCATAGTTAGAACTGTCGAAGTATGCATTCTTTGCACATTTTCCACGTAGACAAGGTCATCATTTGATGTACCCCCGAGGCCACCTACGTCAGTCTATTAAGTCTTTAATGTTAGTTGGTCATTTTGAGTCTAATAAATGGGTTATTTTATCTTCATCGAGTCAATTGTATCAGCCAATAAATTTTTTTGTCTTTGATCATGACATCAATTGAACTATGAGGTCTCTAGAAATTTGCTACATAGGAAAGGACATCATTGATGTGCCCCTGAGGCCCCCTAGGTTCAGTCCCTTAGGGTCTATTGAGTCAATTGTCCTTTTCTAGTGAATGTCCTAAATCAGGCAACTCTTAAACAAACTTTGGCAATCATTTAATCAACATTTCAACTAAATTGGCATGTCAACACCAACATGTGGTCAATTCGGTCATCTACTCAACCTTGGTCAAACTATCATAACAAGTCAACTTGTCAACTCTTGGTTATTCTTCAGATATATCTTTCTAAAGAACAAACTGTCATTTATTTATGCTTTAGGATATGTCTTTCTTGAGCATCGACACTATCATCTAGCATTTTGAGGGATTCTCTTTACATTTGACGATTGATCCTCTCGACATCAACATCATTAAGGATGTGTCCTTCCTAAATTTGGCATTACCTGACATCTGTCACACATTAGCCTGTTCAAGATAAACCTAGGCTTCATCAAACTTGGCATCTTGACATCAATACACTTGACATTTGAACATACTTGGAAAACACTATCTTTAATCTTGTCACACTTGTCATTTGATTTTTCATCATGCTACTAGTTCCTCAAGGATGTCCTTACATCAGGATTTAGAGGAGCAATGACATATCATGATGATTATCTTATCTTTCCAAACTGCCATGCTACTAGTTCCTCAAGGATGTCTTGACATCAAGATTTAGAGCAACGATTTATCATGATGATTGTCTTATCTTTCCAAATTGTCATGCTACTAGTTCCTTGAGGATGTCCTATATAGGATTTAGAGAAGTAATGATGTTTCATGACTTGTCTTTCTTATTTGTGGTTGGTTGTGACAAAAATTCTGGGGCAACTGAGTTCCTCGTATGAGTCATAATCATCCTTGTCTGTGACTGCTTGTTCTATGTGATAGTGCGACCATCCACACCATTGATTTGTCATATCATGATGTTTGTTGGCCATTACAATAATCTGCCCAATGATGATTAAAGCAACACCTATTAGTACTTTGGAAAATATTTAAATTTTCCTTTTTCATCCTAACATCCATGTATTTCGCACTAACATTTCTTCTATCCCTTCATCCTCTAGTCTCTTCATCCATTTCAAGAGCACACTCATGTTGTTTGAACCCACCTATCCTCTTGAGAGGGAATACCACTACCTCCTCATCATCCTTCCTCTCCTTACTTTCGCACTAGGGAATATTTTTGACTTATTTTCTTTGTCACAATGTGATAAACTACATTATGAAAAAGAGGGGAAAAATGTAGACACATAAAAATGGCCTAGACCCACAAACCACATTTTTCTATGTCAAACATCCTCCTCACATAGTTAAATTATTTAATTATGTACTAATGTCATAATTCCTAACTATTTCCTCTTGATTATTTAAATAAATAAAATTTATTTATTTATTTAAATACACCATTAATTCCCTATGTATTCTTATAATTAAATAAATTCCTATGATTTATTTAATTATTTTCCAAAATGGAGTCTAAAATTTGTCTGTAAAAATGTTTCTCATGATACCTTACCAAAAATTTGAAACATCATTTTTTTTGGGTGACATAGGATTGCTCGTGGACCCAGATGCTCCTACATCAAACCCACCAGGTAAGAATTTTGTGAGAATGGGCTCACAAAGGTGAACCTGAGTAGTAGAACCACCCTTTAAGATTGCGCACAACCTCCAGTGAACTCCATCGTTGATAGCCTGACCTCCTCTGCCAAGTACTTCCTCTCCACTTTACAAGTGACCTCTCACATTCCTCTTCTCGTTGCCTCTTGGCTATACATTTAGAAAGTCACAACCTGCAAGTTCATACACACTATCTAATGGATATTCCTTTTTTTCTTCACCTTAAGACAACCATTTCATTTCTCTCTCCTATCCTCAGTAGCTCTGCCCTTGCAACCTCCATGTTGCAATTGTACCTCAATTCTCATGAAGATTCCACTTTGTCTATTGTAATCTTCCATCACATAACACTTTCTTCTGCACTTTTCGCTCTCAACCGTCTAAGACTCCCCTCACCTGTAATGATGCTCTTGAGCTTCTCACTCACACTTCAAACTCTACACCTTCCAGCCCTTAATCGTCATGACTTTGTACACCTATAGTGATACTTTGGACTTCACTTGCACTTCTACTATTCACAAGTTCCATCACAAGCTGCCTCACATTTGACTATCTACTTGTGCCCTGAAACCTCTGCTCACTTCTCTCTTCACCCGTAGGTCTTGGTGGGAACCACCTCTCTTTGAGCTCTATCCATACACTCAAGACCGCCTACTCTGATATGAAGAGGAAAAACACTTCTCTCACTCAATTCCCAAATTCAGATTACAAAAAGACTCCATAAAATAATTAACCCAAAATTTGACAATAAATTATATCAATTTTGAAATCAATTACCCAACTTGACACAACAATAAACTCAAATTCAAAAACAAATAAATCTATTCATATTTCATGAAAATTTCATTACATTGTTGGGTAGCTTCATTGCCTCTCTTTTTATCCTCTGTAACTCAATTCTCTTTATTCACCACCCTCTTCATGAAATTATTGAGCGACACCCCTATTACACCCTTTTTTCATCCTTTGCAAACTTCCTTGCACTGGTTTTCCCCACATGCTTCAACCCTCCAATTCTTTTATCAGCTCACACCTTCCAAGAGGTCAGTCTCTTCACATTCTGCCAATGTATTCATAGAATTTTCTCAAGTCTCCATTTCACCCTCTTTTATGTAGTCTCCCCTTTCTATTTCTGTGCTCCAACCCAATATAGCGCTACATAGCCTCCCCTTGCCCACCATTGAATGTTACTCAGACCACATCAATTTATTTTTGCTCGACAGTGTATAGTTCTCTCCTAATGTTTGTCTCTAGGCATTGAAATCTTCTCTATTCCCTCACTATCTCTCCCTTCCTAGGTGTGGGCTACATTTCTCTGAATGGATTTATCAATACTCCTATCTACACCCACGTTCTATCCTACACAACTTGAAATACTTGAATTTTCTTGCTGGTTTTTTATTTGTATTGAATTGAACACTTCACATGAGCCTTCATTCTTCTTAGCGCTAATCTTATCTTTATGGTGTGCATACTACCTTCTCCTTTATCCTTGTGCTCAAATTTAATCAAAAATTCATGCTTGGCATGCGTTCTCTCCATGAACCATTATGTATTTTTTGTTTGAATGTGAATCATAGTGCACATTTCCTTCATTGTCTTGGGCTGCATAGGGAACTCTTCTTTCCCAGGTGTGTCTTTTTTCCCACACAACCTTCCTTCTTCTCCAACCATGTCCTCCTTTCCCCCCTTCTCACTAAGCTCTTCTTGGTATTTTAAAACAAACTTTTCCTTTTGCTATATCCCGTGCCTCTTCATTTTTGGCATATCTTTTCATCAATATTGGCTACCACACTTGATCTCCCCTGACTATCGTTTGGTATCCCTCTTCATATGTGTGATGGACTTGGAATACAAGAAGTATGCCAACTGAATGAATTTTAAAAATAAAGTTACCAATGATTTTTTGAAATGTTATCCAAGTAAACTATGGAATATATAATCATTACTGCTATAAAGATTATATAAAGAGAAATTGTATTATGTTCACAATACTAAATGGTTGAAACATATTTAACTTTCCTTGATGAAGCAAAGTAATCCATAGTTTAGAAAATATTAACTTCCTTCCTCTTCTATTGGATAAAACTCACGCTATTGCAATAGACCAATGGAATCGAAAAATTGAATTGAAAAAATGACTGTTTTTTGTCAAACCAAAATGGAGTCTAAAATTTGTCTTTAAAAATGTTTTTCATGAAACCTTACCAAAACTTTGAAACAACAATTTTTTTGGGTGATGCAGGCTTGTGCGTGGACCTAAATGCTCCTACATCAAAGCTATTATCAAAATTAGCATGTACAAAAGATTTAGAAGATCAAATATATATCTTGATTCTCCTCCATTTATTTAGGAGGTTGGGGATTTATATCAAAGATTAAAATTTTCATCCCATAAGATAATTTCTCTATCAAATTACTTTTAATTAGGAAATTCCTATTTTAAAGGCAACTACTTTAAAGGAAAATTACTTATTCAATAATAGATCTTAATATATATACTTATCAAAATTTGATTTAATTCACTCTCTTGAGAAATAATATAGCTACTTGTTATTCCAAATAAATAATTGTCTTAATTAACTAGTTAAGGTAGATTTAATAATGCATAAATTTACCCTCTTGCAATGCGAAAGTAAACAAACTAGTTTCCATTTTCTCAAATAAAAATAATATGGTGTTAGTTCATTGATTTTTGCATGTATCTTCTAAGGTCTAAAATTATTTTACATAATATATTTATTAATGTTAATATTTGAATTTATCAAGATCACCTTAATTATTTTACCTTGTGAAAGTATATTAGTAATGTTGAAGAAAATAATTCAATTTTCACTCTTTCTAGTAAAATATTAATGCTTTAATTTAATTACTAAATCAATGTTAGTCAACCTTCTTAAAATAGGATAACTATAAAATGATTGGTAATATGTTAAACTTTCTTGACTTGCAAGTTAGTAATAATTCTTAGCTCTTTTATCAATCATCTTTGTGTAACTAGAGTTTCCTTAATTCAATTGTTTATTTATTTTTCAAAAAAAAAAAGATTAGTATCTTGCGGTATAATTCACTTTCTAAATGAATATTCAAATGTTGTTTTTCTTTAACAAAATGTAAATTAGTATCTTGCTTCATGCTAGTATGATCGATTAAGGTTGTAATTCGTGTACATTGTATGCTCTCACATCACTCATAATGGGATCTTGGTGATCAGAAAGTGGAAAGGAAGATGTTGATTTTTAAATGTAAAATCAGTATCTTGTTTTATGTAAATGCTAGTTGATTAATTAAGGTTGTAATTCTCATACACCATATGATCTCACCTTGCCCACAATGGGATCTTGGTGATTAGAAAGTGGAAAGCAGGATGTTAATTTTTAAATGTAAAATCAGTATCTTGTTTTATGTAAATGCTAGTTGATTAATTATGGTTGTAATTCCTGTACACCACATGCTATAATCTCGCCTGTAATGGGATCTTGGTGATTAGAAAGTGGAAAGGAAGATGTTAATTTTTAAATGTAAAATTAGTATCTTGTTTTATGCAAATTCTAGGTAATTAATTAAGATTGTAATTCCCATACACTATATGTTCTCACCTCACCCGTAATGGGATCTTGGTGATCAGAAAGTAGAAAGGAAGTTGTTTATTTTTGCATAATTTAGTATTTTAATTTGATTTAGTTAAATTTTATAATTCATTAGTGTCTTATTTTCTTCCATAATAACAATAGAAAAATTAAGTATTAGAATAAATTAGTGAAAGTATTTTATTTTCTAGAAGTGATTAGATGTTATTTCCTTATTAGATAGAAAAATTTAATCAAGAGTTGAAACCAAAAGCCAACAACATTCGATATCAGCTATGCCTCTGGCTCATGCTTACAAGTAATGCTATCACTCTTGAGCTACTGCATCCATAGCCTAACACAACTACAACAATGGCATCTATGGCACCGTACCTTTAAATCACTGGGGAGTAATAAGGAACATCTAAAGTATTAAAATCCAAGAGACAGGTAATCTTTCTTGGACCGATAATCTAATAAGATAATTTCAAATGAATAAAAATCCGCTAGTTTAAACCTAGGAAACCCCATCATAGGATTTGATGAAATTTATTTAATGTTTTTTATGTCAATTAAAAGGTAATTGTATCTCAAATGGGTAAAATGGTGACATTATTTAGGAACTCGACTTTATATGTTTAGGAAACAAGTAATAGTCATGAAGAGTATTTACTTATAATTTTTATTGCTCCCTTTCGTGGGTAGCAGTCACAGAGGAACTATTTAGGGAAAAAGGGGCCCTACAAAGGGCTACGTACCCACAAAAACAATTCAAATCAAACATAGTTTAGAAAATAGAACTACATATTTTATGTCTTGATCCCGTTTGGAAGCAGGGTATGTAGGCAGTCTAGGAAATGAAGGATTCTCCTAGTACCTTAGGAATTTAGGGATGAGGTTAGGAAAAGTTAGAACACTAATAAATTAAAACTTAATGTAATAATTAGAGAGAATTGCTTGATTGATAAGGGGGTTAAGAATGTTTAACATAAAGATAAGACAAAATGCATTCTTTGTATACTCGGAAGGAATATCGAATGGATTCACTGAATCCCTAAGGCCTTAGGCTGAATTTCAAGGTGGGACTCAAGATATATAATTAATCTTACATACTCATAAGGACGATGAACTTGGTGCAATTCCAAGGGGAAGTGTAGTCTTTAGTGAGTGACTCAGGACCCGAATGCTCCCGACGAGTCTAAGTCTCTAGCCATAGCACATTCCTATCCTTTTATGGATAGATGCCTACCCCATTTTGGGTAGATGCCTATCCCAGATGGATAGATGAATTCTTGTCCCGTATGGACAAATTCCTAACCTGTATGGTTGGATTCTTGTCCCAAATGGATGGATGGCTATCCCATATGGATAGAAGTACTTGAGTATACAATTGAATAAACACATAATAATATAACAATCAAGAAACAAAAAAAAAAGAATTAGTGGTAAGTTTTGGCTTAATGGTTTGGGTTATTACATTTCTTTTGGACCAAACCTAAGGAACCCATTAAGCCTTGTGGGGACTTCTTTTTTAAATAAAAATTCAAGGCAAAGTGCATAGCAAAATTATCTCTTTGCAACATGCCTCAACCCATGATTGAGTGTCCTATAATTGATGAAGTCATGATTGAACCAAAAGCCCTTCCAAGCAACCAAGACAAGCCAACCATGATTCCTCCACCTATTTCCTATAAAAGACCAAGAGATAACAATATAAATCCCATTGTTCTTGTTAAGATCAAACAAGTTTATAAAGTCAAAGAGATAGTGGTTGAACAACCTTTCATGGTTATTTTTCATTCCTCCCTTGTGGGAAGAAAAGAAACTAATGGTTGATAAACATGCTCCTACACCTTCACAACTTGAAAATCATGCAAGAAGAAACTGAAATGTTAAAGAGCATAGGTGTAGACCTCATGCAATTACTCATCAATTAGAAGAAAAGAACAAATCAACAACCCAAGATCAGACACCAATTGAGACAAATCATGATGGCCACAACAACAAAAGCAAGAGCCCACAATGGATATTATCATTAGACCTCCTATTGTGATTAACTTGGATGATGATGATGAGATTGCTAAGATTGATGAGAAAGTGCATAATGAGTTAAATTTATTATTTTCCCCTTCCATGAACTTAGATGATAACAATTTTGATGATCCTCCTAACAAGAGTGACTCACCAAGTGTTGAACCTAGTGATGCTCCTAGTACAACACTTGCCATTGTCCCTTTGGCTAGCTATCCACCTTCTACCTATGATGAATAGGATTTGGATGTGGATGACTTGCTATAGATTGACTCACATGTGCCATACTATTCTATTATATTTTATTTTCATGTTCTTTATGTGATTGCATGTGCATAATGTGATCCCCTATATTGTGCTACATGGCATGTATTTATATGTTTGTGAGGCTACTTTGGATGACCCTTGTCACTCCGATGGTGTAACGATACAAAAGAAGTGAATCTTTCATGACATTCTTCTATTTATATCTACATTCTTCTATATGTCATAAACTTTATTTTTTCTCTCTTTTCTTGTGTTTTCCTTTTGAGGATGAAACAAGGAATTGAGACACTTAGGTCTCTCCCATGCTGACCAAAAATATTTTCTTGGTTTTCATTCTTCCTTTGTGTTTATTGTTCTATGAGGTATTTGGGGAATGATGATGGTTCCTTGAGCTCTATTATATCATTGCAAAAAAGACATAATGCTAACCCCAAATCCATGGATCTCCCTTATGTGTTTCCATTTTTTGGGCAACCCATTTTCATGATGTAGCTTTATCTCCTTGGCATTTATTATTTTTCTACTTTAAATTAATTTCTCAAAGCATGGTGTTTAGAAATTCATTTAAAGTGGGGGAATACACGTCCTCACTAATTGTTTGCATATTCCCTTCAAAGTATGGTTTTCTTATTTCATGTGATGTGTCTTCTTGGAAGTGACATTTGGTTTGATGCCCTTCAAGAGTGTGACCTTTCTTTGCATATGAAACTCATCTTAGTGGTAATTCTATGACTTGCATTCCCTAAGGTGTGAATCTTTTAACCCTCAACTAGACCTCTCTTGATGGTGATATTGAGCATGATGTTCCCTAAAGTGGGACCTTTCATGAATTAAAAAAAACCCTTTCACTATTTTATCATATTGCATTTACAACTTTGTCATGGCCACGAAGCATAACACAACTTGCTTGATAGTGGTGCCTTTTTGTTTTTCATGAGTGCCTAGCATAATGCAACTTGCTAGCCTTGTGGAGCCTTTAACCATTTTTATGGCACCTTATCAAAGTTATTAGGAGGTATAGATTTTGGTACGGTTGATGTATGGGAGTCTATAGAATTAGCATGACTTTCCCATCAACAACCTTTTTGTGGGTACACATTGACCTGGTGTGTGTTTCTCACTTTCTTGGGGCTCACCTAGTGGACATCGGGTTTCACTAGACCTCATGAGTATTCTTTTGCATAGTGGACAATGGGGTTTCACTTGTGAACACATTCTATGGACAACAACGCAACCATGACTAGTCCATTCTTCCTTTTCTTTATTTTTTCCATTAATTTTGACATTGTATGAATGTGCATCTTGTATTGCTATTACAAACATGTGTCTCTTTGTGTCTTTGCTATTTTTCCATGAGATCTTAGATCTTGAGGGATTTATCACCCTCCTTGAGCTTTGTCATCTTATCTTTCCAACACTTGTATAATTATACATCTCTTGACTTATTTTTCTACTTTAGTGTGAGTCTAAGCACAAGTTCATATTCTCACTAAAGTGGGGGCTAAATGTAGTGTTAAAAAAAGTACACATTTATATTTTCACACTATGTTTGCATACCCTTAATTTATGGAATTAATTAAGCCTTTAATTGGTCCAATTATGCATTCAAAAGCCTAATTAATTTTGTTTTCCAAAAGGGAAACCCACATTTAATTAATGCTTACATTAAACTTAACACCTTGAAAATTAAGTTTTCTAGGTTTAGGTCCTAGGACACATTTGCCTAAGGGTGAATAGGTCCCCCTTAAGTCTTACGACCTAATTTTTAATATGTTTTTGGTGATATTTTTTAATGATCTAAATTCAAATTTCAAAGGTTAGCTTGTGGTGTTTAATTGTCAGGTAATTAAGGAAACACCTATAAATACAAGGTATTTTTATCAATTCAAACCTAGAGAGAAGCAAGAAGTGGCATAATTCAAATTTCATATGAGCAAAGATTATTGTCAAGAGCAGATTTATCAACCATTTATTGTAGCATTCAAGATCCTATTATGATGTTAAGATTTTTGTGTATTCATGCATGTTTTTGGAGCTAACATTGTGATGTAGGTTTCAAGTTTCAAGAAATCACTAAAGCATCAAGATCCATCAAGCAATCAAGCTATTTCATGCAAGATCAAATCCTTAGAGAGATGTCTTAGGCTTCAGTCCTCTAAGGGTAGCCATTAAAGGGTTTGGTGAGATGTAACAAGCTTTGTTCATTCATCAATTCCTTCATTTTGTCATTATTTCATTATCAAGGTTTAATTACCAAACTAGGGTTTGACCAAGGCAAAACCCTTATTCAACAAAAAATAAAATTTTTTCTCCTCTTTCTATGTGCATATTTTTAGGTGAAGAAGGATTGAAAGTTGATCAAAAGTGAAATTTTACAAAGTTATCAATGTTGTCAAGATACAAAAACTCACCTACTGGTTTTATTTTTGGCTTTCTGACAGTCAAACTTGGTGGAATCATAAGCCTAGATTAGGGATCTGAGGACTGCAAAAAGAATTTTCATACCCTTGTGCAAAGACCCATTCTCCCCTGGGTGAATATGTCCTTCAACAAAGCATGAAAACCACTTTTGGAGCTAGTTAAACACCATCCAAACCTCCTTAGATATGTTGGTTAATTGTTGTTTCTGATGGTGTTATCATAATATTTCATATTCCAAGTGTTATATCTCATAGGTTTTATTGTTAAAGAACTTTTATCTTTCTCCCAAAACTATCTTTTGGTCATGTTGTCACCTAGAAATAAACCCTATGCGAAGTTTGTAAAAAAAACTAAGCTTTCTGGTGAAACATGGGATCATTTCAAAAGGTGGGTCCTTGAAGTTGAAATGAACCCTGGAGAAGGCTAATTCCTTTGGGTATCACCTAAACTAGCAATTCTATGAAGGTAAAAGGAGAAGGAATGCATACAAATAATGAAACTAAACTGAACTATCCCTATGGTGATACACCGAGTTAATAAGAAATCATGAAACAAACACAGGAAGAACATACACTGGAAGGAAAAAGACAACGTTTTCACTTACCTAACATAACCCCTTTAAACTCATGCACTATTCTTAACAGGCTTGCTCTACATGCATATCTTAGGAAGGAAAGATGAATTTCACAACCTTAGGTATGAATACAGATTTTAGAAAAACACAGCTAAGAACTCGCATAGTCTAAAATACAGAAATGAGAGCAATACAAACATTAACAGTAGCTTCCCAGGTAAACTCTGTGTTATATTTCAGATTCTAGTTGAGTTACAAAACATACATTTAGTCGAGAAAGGATTGATAAAAATCACTAACTCTTTTGAATGCACAATCCAAACTATCTACAAAAAGGAAAAAAATGCCTTATATATCAGACTGTGTTGGCCCCCCCTTAGGGTTCACAAAAAATATCGGTCTCAGAAAAAACTATCCTAAGATCTTTTCATTGAATTAAATGCTGCACCCCTGCGTGTCCTTGCTGTGTGTGTCGGTGAAGAGCTACTACTAGAGAAACCCCTTAGATCTTTTGAAGCTACTAGATGTATTTACTTCTAGTCCTTGTGTCCACCTACTGAATCCCCCTATTGGGCGCCTTGAATGCTCTTGAGTCCAGAACAGATACATGTTGATTCACATTCTGTTGATTCTCTTGGCACTATTCAAGCTGCCAACGATTCACCCGTAGCTCTCCTTGATTGGCTAGGCACACTACACGTAGACTCCCAGGTAGTCAAAAACTTCTATTGAATTGCATGTCGGTGAGACACTAATCATGTCTCCCCGATGTGATTAAATCTTCCCGCAACCATCAACATAACATGGAGCTATCGCTGAGAGCTCTTAGCGAGCCCAAAAGATCATACCAATATCGCCTCTATGGTCGCCAAGACAGCCGATTGTTAGTGAGATGATTTACCAAAGGAAAAATGTTACCCCAAGAACCCCCTCCCATTGTTTTGGCAAGAGCTTATTGATATCACCCCAATGCATTCCACTCCTCCGGGCTTTAGATTTCTTTCACAGACATTATCAAGTCGGGAAGACTTCATAGCGAGGCTCATTGTCTTGCCGATGTTCCTCCTTTCACGAGACTACACTGTGTCGACAAGACCTTACCACGACGACTGGAGCTCTCCGATGTCATTTATGTTAGGGAGACATTTTGCTAGTTCGGTGAGACCTCTAGGTCGAAGTTTCCAACTCTTGGAGAGCTCATCTTGTTATCGACAAGACCTTTGGTGTCGGGAGACATCTCACCGATCTTCATTCCTTATATCAAAGCCACACCTCTTCGGTGAGACTTCAGTTGGTCACCTAGACCTTATGCTGAACGCTTTTCCTTTTAGCGAGTTCCTTTTCTTATCAGGGAGACAACCCTACTTCGGCAAGACTTCTTGCCGAAGTCCTTTTCTCAGCAAGTCCCTTTTGTTGTCGGTGAGACTCCCACCGAAGGAAAACATATCGAGGCCCCCCACTCAGTCGGCGAGACTAAATGTCTTCGCCGAGACATTATGACGAAGGCATCAACCTTGGTCGAGACCACGAGCAAGTTGGGGAGACCTACGGCGATACCTCTCATACCTCTTCGGTGAGACCTCTGGTTAGTCGCTGAGACATCTTGGCGAATTTCTTCCTTTTGGCGAACTGCTTCCCGTCGGGGTGACTCTCTTCTTTCGGTGAGACTTCCTTCCGAACTCCTCGTGTTACACCGAAGATCTTTCCCCCATGCATGAAGACTCCACTCATGGGGCCATACCTCACATTGATGAATTCATTAGTAGGACCGCTGGCTTTTGGTGAGACTTTTAATTGTCATCCGAGGACTTCATGGTGAAGGAATCTCCTCTTGGCGATCTCTTTGGCATCGGTGAGACATGTGAGTTGGGGAGACCTTACCCTTATCACGAGGGACATCTCTCACGAATGCTGTTACATTGAAAGACTTATTTTTTGGCAAGCTCCCTTTCTGTCGGTGAGACTCATTTCGTTGGGACCCTTCACTAAAAGCGTAAAGTTACCCCAAGCCCTTGGTTGCCATGGGTCTCCCCGACTCCGCGATTAGGGCCTATCAGCCAGAGAAATCCATGTGATAAGAGGTCATACCGAACCCTCAATGTTATAGTGATAGGATCTGCAGCTTCATTCAGTAGGACAGAGACTAGGTCACAGCGACCTGTTCAAACATAAAGTATCAAGCAGCCAGTTGGCCAGACAGTGAAGATGTCATGTCGACCTAGCTCTAATGGAGGCTAAGTGTAGAATATTGAGGCATGTTTCCAACAAAGCAAGCCTCCCAACTGAATCCCCTATGAAATGTCATCATATGTATAGAGTAACCCTCAATGGAGATGTCCCATCTGGCCCTTATGAACATCTGCAACGGAGATGCCTTGCCTGATTGAGCCCTGAGGGTGAAAATTAGGTAACATTTCTGGCTACCTTTGTTGGATGTTTTCCTGCTAAACATGAAGACCAGTAGTCTAGGCTTATCCATTGGACAGGGAGTCATTATGAGGCTTAGAAAACAAACGAAAATATTAGCCTTGCACATGGCCGCCACACGCTTGAGATCCACAAGGCACAACAAATTGCCAAAAGAAAAACAAAACTGAGGAAAACAAAAGAGGAAAATTGTGCCATCACAACACCCAGGAAATAGAGAATAATTAACCTCAAGCGCATAAGCACTTATTGAAAACATAAACCTAAACTAATATGTACAATAGGGGAAATCCATCAGACCTGAAAATAGGGCTTAAGGTGTATCCCATTGACTGGGATAGGGAGTACTTCCCCATCTGTTGTAGCCAGTTGATAAGCATTGTGGTCCTTACAGTCTCTGATAAGGAATGGGCCTATCCATATGTTGTCAAACTTGGTGTGATGGCCTGGCCTACTTTTTAGAACATCCCATTTGAGCACAAGATCTCCTACCCTAAATTTTTTTTCTGTAGCCCTTTTGTCAAATGTTTTCTTTGTTTGGAGCTAATGATACTCCAAATCCTTCATTGCTCTATCGCTTGATTCTTCAAGCTCCATGAGCTCTGCATATCTCATAGACATTGGGTCTTGTTCCTCAAACATCTCCAACTAATGTACAATGTCCAGAGCTAGAAGCTCCATAGATAGGGGTAATCTTGCCTCTCTGCCGTAGACTAATAAGTATGGTGAGTTAGCAATAGACCTCTTAGGAGTCACTCTGTTTGCCCAAAGTGCATTCTTTAAACTGATGTGCGAGGTCCTTTGATTATCCTCTATGGCTCTTTTAATAATCCTGATGAAATTCTTATTTGTGCTTTCAGCTAAACCATTACCCTCAGGATAATAATTTGAGGATGTACTCAAATGAATACCTTGTTTGACATCCCAATCAATTAGTCTCAATCCCACAAATGCAAGACTATATCTTCATAAAATCTCAAAACTGAAGATTCTTTTGCTTCTTTTAAAGCTATTGCCTATGTCCACCACGTGAAATAATCTGTAGTAGTCAGCACCCACTTATGACCAGCACTGGATGGTGGGTTAATTGGCCCAATGAAATCAATGCCCCATGTCATGAAGGGCTGCTCTACTTGAATGGGATGTAGAGGCATAGCAGGTAGCTTTTCCTTTCCTGTGAATAAAACAAATTTGATACACTTCCTTGACCAAGAGTATGTATCTTTGAACAAGTTGGGCCAGTAGTAACTAACTCTCATGATTTTCTAGGTAGTAGTTCTTGGGGCAAAGTGACCTCCTGTAGCTCCATCATGAAATTCATGAAGTACCTTTTTAATTTGGTCACTATGAATGCATCTTAACAGGACACCATTCAAATCCTTTTTGAAAATAACATTGTTTAACAGTATGTATGGTATGGACTACAATCTAAAGTATATTCTTTTAGCTCTGTTTAATCCTAATGGGCATTTACCAGTTTGTAGAAATTGGGTCATATCTTGAACCCAATTAGTTATCCCCATAGGCACATTGTCTTGAGCATTCTAAAATTCACTTGTATTAGCAAGCACAACATCCTTTTCTAATTCAATTTTACAGCTTGACCTTGTAGCAAGCTGTTGATAAAGATGTTTACCTCTAACCAATTTGGTGATCCTAACATCTACATCATACTTCATGACCTTGGTGATCCATCCTGCTCTTTTTTCATTCAAGTCTTTGTTCAACAAAAACTCCTTCACACTTGAGTGTGCTACCAGAATATGAATCTTATTGTTTGACACTAGAGGCTTGAATTTCTTTAAGCTTCTGATCATGGAGAGAACATGCTTCTCAACAAATGAATACCTCTCTTTGTAGTTAGGAAGTATTTGGCTAAACAAAGCTATGGGCTGTTATAAATTGTCACTATTTTTCTGTACCAACATAGCAGGGATTGAACTAGTGCTGCCAACAACATACAAAAAGAAATCCTTGGAGAAATCACTGATTTTACCAATGTTGGGGCCGATGTTAAGGCTCCTTACCTCTTCAAACTGCTCTTGGGCATCTTTTTGTCTCAACTGGAGTAAACTACATATTCTTTCTTTAACATACTGCTAAAGCGCTCTAACAAGTTCGCGTAACATTCTGGGACAAACCTTCTTAGGAGCTGATTTGGGCCCTCAAAAGCTCTACGCATCCTCTCTCTTATGATTTGTAAATGGCAAACTCAAGTATGGCTATCGACTCTTTCGTGGTCAATAGTAATTCCCTGCTTTGACACTATGTGTCCTAATAATTTCCCTTCATGAATAGAAAAGATACTCTTTTTTGGATTGAGAGATACCAAACTCTCAGCATTTTTCAAAAACTTGCCTAAGATGTAACAAATGTTCACTACATTTTGGAATAAACCGTAATATCATCTTCGCAAAGTAAATGAATAATCTTCTTGATCAAACTTTGAAATGCCATATCCATGGCTCCTTCAAGCATGGCAACTAACATTTCGATAAAGTCCCAAAAGGCACCTTTTGTATGCCATGGTGCCCCAATTTAATTGTGAAAGCGTTTTGAACTAATCCTCTTCTTTAACCAGCACTTGATTATAGCCCGAAAACCCATCTAACAAGGAAAATCTTTCAGAACCAGCAACTACTTGTAGGATTTTTTCCATGGAAGGCAGCGGGTAATGATCTTTCAAAGATGCTTGGTTAAGATCCCTAAAGTCTACATAAAGTCTTATTTCACCACTTTTCTTCCTAACCGGAACAAGATTAGAAACCCAAGAGGTGTGTTTAATTGGAAAGATGATACCCCCTTCAACTAGTTTGGTAAGCTCTCTAATCATTAAGGGTTCAAGCTTAGGATTCAAAGGCCTTTGTTTCTGCCTTACTGGCTTAGCATTAGGTTCTAACTCAATTGTGTGCTGAGCAATATGAGGATCAAATCCTTTCAAATTTGAATATTCCCAAGCAAAGACATCATAAAATTCTTGACATAAAGCAACAAAAGATTGTTTGTCTTCGTGTGAACAAATTTTTCCTATCTTAAAGAGCTTACCTTTGAAAATTTCTAGCTCTTCATAATGTTCTTGTTTGATTTGTAAGCCAGCTTTACCCTTTTTAAGCTGATCATCAGTACTGAAAATCGACTCTAAGGTAACAAGACCTTTGGGTAACTTATTTGTCCTTAGCTGTATGACTTGATCACCATATTGTTGCTTGAGTTTTGCTTGATTCATCATGGAGAACTAATCTTCTTCGAGCAAGAAAGAAAGGATCTGTTCATCACTGTCAAAAACTTGCCAGTGAATGTTGTTATCAGGAATTGATGGCCTGACCACAACCTTCACATATTGTTGTACCTTCTCTTTTTAATATCTCCTAGAATATCAAACTGCGTCTCCAATGGTCGCAAGTCTATCAAAGATGCTTGTTCTCGATTCCTTAGAATAGACACCTGCTGAAGGTATCACAATCCCTGGCATGTTCCAATTTTTCCCCGGCTTTCGAAGCAACAAAACCTTGCCTGCCCCAATGTCCTGGACAGTCCCATGCCCTCCAACGTGTCCGCCTCGCCCGGTCTCGGAACAGCGCCCCATAATTAGGAACACGTAAAAGCAAAATGGAATAGTATCACCTATCCCCTTTTGTGGGAGAAATCAACATTTCACTTCTCCAAAGACTGCTTTTGTTTCTTGAACCATCAAAATACCTCCCATAATTATTCCCCGCCGCCAAACTAACTTTCTACACTTCTCTCCAGATTTGGCATTTTTGTCCTCGCTTCATGCAATACATAATTGCCTAGACCAACATCCTAAATAAGCTCATTTGGATTATGAACCACGTTCTCAGCTGCCCACTCATGCAATAGTATATCAGGAATAGCCTTTGATTGAAGCTCTTATGCTATGACCAGCTCACTGTCAATTGAAACAAGACAATTTGTGTCTGGAATAATGGGAACAACATTAATAGGGCTTGGATTATATGGCTCGATGTGGTCTTTAGCCAACCTTTCAGACTTGATGGTAACCTTAGTTCCATATCTGGTTCTAAAAAGCATGTGTGACCAATCAGCTGATACGTAACCACCTATCTTGGCTGTAAAATCTCTTGACAAACATAAAGAAAAGAAAGGTGGAAGGTCAATGACACATACGTCTTGGGAAACTGCAAAATTAGGGCAAGAATGAAGGGTAAGACTCAAATCTTTAATGATGCCTAGTGTATTAACGGAGGTACCATCCAATTGGATTACTCCTTTCTCTAAAGGATAATATTTTAGACCAAGCTTGTTAGCAATCTGCTTTGGCATCACAGAGTTACTAGCTCCACTGTCTACCATATAGTTATGAACCAACTTATCACCAATAATAACTGACACGTAAAAGGGAGGTGGCTTGACTTCTTTTCCTGTCTCCTTGCTGGGCTATTTATCATTTCCCTAGGTATTATTTTTCAACATAGTCCTAACTTGACCTATTGGGGATTCAGACTCATCTGACACCTTAAGATTTGACAGGGCTGAGCGTAGAATATCCTTTTGACCAGGGATGACTAATGAATCCCACATAGACAACATTACATTTGTCTTTTTCATACTATAAAGAATATTAAAGGGTATAGCTGGGTTTACTTTATGATGTACCTTTACACCAGTGTGATCAACTTGCAAGTGTGGTTGCTCCTTGACTGGGAGTTGCTGACTCTTTTTCCAAACATGAGTCACTTGAGACATAGATGGTTGTGTAGCCGTTGCACCTCCTCTATCAGCTACTTGATCAAGCTCTAAATCTCTTTTCTTTGCTCTCGTATTAGCTGCAACTGGAGAATTGTCCACATTCAAACCACAAAATTCCTCACCTTGCCAATTAAGTAAGGTAGCATCATTGACAAATTGGTCTTGGTGTGGTGGAGATGCATCATTGTGCGCACCCTGCTACAAACTTGAAGCATTATGTACCATAAGTGCTTGGTTGATCAGTCTGTTTGAGTAGGTGGCTTGATTGTGGGGCTAGTTACAAGGGTAGCACCACTCATAGTCTGCTGCTAAGTTGTTTTAGATAGGAACTAGCTCTTTAAAAGCACTAATTGGAGCTAGATTATAGGCCTAAAAGGGCCTTGTGGCAACATTTTGTTTGGTGCCTTGGTAACTACCTTGATACTGCTGTCTATTCCCCTGATACGCTTGTTGCTGACCTGGATTCTATGGTTGATAAGGCCTACTATAAGATTTCAGCTTTTCTAAACTAACAAGTTTGTTGCCAAAAGACTGCAGTAGACTTTTGATCTCCTGTAGCTCATTTGGAGAACTTGAGACAATATTTTCTTGTGTTACAATAGCTAGAATAGATGGCAAGGGTGCAAAAGAAGGTATTTGCAAGGGAATACTTGCATATATCTCTAGAAATATAGGCATTGGCGGCCTGGGAGCAAGTTTACCAACTTGTATTAAGTTATTTTCAGCTCTAATGGCTATTTCAAAGGCATTTGATAGAGAAACCCTTCCCATTGATTGTATCATAACGGCTATATCATTGTTAAGAGCCCTCAAGAAGTACAAAAATGCATATTCTAGAGGTGGTCTTACCGTCATAGGGATTCTATCCCAGGTCCTTTGAAATCTGAAGTTGAAGTCATTCATCTACTCTTGAGGGGCTCTCTTAATTGTGGTCAGTTGTTCTAATAGAGACAAGTTATCAGACCTGTCTTGAAACTATTTATGCAACTTGTCTCCAAATTCATCCCAAGTTGCAATTGAACCAACTACTAGGCCCCTATACCATTGCACAACTCTTCCTTTTAGTGAAGCAGCTAACAACCTTACTGCAACATCCTCTTGAGTTATGTGATGGACTCCACATAATGAAGCCACATCTCTCATGTGTTCAATTGGAGTAGTTTGGTCTTCCCCTGTAAAAATTGGAAAACTCTTCAAGGCTGCCATTGGGATGTCGTTGTGCTATGCCAAATTTAAGGGGATGCCTCTATTGAAAGTGACAAAGGGTTGATTCCTTGGAGCGGCCATTGGAGGTAGCTGAATTGGATTTACTTGTATAGAAAAATGAGATACCACTGATGGAGGAGTAGACTAATTTCTTCTAGAATAGATAACTATTGTTCCTCTGCCTTTTCTTCTCGGTGGTGATAGCTACAAATATTCAAAGGGACCTGAGCTACCTCTTGTCTAAACTTTTCTCATAAACTGTAGAAGGCATTGATTCCTAGAGTTCTTCTTCCTTGTGGAGTCGCCAAGTATGCCAAATGACTTGTATAAAGCCTAGTAGTAGCTGTTTGCATACTAAACCAATAGTTCAATCAAGTTTGAGTCCCACCGGGCATGCCAGAAACTATTGTCACCTAGAAATGCACCCCATGCGAAGTTTGTAAAAAAACTAAGCTTTCTAGTGAAACATGGGATCATTTCAAGGTTGTGGGTCACTTGAAGATCAAATGAAACTCCAAATAAGGCCGGATTCCTTTGGGTATCACCTAAACTAGCAATTCTGTGAAGGTAAAAGGAGACAGAATGCATACAAATAATGAAACTAAACTGAACTATCCCTATGGTGATACACCGAGTTAATAAGAAATCATGAAACAGACACAAGAAGAACATACACTGGAAGGCAAAAGACAACATTTTCACTTACCTAACATAACCCCTTTAAACTCATGCACTATTCTTAACAGGCTTGCTCTACATGCATATCTTAGGAAGGAAAGATGAATTTCACAACCTTAGGTATGAATACAAATTTTAGAAAAACACAGCTAAGAACTCGCATAGTCTAAAATATAGAAATGAGAGCAATACAAACATTAACAGTAGCTTCCCAGGTAAACTCTGTGTTATATTTTAGATTCCAGTTGAGTTACAAAACATACATTTAGTCGAGAAAGGATTGATAAAAATCACTAACTCTTTTGAATGCACAATCCAAACTATCTACAAAAAGGCAAAAAATGCCTTATATATCAGACTGTGTCGGCCCCCCCTTAGGGTTCACAAAAAATATCGGTCTCAGAAAAAACTATCCTAAGATCTTTTCATTGAATTAAATGCTACACCCCTACGTGTCCTTGCTGTGTGTGTCGGTGAAGAGCTACTACCTAGAGAAACCCCTTAGATCTTTTGAAGCTATCAGATGTATTTACTTCTGGTCCTTGTATCCACCTACCGAATCCCCCTATTGGGTGCCTTGAATGCTCTTGAGTCCAGAATAGATACACGTTGATTCACATTCTGTTGATTCTCTTGGCATTGGTCAAGTTGCCAATGATTCACCCCTAGCTCTCCTTGATTGACTGGGCACACTACATGCAAACTCCCATGTTGTCAAAAACTTCTCCTGTTGAATTGCATGTCGGTGAGACACTAATCGTGTCTCCCTAATGCAATTAAATCTTCCCGCAACTGTCGGCATAACATGGAGCTGTCGCTGAGAGCTCTTAGCGAGCCCAAAAGATCATACCGATATCGCCTCTGTGGTCGCCAAGACAGCCGATTATCAATGAGACAATTTACTGATGGAAAAACATTACCCCAAGAACCCCCTCCCATTATTTTGGCAAGAGCTTATTGATATCACCCCAAATGCATTCCACTCCTTCGGGCTCCAGATTTCTTTTAGCAAGACATTATCTAGTCGGGAAGACTTCATAGCGAGGCTCATTGTCTTGCCGATATTCCTCCTTTTGCTGAGACTACACTGTGTCGACAAGACCTTACCGCGACGACTAGGAGCTCTACCGATGTCATTTATGTTAGGGAGACATTTTGCTAGTTGGTGAGACCTCTGGGCGAAGTTTCCAACTCTTGGCGAGCTCATCTTGTTATCGGCAAGGTCCTTTGGTGTTAGTGAGACATCTCACCGATCTTCATTCCTTATATTGAAGCCACACCCCTTCGGTGAGACTTCAGTTGGTTGCTAGGACCTTATGCTGAATGCTTTTCCTTTCAGCGAGTTCCTTTTCTTGTCAGGGAGACAACCCTACTTTGGCAAGACTTCTTGCTGAAGTCCTTTTCTCAGCAAGGCCCTTTTGTTGTCGGTGATACTCCCGCCGAAGGCAAACATATCGAGGCCCCCCACTCAGTCGGCGAGACTAAATGTCTTCGCCGAGACATTACGGTGAAGGCACCAACCTTGGCCGAGACCACGAGCAAGTCGGGGAGACCTATGGCAATACCTCTCATACCTCTTTGGTGAGACCTCTGGTCAGTCGCTGAGACATCTTGGAAAATTTCTTCCTTTTGGCAAATTGCTTCCCGTTGGGGTGACTCTCTGCTTTCGGTGAGACATCCTGTCGAACTCCTCGTGTTACACCAAAGATCTTTCCTCATTCACCAAGACTCCACTCTGTCAGCTAGACCTCACATCAATATGACTTCATTGGCAGGACCGTTGGTTTTTGGTGAGACTTTAATCATTGTCAGGACTTCATGGTGAAGGCATCTCCTCTTGGCAATCTCTTTGCTGTCGGCGAGACATCAGAGTCGGGGAGACCTTACCCTTTTCATCGGGACATCTCTCCGAATGCTTTGTTATGCTGAAAGACTTATTTTTCGGCAAGCTCCCTTTCCTGTCGGTGAGACTCCGACTGTTCATTGGGACCCTTCACCCAGCGCCATAAGTTACCCCAAAGCCCTTGGTCACCATGAGTCTCCCCGAGCTCACGATTGAATGGCCTATCTGCCAAAGAAATCCATGCGATAAGAGGTCATACCGAACCCTCAATGTTATAGCGATAAGATCCGCAGCTTCATTCAGTAGGACAGAAACTAGGTCACAACGACCTATTCAAAACAGAAAGTATCAAGTAGGCAGTCGTCTAGACAGTGAAGATGTCATGCCGACCTGGCTCTAATGGAGGCTAAGCATAGAATATTGAGGCATGTTTCCAACAGAGCAGGCCTCCCAACTGAATCCCCTATGAAATGTCATCATATGTATAGAGTAACCCTCAATGGAGACATCCCATCTGGCCCTTATGAACATCTACAATGGAGATGCCTTTCCTGATTGAGCCCTGAGGGTGAAAATTAGGTAACAGGTCATTTATGTCATAAGGAAGCTAAGGTCCCATAGAGTCCAAGACCTAGGGTTGACTCACCTTAAGGGTTGTGAATTAATTCTAAGCATTTGTAGCACTATACCTCTTCGTAATGAACATGGGAAAGGTGGATTTGTGATTAGGTGGACACCCACTTTTTCTTTGAAATACTCCCCTTATCACACATCCCATTTTAGGGAAGATCCCCTTTTCCTTTGTTTCAGAAAGATCAATGGATAGAAAATTGAAGATAGGGTAGGACCTATAATTTGAGTTTGATGAAGGAGAGAAAGATTAGAGGAATTAAAGAAAATTCAAAATGATAGTTTGAGAAATAAATAAATATTACTTTATTTATTTTAGAAGAAAATAATTAATTTAAATAAATTATTTTTAATTTATTTAAAAGAGGAGTGTTAGCTAATTAAATAATTTTTCAAAAATAATTAATTATAGAGGGCCAAAGATAAATTGAATTTAATTAATGTTGGAGGGAAAATGATGTTAATTAAATAATTAAAAAATATTTAATTAATGGGGTTCATTCCATAGTGCAATTGTTAAGAAATGACATTGTTATTGTTTCCACCAAGGTTCAAACCTCTATTGGGCCATTGCGATCACAAGCACTATGCCTCTATTGATCCAACATGCTCGTAAGCTTGTACTACAATTCTGAGGTTGTTGATGTCATTCAAGCCATGAAATGAGCGGTCAAGATTGTTTTGTTTCAATCCCTCATTGGGTAGGTGTGCTTGCGGGCTCTATGCCCTTGCTGGACTATCGTGCTTGCAAGCTTGGATTGTTCACTTGTGTTCATGTTGAGAAGGAGGTCTCCCATTTTTGGCCTTCACTTTGGCTCGATCCAAACCAAAATTCTCAAGATACTAATAAAAAATTATTTAATTAATATGATGAAAAATATTAATATAATTCAAAAATTAAAAATTATTTAATTAATACAGATAGAAGAAATGAGGAGGATAATGATGAAATGATAAGATGAAAATGCATTATTCATTTTTAGGTTTCTACTCTTACTTCTACACATTTATATATAACTATTTGTATCCTTCTTATATCTAATTTTATTCTCACTTTCCCTTTATATATTAGCCTAAATTTATATACATCCATCCTTGATCCCTTGATTTTGCATCTAGGCTATTTTCATAGGACATGAGATTAATCTTGTGCAACACACATTTATCTCAAAAAATAATATTTTTAAATCAAATTACTAACTCCTACCCTTTTTTAATATCCATTGGGACTTGACTTGGTATACATTTATATGAAAAATTGTTGTCCTTGTATTTAAATACATCTATTTGAGACTTAATTAATTCATATATCATCACCATTTAAAATCCTTGAGCATACATGAAGAACTCAATAGGAACACATTGATTGGAGCACTAATAATAATTAGAATATTACACCAAAATCAACATCTTGATCACTTCCATACTTTCCTACTATCTATATATCATTCCTTTGATCATAAATATAGTCCAACAAGGGGGTTGGATTAGGATAAATTGAATCCATCAATCTAAAAATCTTCTTGAGTTATTTTTAAATATCACTAGTCCTTAATAATAAATGAGTAGAGAATCTAGTAAATCATATAATAAAAAAAATATTTGTGCTAAATTAGGACCACATATTAGAGTTCAAATGCATATGATAAAGAACTAATCCAAATCTACACATCAACCCTAAGTTATATTTTTACATAGAATCTTAAGTGACACATAGAGGAAGGATATCAAATTTTCTATACTAGATAATTAAGTTATGTCCTACATTAGACTATTATCTTTATCATCATTTCTAAAGCTTAGTATCTAACTCCCTCACATTTAATTTTCTATATTAGGATTTAATCTTTCAATAGTTTTCCCTTAGCTCCTAGGTTAATTTATATTTACCAATATTGTATTGATTAATTAGCCTAATTAGCTAATTTAGAGAATTTAAAATTATTTTCCTTTACACTATTAAATATGTTCATGAGTCAAAATAATAATTTATTTTAGATAAAAGCCATAAAATTTTATTATTGTGGAGATATAAGGTGTCTAATTTGCACATGTCCTTTTTCTTTTACCATTGCTCTTAAAAAAATTCTTTAATAAGCATGTTAATGATTAATTATAACTATTTAATACATTAAACATTCTTATAATTTACCTATAAAATTTCATAATTAAACTCTTTCAAATTTGAACACTCTATTGTATTTCATTCCCTATCATTCTTACTATGAATTCCACTATACCCTTGATCATATTCCAAAAACTAGATTATGCATGGCCATGTTTACAAGGGTTTTAATTTAGATTATCTATTTTTTTTATTTTTTTTCAAGGGGTAAACGCTTTTGACCGGAGCTATGAACCGGATACAACTATTCAACAATACCACCCCAACGGGGTTTGAACCTTGGTGGCAAGAACAACAATGCCACCTATAAACCATCACACCATGCCAATACCGGCATTTAGATTATCTATTTTAATACCTACATTTTCATTTTAATTTTCATGGTTATTCTCTCCCATGAACAAACATTAGAAAATGGTAACATTATGCTAATTTAAATAGGGAATTAATTATATGAATACACCACAATGAATCATTAAATCACACATCAAAAATAACACAAAATAATAATAAACACACAACCAATATAATAGTAGAATTTGTGGGCATGAAGAACACTAGATTAATGTTCTCATACGCTCACAAAGATATTAAAACCTAATATCCTTGGAATTTTGCATTCCTTCTAAGGTTTCAATATCCAATATTTTAAATATTTCCATGGTGATTGATTATTATTATGGAATTCTTACTTTTCAACCTCCTTAGGACAAGCCTGTATAGGTAGATATGACACCACCTAATCTAGACGAGACTTTTTTTTATTATAGGTATAGGTTGCAAGATTGTAGAGGATGGGATAATGGTCACATAAGAAACTTTTATAGTTGAAGGATTAGAGCATAACCATTTAAAAATGAGTATACTAAAGAGGACAAAACCACACTTCAAATTCAAAATTTGTAAATACATATTCTTATAAAATATATATTTTTTTGGGTTACAATATTTTTTTCAATGCTAAGAACTAATCAGATAATGACACCATCTCAAGTTCCTCTTCTTTCTCATAGTCCAACAGTATAAAACTTGAGATGGTATGTACAAAAAGGTACTCCTTTACCATCCACTATCCATGAATAGCATGTTGAAATGAAACCCAAAGGGAATATCATGTACCATCGATGGTGTCTTAATATTGGGTTTATTTTTAATTTTTGGCCTTCGCTTTATTTCTTGTGATTAGTTTTATATGATCAAATAGCTATTGCGAAGGTTTAAAAATGGATAGCCACATTCCTTCCAATGAAGGTGGTTTGTATGTTTGAGTCACTTTCTCAAGTATGTTCTTATTTTTGTTTTCATTCTTTAGTTTTTTGGTATTTTTTTTTCCTCTCCTGTCTAGTATAAGAGAATAATAGTTTATTAGTTATAATTTTTTCTTTACAAAATTTATAGTGAGCTCATAGATCCTAATGTTGACCCCATATGCTTTGATACCAGATGTAATGAACAATAGTTCATTCTATAAAAAATGTATTAAAATTCCTAATTACTCTTATTTCTTAATCTTGGAATATCTCTAAACTTGATCTAATGAATTCATTAATATTTTAACAACATTTAAATTAGTAAAAAAACATCATGAATGTAATTAAGAATGTTTCCTTTTGTGATATAAGAGGGATTCACTACACATGGGTCTCTTTATTCTCAAGAGATCACTAGGGAATGAACTACCCTTATACACCTCAACATAAGCAAGTAAATGAAAATGTAGTTATGTTTCAGAGAAAGATATTTCAGATCTTGAGAGAGTGAAACCTCGAGATTCCTATCCCAGATGAGTGAGCTCTTGACCAAAATACAGAAGCATGGTTTTAGGATGCCAGCACGACACACTTTCATCTAAAAGATGCACCGAAATCCCAAGAAATAGAGGGATCGGGAACTCAAGTGGACAAAACCAAGTCTTACTTCTAAGCTTAGGTCTAAGATGTACTAAGTGAAATAAACAAACAAGAAACCAAAAACTATAAAAACACAAGGGGACTTGGAGAGAGCTTACCTTTCACTCAACATTCAACTCTTCACTCCAAGCTCCACTTTGCACCTACACATAGAAGAAATAGGGGAAAAGGTTGGGGTTGTATAGGGCTTGCCTCATTCTAGCATGGCTTTGCTTGTGAGAGTGTTGCTATCAAGGATGAAGAGAACTCAAGACTAGAGAAAGTAATAAGAGAGCTTGAATGAATGACTTCCAACCCAAAATGAGAGAAAGAAAGGAGTTTTTAATGCTTGCAAGGGTGGCAAAGATTTGTTACGTCCAAAACCCAACTACTAGGACACGTGTCAAAAGAGTCAAGATTCCATATTCCCTATTTCAAACTCAAAAAACTATCAGGACGCTAGCATGCCACACATACATCCATGTGCTACACAGGCATCTAGAGCCTAGATTTTTGGGAAATGTGTCATCAGGCTTATGTTGCTCTACCACAAGTCCACATGGAGTCAGAATCATGAAATTCTAACTCATGGTATTTTTGTCACTAATGCTCTAAGGTAAGGTGTCATAAATGCTAGGAAAAAATGCAAAAATGTGGAATTGCCCCTAGGTGAAATTCTGTGACATTAGATTTTTCCCCCACTTTAGTGGGCTCGATTTTGGAAAAAATAAGCCTCACTAAAGTAGAGAAGAAAAACTTCACCTGAAATTTGAATTTTACAGATTTATGTAAAAAGAAAAGGGGACTACAGAGGCCACCAAAGTCGAGATAACTAGTACCAAAGGTGCCCCCAGCATCTGAGCTCAACAAACAACAACAAAACGGTCGTGAAAAATTGTTCAAGACTTTAACCTACAAAACTCAACTTTTGGGTCAGCCTCAAAAAATTAGAAGCTACAAGGGAGAGAAGAATGATCAAGAAAAAAGTTGTCGATTTGAAGGAAAAATATGATCAAGAGGTGAGTATATGACCCCCTTGAGTTTTCCCCTATCTTGATGGGGTAAATTTAGAAGAAACTGGGGAGCCAAAAAATCTAGGAAAAATGGACCTCGAGAGGCCTATATATACCTAGGTGGGCTCCTAGAAGAGTCATTTTCACTATTCACTATGAGAAAATTGTTGACTTTTGTGAGAGAAAGGTCAACAAAATGCCTAGCAAGAGAGAGTATGAGGTGCCGAGGTTGGATTAGCTATGCGAGGACATCACCGAGGGTCACAAGGTGGACTAGGTAGGCCTCTAAGCCTCATTTTTTGTGAATTTTAGCTTACTTTTAGCACTATTCTAGTCAACAAGGTGCGCACACATCTTTGTTCAGCGCTCGCATCTAGGAAACACGCTGTTGTCCATAGTCTATGCTGAGGTCCTGAGTCTGCACTATCATCTTAGGGACAAATTGACATCCTCGAGGTGGCCATGGCAGATAAGGATGGATGTGCGACATGCATACGTTTGTGTGGCGTGCATAGGTCTTTAATTTTTTGTTTGCTTTCAAAATGAAATTTGATGTTCTAGCTCAATTTTTTTTCACTTTTTCTAGGAGTACTTAGAGATTTAGGATCATCCAAGAGGGAGAGCATTCTGACTCGTTCATGAGCAAAGGGACCATCTGTTAGATGACAAGGTAACACATCTGGAGTAGGTCAGTCTCTAGTATGTATTCAACATGCCAGAGATGCAATACCATGAGAAGATGCACACAACCCTGATGGAGCGGTGGGATGCCACCGCGTCATCTTTCTAGCTACCTTGTGGGGAGATGACCATCACACTCGATGATGCCTATTGGATCCTTGGATGGGGGGTGGCCCTAGATGATACCTGATCGACACAAGAGTGGAGGAAGGGATCCATTTACTACTCAAGAAAGATGGATGGCAGTGATGACATGGGTCACATATATAGGCACTAGTACGAATAGGGGATGACCACTGCACCCTTGCTGCGCTAGGTTATGGTCATGACCATGGCATTCTGGATCACAATAGATGGGTGAGGATCACACCTGCATGAGGGCCTCATTCATACTATTAGAAAGATGGTCGATCATCAGATAGTTTTTACCTAGGGGCACAACATGTTGGCACACCTCTACCAGGAGTTAGGCCAGTATGTTCACTATGAGTACCGTAGCCTCATTGCGTGCACACTTTTGTAGGTGTGGGCCTTCCTCCATATCATGTGCACCCGTCCGGTTGGTTTTCCCCAGTGATGTCCATATCATGTTTTTATGGCCCACTGGTATGACATGACAGGCCAATGGAGATTTGACGATCTACAGTTTTGGTGGCTATAGTTCGACACTCTTACTATAGGTAGGGTTTGATAGAGACCCCACAAATTTTTCAGATGGGTGGACGATGACAAGTATTTGAGGAACTTGCAACGAGACCATTTTTTGATAGGCCATTGTGATTATATCATAGTACCTTACTACTGGAGTCAGGTCATGCGATAGCAAGGCCATCCTCAGAAGATTCCATTGGATGTTCCCACCTATACTAGGCCCTATGGGAGTGCAGTGAGGGTCAGGGATCGCCCTCGCCCTACCATTACTGATGTTGTCTCCTTTGATGATGATGAGCTTGAACATGATCTACCACCCATAGCGGTGGCAGATAATGTCGGGGTAGCTTTTGATTTTGTGTAGTGGTGGGAGAGGCATTGTCTTGCTCCTATGTTCGGTGAGGGGACCCTGGTCCATAGGAGAATTTTCCTTCCCAGCCCCCATAGGATAGACAAAGAGGGTGCCATCAGGCTGGTGGGGAGGAGAGGGCTCAGGAGGAGGAGACGACACCTTAGAGATTGAGGTGGTAGAGGAGATCGGACCCCCTAGTAGCTACCCCTATCTCTTCAGAACCACCAGCTCCTACTATTCCAACGACAACAACCTTAGAGTCATCAGGAGTGGCCACTAATGCCAGTGATGCAGGTCCTAGCATTGATCCTCACCCTGATCCTACATGGAAACCAAGGGATCCAGGTATTCATAGTACATTGTTTATGTTTTTGTACTTTTGATTTTTCTATTTACAATATATATACATGCCATGTGATACCAATTTTTCTTTCTTTCTTTGTGGTTGCATAGGATGGAAAAAGATGTATTGGGTTGATCACTCAATGTATTTCAGAGGTAGCCCTTGATGTGCCGATCCAGGGGATGGTTCTCAAGGCTTTCTGACTGATATCTGTGGGATGACATGCCCCCACTTTTGAGCCAGTAGCATTCCTAAGGACCGCCTATGAGGAGTGGGGTGCAAAGATAGTCTAGCTGACTACGAAGATGACTACCATTCGGGGATAGTGTGACCAGCTGTTAGGGGAGCTATGAACGATGCTCAATGAGCAAGATGTGGTAGTGAGGAGGTCTGACGCCATTGAGCAGGCGCGTGATTCCCTCTTGAGTCATCTTGATGACCTTGGTTGGTAGCAAATAGTTGTGACCTTGGCGGAGGTTCAACATCTACAGGATGAGCTAAGGTAGGCAGAGATGACTATAGTCTCCTTATAAGGAGAGATTAGGGGGATGTGGGTAGCTCTATCATTATCATGCTCACACCGATCTTGCTCCATGACCACTGTACAACCTCTCCCAAGGGTACCAGAGTAGAAGCCAGAGTCGGAGGGCTTCGAGAGCCATGCGCCACAGTGATAGGGGCTCATCATTTTGTACATTATTTTTGTAGCGATATATATACACATACATATATACCTGTAGATCTTTTGTATAGACATATATTCAATATCCACTCATTTTTATAGTAGTGGCCCAATACATGTACATGAAATTTGATGTGTATATGTGTGTGTGTGTGGACATATCAGTTATAATATCATTGCATTGTTTATTTGGATGTGTGTGCTCTTTATTTTCATGTATGTTTATGCTATGGATGTTATATGCTTATATGGATGTATGCCTACATTAGATGCTAACATGATTTAATAAACACACATGTTTGTATGTTGATTAAATACAATGATGATCTAATTCCCTTAAAATATGTAATGTGACACATGGACACATAGTGTAGCGAAATACATGTATGTATGTCACACACACACACACACACGTGGTAATGTCATAACACAAAAAAAAAATCATAATGTGTGAATGAATAATGTTAATAAATGTTGTGCTACTACCCTTTCATAGAGAGAACACCACACAAATGACACATGGAACACAACACATATTATCAATGAAGATGCATCACATTAACAGACTCTTTTAGAGGCATCGCATCCATAGATGATAATCCATAAGGACCTGAACCATACACAAAGATCACAATGTAAGGGCTTGACTAGTTAGGACTAAATTTCCCTATTTGATCATGGAGCCCACATTTGCATTTTGTTGGTTTTCACAGAGAACCACGTCTCCCAGTTTAAAGGTCCTAGGAAGCACACTCTAATTATATTATCTTGATAATGACCATTGATAAGCTTTAAGATGATCGAGGGCCTATAAATGAAACTCGTTAAGCATCTCCAATTGATGCAAATGGTTAACTTGGTAGGTTTCATCATCAATTAACCCTTTAAGGGAAATCCATAAGGACATAATTTCTAACTCCAAAGGCATGATACTTTAGCAGCATACATGAGGTTGTAAGCTGTTGTTCTCGTCGTCGTATGAACACTCATTGAATAGGCCCATAAAGTGTGCATTAATTGAATATGCCAATCCTTATCATGCTTATTAACTATTTTTTAAAGAATGAGCTCAATAGTTTTGTTAGATGCTTCTACTTGACCATTAGATTGTGGATAGTACGACATAAAAAACCTATGTTGAATATGAAATTTCTCTAAGAACTGCTTTACTTCCTTGTTCTTGAATGGTGTACCATTGTCAGAAACAAGTGTAGCAAGCAATCCGAAATGAGAAATAATGTTGTTCATGAGGAAACTATAGATAGCTTCAACATTTGTGGATCAGAGTGGAATAGCTTCGAACCATTTTGTGAAGTAATCTGTAGCAATAATAATAAAGGTATGTCCCTTGGAAGAAGGAGGTGATATTTTTTCCAATGATATCAAACTCCCATTTTGTGAACGACCAAGGAGAGGTTTGATTTTGTAACTCTTGAGCAGGTGCATGAATAAGATGGTTGTGATGTTGACATTGAAGGCACTTTTTGACAAAATCAAAGGAATCTTGTTCCATTATTTTCCAATAGTACCCCATGTGTATCAATTTTCTCACTAGGAATCTACAACTAAAATGTCCACACCTAGATCCTGAATGGGCTTCCTTAAGGGAAAGGGGTATTTCCTCTTTAGTGAGACACCTAAGAAGCAAGTTGTTATAGGATTTTTGATAAAGAACATTGGATAAAATGAAATAACGTGCTGAAAGCTTTCGTATACGAGTGCAATCATTTTTTGTCACATCATCAGGAAAGTTTGCAATCTTTAAGTAACTGTAGATACTAGAAAACCATTCCCCTGAGTCTACATGAGAATACACAAGAGACTTGAATTTAGGTTGATAAAAAATTGTAGGGGTTCACAGGACCTGAACCATGAAGTGGCATTCTTTTGTATCCTCTTTTGAAGGCACCAAGGAAGCAACACTTGCCATAGCATCAACGTGTCTATTTTCTCTCCTAGGGACACTATCTATTGTGAAAGAGGAAAAATGATTGAGCAAGGAAAAGGCAAGGTCTCGGTACTAGGACAACTTACTTTGTTTAGCTTGATAGGTTCCTACAATCTGATTCACAATAAGCTCAAAATCACCTAGTATATAGAGATGTTTGATTCTTAGTGTAATCGTAATATGAAAGCCAAGAAGGAGGGATTCAAACTCAATGATGTTATTAGTGCAAGGAAAATCTAATTGAAAGGATAGAGGGAATGGTTTACCTTCAGGGGATATCATGACCACACCCACTCTAGAACTAGTTTGACACCTTTGATCCATCAAAATACATCTTCCATTCAAGGTCATAGTTAATTGTGAAAATATTTTTGTCAGGAAACAAATCCAACCTAGGGAAGGAGCAAGATGAGGGAGTGTTTTCCAATTGATGGGAAATCACATGACCCTTTATTGATTTATGAGTAATGAACTTTATATTGAACTCAGAAAGCAACATAACCCACTTTGCTAATCTCCTAGCAAGGTCAGTGCTAGAGAACAAATGCTTCAAGAGATTTATTTTTACTATGACATGTGTTTCAACATAGAGAAGGTAGTGTTTTAGCTCTTAAGTAGCTAATACAAGAGCAAGTAAATGCTTCTTCATGGAGGAATAACGACTTTCATAATTGACTAGGACATGGCTCATGTAATTGATCACTCTCTCTTTCCTCATGTCATCATATTGAGCTAGCTAAGCTACCAAAGCATATGGTGATGCATCAAGGTAAAGAAAAAAGGGTCTATCTTGTGTAGCTGGCATCAATATGGGAGGATTGGCCAAATAAGCTTTGATTGACTCAAAGGATTTTTGACGCTCCTCATCCCATATGAAGCAAACAAACTTTTTGAATTAACGAGTGAAAGGATGGGTACAATCAACCAACTAAGATATAAATCTATGAATCGCCTAAATCTTCCCTTGTAAACTTTGCAACTCACTAATATTCCTCGGTGGAGGCATGTTGGCATCAATTTTATTTGTGTCAACTTTGATTCCACAGTGAGAGACTATGGACACAAAAAGATTGTTGGCATCTATTCCAAAGATGCACTTATGGGGATTGAGTCTCATCTTGTAGATTCAAAGCCTTTCAAAGATAAGATGAAGGTTCTTCACATGATCTTGACAAGTTATCAATTTCCCCAACATGTCATCAACATAGTCTTCTAAGATCTTATGAATAAAATTGTGAAATATCAGGGTCATTGCCCATTGGTAAGTTGCTCCCATGTGTAAGGAAATCTATGGCATCTCAGAGAAACCTCCAAGAACAGTAGTGCCTTCGGTAACTTTCATTTCCATTAGGTTGCCTCAAAGACATGTACAACTATGTCCTAAAGTAGAAATAGGCATAGTTTATTTCCCACATTGATCCTTCTAAGAGAAGCACATGTAAATTCAACAGCAAACAATAACAAATTCTACAACAAGTACCAACAGACATGAAAGATAAGACATAAACCAAAACAAATAGATTTATGTGGGGAAAATCCTTTCGGATAAAATACCCCACACTCCAAAGATCAAGCCATTGTATTATTCAGCAACAAATGGTTACAATACAATCCAGGCTCATAGCCTTTTCAGAGATTACATCTTGTTCATTTTGGATACAACTGGTAGCAATTGATCACTCAGTACATAGGAGAGAGTTTGGCAGCATAACCCTGCCTTTGCTTCGGCCTCATGGCCTCGGCCTTTCAGCTAGCCACTCGGCTCTCTCTCTTCTTCTCTTCGGCTCTCTCTGACCTTTTTCACAAAACATCCAATGCATACATATATGCATTCATTCTCAACAGGCTATGTGAAATGGTTCATTTCCAACTATCAGACAAAAATCTCTAGCTTAGCATCATTATCATCGAAGATGTTTCCATTTCCTTGTGTAGAGTTTTCCCTTCCACACAGAAACAGTTGCAACGGTCTCACAACAAACAGTTCACATTCTACTCTCTCTGATTTGTCCAAATCACACCACATTGGAAAATCTTCACTCAATCAAGGGTGTTCAACCTGTGTCACATGTCTATGAGACACTAACCATGTCTCCCAAATGCCATAAAGCCCATATCGTCATTGTTGCCAAGAGTCTTCACTATCAGTAATACATTATACCAAGTTCACAAGCTATCGCTCAGACTTCCTCTTGTCGCCAAGACATCTTACCGAAGTTCCCAAGTCACATCGACCTCAACATTCTCATTAGCGAGACAATCGCCATTTGATGAGACATCATACCAAAGTTCAAAGGTCACTCCAAAATGTCCAATAGTCGGCAAGACTATCGTCATTCACTGAGAGATCATACCGAGCCTTTATGTTTATACCGAACACCAAGCAATAGTCGACAAGACTTATCACTTTCGCTGAGAGGTCATACCGACATCAGGATCCCCATTGGCAAGACAAAAACTCTTCGCCAAGACATCATACTGATGCCTTCATGTTACACTGAAGACCACAGAGCCATCGGCGAGACCATCGTAGTTCGCTAAGACTTCATACCAATGTCTTCAAGTCATTCTGAGAAGAACAATCATCAGCAAGACATCCCGCTCTCGCCAAGACATCCCACCAAGCACTTCATGTCATACCGAGTTGGCAAGACAATCGTCTTTTACCAAGACCTCACATCGAGCACAATATGTCATACCAAGTCAGCAAGACTTATCATCTTTTTCCAAGACCTCACATCGAGCACAACATGTCATACCAAGTCGGCAAGACAATCATCTTTCACCAAGACTTTACACCGAGCATCACATGTCATGCCGAGGACCTTTTATTATCGGTGAGACTCATCACTTTCACCAAGACTTCATACCGAAGTCTTCAAGTCATGCCGAGCACCAACACCGATGACATAACCATTCAACGAGACAACCCTTCATCGCTAAGACTTCATATCAAAGCAAAAGGGTTACACCGATGACTCCAGTCGCTATAGGTCTCCCTGAAATCTGCTAGGAATGTCGGTGAGACATACCCCCTATTGCCAGGACACATTTCGATAGAAGCAAGTCATACCGATAGTTCCATCGGCCAGACAGACCAAAGGTCATGCTGATATCAGCCATACTTTATGCCATCATTGAGACATCCTTTCGACTATCTAAGGGTACGCTGAAGGTTTCAGATGCCGATATCCAAGACATTCAGGAGGTCACAGCGATAGTCATGTTTCAGCCTGTGGGATTGAGGCACACAATTCCAACAATCTCCCACTTGACGAAGATCATACAGGCACCTCCAAAGCAACTAGAAACTAAGATCACACTAGCTCCACTAGTTCAGACCCCACAACACTCAAGACACCTAAACAACAGGATTCCACAGATTCAGTCCACCAGAAAATCTGCAACCAAGACCAAGCATCCAACTGCAACTCACTGTCTAACGAAGCAACCAAACTGCAACCAATCACAGCCTTCCAGGAAACCACATAGACCTCAAACATGCTCTCATGCTCCATCAAGAATTCTGCTGCAACATCCAAGATGTCCACCATTCAGGAAACAAACCCTATCATCTTCCAACATGCCACCTGTGGAAGAAAGATTCAAGCCAAGGTGAATAAGAACCATTCCAACGAACACAAGCAAAAGATCCCAGTGATATCAACAACAAGATACTACTACCACTTCACTATGCTCAAAAGCTATACAAAAGTAATATCAACTTCAAAGCTTCAAACAGAACACACCAGTGAAGTCATTCTCTAGAAACAAGATATAAAACACCAACTAGAACAACAGTCAGACTGACTACTTCCATCCAACTGATAAACCCACGCAATTGAAAATAGCACCCACAGCTCATGCTATTCCATCCAATATCACATACCTCACAGGTATCAACATTAGTAAACTTATGCGAAACGAAAACCAACTCATCAACAAAAAATACAAGCTCCAAGTGTCAACCAGTCAAAGATGGCAGGACACATACAGGAACTCCCACTGCCTGAGTACTTTAGATCTGAAAGATCAAAAGGCATTGCAAGTCTACCAATAACAACACATAGAATATGTAACCATGTAGCACCAAGGAAATATCCACAATGATATGCACAACCTACAACAAACTATTACAAGAAACATTTCTCTCACCACAAGTCTTCACAGTTCTTCTAAGATCTCCACACCATCCAAGAGGAAAACTAAGACTAAAGAGAGAAATTTTGCACATCATGTTCCTATAGAACATCCTCCTACATACAATTCTAATAGCCAGCTGTGACAAGAATGATCTTCTTCACAATAGAGAAGCCTTAACAACATCCATCCGTTCAATCACCAAGATCAAACCAATTTAAAAACATGGATGTAAGCATCTCAAAGAAGATCAAGCTAGTTCATTTCCTATTTCAGGAAATCAGCCCATACATAATCCCCTATCAATTCTCATAAGTAACAAGGAGATAAAACAAGCTATACAACTTCCACTATGAATCCTCCAAAACCATTAGACAACAATTCAAGATCCATATCATGAAAGTAAACAGAAACACATCTAAAAAATATAATGGGCCAAATACCTTTCAGATAAACTGCCGAGTAGACCAAGAGTGGGAATGAGAATACTCCTTCAAGAAATACAAGTCATCATGACTAATCCAAGAGCAATCTCCTCATAGTTCTCTTATTGAACTTATGCTCAACCAAGATGTAGCCTTCTCGGACTTTAAGACCACTGTCAAAGCTCCAATCATCTGAATCAGGAACTTATCATGACACCATGATCTACATATCCCCTTAGGAGATACCATGCTTCAAGTGACTTTTCCATGGTCTCAAGTACAATGCACAATGCCAAAAATCCAATGCGCAACCAAGAGTATACCATGACATAAAGCAAATAGACTCAAAACTAACATCACCTGTCAAGCACCACCAACACCTTAGCCAAAGACTCCAAGCATCCTCCATGGTTCCAAGATGTTGCACATCTTCAAATAATGTCCATGCAAATGTGAAAGAACCCTTCTATAGCAAGATCAAAGAGCTCTCCCAGAAACATCTGCAACACTAAAGAAGACCATTCACCACCATGTGATGAACCCACAGTCACTGCTAGAGCTCCCATTGAAACGTGACAACCAAGCTCTCCAAGAATCATGACCACCTACTTCATGTTCCCATAACTGACTATTCAGGTACTCAAGAATATCCATCCTCTCATCTCAAAACAGTCACACCAATGCACAAGTGACCACAGACAAGGCCAGCTAACAAGTCTGGACCAGCAATGAATCAACCTCATGGATAAGGACAGTTTGCATCCAAGTTATCTCATTTCAGACAATGGGTAGCTAATCCATCAACCGCATAACTCATAGATCACAAACATCGAACATGCAAACCCGTCATCGAATTGGAAACTGTAATACTGATATTTCAAAGAAAATAACCACGTAGACAACATGACTCAAACACCAGATCACACCAGATCTAATTTTCCAATCATGTCCACAATGAGCACCATAATCAAGGAACCCACAAGCACCACCACAAGAATGCTGAGTGACAAATCACATACCAACACTCCCATGCAAAGAAGAAATCACACCTCCTCAAACCATGCACAAAGCATGCATGCAGAACTGCAACTATCTCATCCAATAACACCCCAAAAAACTAGGGTCTAGAAAATAGTTTAACAATAGCTCCACATGACCACAAGTTTTTCTTAACCATGTAAAACCTGCAAAACCACAGAGCCATGCAAGTACAAAACATCCTTAGAAAGGAAAAAAATAGTTCAAAAGAATCCAGGTCCCTTTCAAACCAACTCTAAAACCACCAACATGTACATGCATCCGAGAAAGAGAGAAAGGCTAATTCAGAAGCTTGCAAATCATCTAATGATTAACTCCATAGCCTTTATGTATTTGAGGTTAACAGGAAACAGTGCCTCCCAACACCAGGAACCACCACCTAGCATAAGCACTCTCTTCCATGACTGAGAAACAACCTAGGCTTCTCCATATCACCCAAGAGCCTGACACACAGACGCCCAATATGAAAGCTTTATTGGTGCATAGCCACGGAGCAAGAAAATCCACCTCATATAGCAAGGTTATACCGCTACCAACCAGGAGATACAGATCACAAAAAAACAACATGATCAACTCCCTTCTCCATCTCCACGATCCTTCAAGCTACATGTTGTCTCTGACTATCACAAGACTTCCACTCACTAAAGGATCAATAAATCAGTTCATTCCTCCAGATTTCTTCCAGCCCATCAAGCTAAGAAATATTCACAGGAGAAATATCCAGAACCAACAACCAGAAGAAGGCTCTAAAACTACTTGTAAGGAAATCTATGGCATCTCAGAGAAACCTCCAAGAATAGTAGATCCTTATTAACTTTCATTTCCATTAGGTTGCCTCAAAGACACATGTAACTATGTCCTAAAGCGGAAACATACACAATTTATTTCCCACATTGATCCTTCTAAGAGAAGCACATGCAAATTCAACAGCAAGCAATAATAGATTCTACAAGAACCAACAAACATGAAAGATAAGACAAAAACTAGAACAAACAGATTTACGTGGGGAAAATCCTTTCAGATAAAAAACCCCACACTCCAAAGATCGAGCCATTGTATTATTCAACAACAAATGGTTACAATACAATCCAGGCTCATAGCCTTTTTAGAGATTACATCTTGTTCATTCTGGATACAACTGGTAGCAACTAATCACTCAGTACATAGGAGAGAGTTCGGCAGCATAACCCTGCCTCTACTTCGGCCTCATGGCCTTGGCCTTTCATCTAGCCACTCGACTTTCTCTCTTCTTCTCTTCGGCTCTCTCCAACCTTTTTCATAGAATGTCCAATGCATACATATATGCATTCATTCTCAATAGGCTCTATGAAATGGTTTGTTTCCAACTATCAGACAAAAATCTCTAGCTCAGCATCATTATTGTCGAAGATGTTTCCATTTCCTCGTGTAGAGTTTTCCCTTCCACACAGAAATGGTTGCAACGGTCTCACAGTAAATAGTTCACATTCTGCTCTCTCTCCAATTTTTCCAAATCACACCACATCAAATAGTCTTCACTCGATCAAGGGCATTCAACCTATGTCACATGTCGGTGAGACACTAATCATGTCTCCCCGATGCCATAGAGCCCATATTGTCATTGTCGCCAAGAGTCTTCACTATCGGCTAGACATTATACCGAGTTCACAAGCTATCGCTCAGACTTCCTCTTGTCACCGAGACATCTTACCAAAGTTCCCAAGTCACATTGACCTCAGCATTCTCATTGGCGAGACAATCTCCATTCAATGAGACATCATACCGAAGTTCAAAGGTCACTCTAAAATGTCCAATAGTCGACAAGACTATCGTCATTCACTGAGAGATCATACCGAGCCTTTATGTTTATACCGAACACCAAGCAACAGTTGGAAAGACTTATCGCTTTCGCTGAGAGGTCATACTGACATCATCATCCCCATTGGCAAGACAAACACTCTTCGCCAAGACATCATACCGATGCCTTCAAGTTACACTAAAGACCACACAGCCATCGACGAGACCATCACAGTTTGCCAAGACTTCATACCGAAGTCTTCAAGTCATGCCGAGAAGAACACTCATTGGCAAGACTTACCACTCTCACCAAGACATCCCACCGAGCACTTCATGTCATACCAAGTCGACAAGACAATCATCTTTTTTTAAGAACTCACATCGAGCACAACATGTCATACCGAGTCAGAAAGACTTATCATCTTTTGCCAAGACCTCACATCGAGCACAACATGTTATACCGAGTCGGCAAGACAATCATCTTTCACCAAGACTTTACACTGAGCATCACATGTCATGCTGGGGACCTTTTACTATCAACGAGACTTGTCACTTTCACCAAGACTTCATACCGAAGTCTTCAAGTTATGCCGAGCACCAACACCGATGACATAACCATTCGATGAGACAACACTTCATCGCTAAGACTTCATATCGAAGCAAAAGGGTTACACCAATGACTCCAATCACTGTAGGTCTCCCCGAAATCTGCTAGGAACATTAGTGAGACATACCCCCTATCACCAGGACACATTCCAATAGAAGCAAGTCATACCGATAGTTCCATCGGCTAGACAGACCAAAGGTCACGCCGATATCGGCCAGACTTTCTACCGTCGCCAAGACATCCTCCTGACTATCCAAGGGTACACCAAAGGTTTCAGATGCCAATCACCAAGACATTCAGGATGTCACAGCGATAGTCAAGATCAACTAGTAGGTTAGCCAGACATCTCCATACTCTCACCGAAATCGCTCACAAGAGGTTTCAACTTGTGGGATTGAGGCACACAATTCCAAGACCATGTTCTTTAAACCAAAGGGTATGACCGAATTGTAGAAAGTACCCCAAGGGGTGGTGAAGGCTGTCTTGTATTGATCATCTGGATTAATAAAGATCTGATTGTAACCCAAGAAGCCATCTATACAAGTTAACAATGCATGGCTTGCAGCCGAGTCCACAATCATATCTATATTAGGTAATGGAAAATCATCCTTAAGAGAATCCTTATTAAGATCTTGAAAGTTAATACATATGCGAATACAACCGTCAATCTTACTAATAGTGACTATATTCTAAATCCAAGGGGAGTAGTCAATCAGATGGATAAAGCCTACTTTCAACAACTTCTCTATCTCAATCTTGACCATCAATGCCACCTTGGGATTGATCTTTCGGATTTCCTAATTAACCAACTTGGCATTAGGACATAGGAGGATATTGTGAAGCACTATAGACTCATCAATACCAAAAATATCCTCATATGTCCAAGTGAATATATAAAGATGAGAATGCAAGAGATCAGAGTGTTCATTTGCTTTCTCCAAAGAGAGACACTTCCCTATCTTGATTAATTTTTCTAAAGATTTAGGACCCATTGGAACTTCAATAGTATCTCCTTTAAGGAGAGAACTGTAGTATTTGAGATGAGATATTAGAATGTCATCACTGACATTAGATAGATGGTCTTCCTCATCAATACTCAAAATGGATTCTCCAAAGTATTCTTGTTTATGTAGGCGATATGAGAATCATTTCTTGTGATGATAAGGAGGCAATGGGGAATAGGTACCTAGAAATTCATCTAGTGCTTCGTCTGAAGAGAAGATGTCTAAAGGGACTTTCTCGGCCTGTGTCCTTTCTTCTATCAACTTAGGATGAACCAAGCTTAATGGCTTAGCTGAAATCATGTTAACACTCCACCAAGGTTTTTGTTTAGATTGTTCAACAGAGCATCCCAAACTCAGATAGCACTGTTGTGGCTTAAAATGGATAGCAACTTGAATTTCCTATTCGATACGCCCTAGGCCTTTCTTCCAATAGCCGTATTGAGAGGCGAGGTCATATCTGAATCCGTAACGAGTTTGCAGAACTTCAGGAGGTGGTAGCTCTACATAGAGAATTTCATTCCACCACTGAATGTCGAATGTGTCTATAGGGGAACTATCACTTTCTGTACCAGGTTCACAAATATTGACCTCCTTTGCATGAGTCGGATTTCTCTCCTAGGCAGAGGAAGGAGTGGTCCCCTGAATAGGATCACACTTCTCTTCCCAAGCAAGAGTGTCATCCACCTTTGCATCAACAGTACCTAGAAATTCTATACCAGAGGGGATTTTCTTATATTCCGCAATGAAGAATTCAAAGAAATCCAAAGAGCCCCAATCATCACCAAGGAAAGTATTTGATTGAGAGGATGAAGGGGAAGATAGGGGAGATTTAGGATTTTCTACTTTAGGTGATTCATCTTTGTCGACACTTTCTCCAGGAACGACTTCCATAGAGGGTATCGATGAAGAACATGCCACATCATTAATGGTTGGATGGAATGTAATTCTTGAGAGTGGATACAACTAAAGCACGACCAACAACCACTAGCTCAAAAAGGTGAAAAACTTTTGGATCTACTTTAACTGTAACCACCCAATTGTTTGCAACGAACTTCAAAGAATGGTGTAAAGTTGATGAGGGATGCACTGCCCAAAACCCACCGAAATCTCAACAACAGATACCAACACAGAAGATGTGAGACAAAAAAATGACTCACTTTCAATTATTTTCAAAAAATAAAATTACAGATTCAAAGCTTACATGCTACAGCCTCATGGGCTTGATTCATTACAACAAAATCAACTCTGAAAATAAAATCTACTATTCAAAGCCACAATCTGCACTATCAAGGCCACCTTCTACAAGCCTCACTTAACCCTTTTTATTTTCCCCAATAGCCACCCTAGAATGTTCTAGAAAGTCCAAATTTCCCCTTTTTTTTTGGCACCAAAAGTCTCGTCATTTGATTTCTAGCCTAAGAAGATTTTTTTATAAAATTCACTTTTTTGAGGACCAACTTTGGAGGGCCATAACTTTTGATCTAGGTGTCTGATTTTCTATTATTGCATATAGTTGGAAATCTCTCGATGAGCTCTACAACACATGAACCCATTGTAGGTCGGTTCGACCACTTTTTGAGTTATTTTGGGGCCTCGAAAGTTTTATATTTGAATTTGAAGCTGCATTGGAGAAATTTCTCGGGACAAAAAATTTAATATCTCCCAAACCATCTAGGGTATTGAGGTGATTCTTTCACGACTGGAAAGTTTTTTCAACTCTGCTCCTTGGGGTAAATTTTCACGTCCATACAAGCTTGTTTAGGCTAACTTACTAAAATAGTAAGTTTCCATTTTTTGCTATTTTTGATGCCTAGCAGTCTTATACCCCCTAAGTGCCATCATGGGACTCAAAACAACTAAAGAAAATAATTAAAACAATTTTTTGGGTGATGCAAGATTTCCCTACATCGTTGGATGCTCCTCCATCAGACACCTAGGGTAATTTGAAAAGTGACCCTATCACTTCTCAAGAGTTAGAGGGAAACTGAAATGATTAACCTCAGCCTCAGATAACCATGATGAATCTTTAGTAGGCCTTCCTCTCCATTTCACCAAGTACTCTGCATATTGCCTATTTCTTGTGCTTCTACACACATGACTATCTAAGATTTCTTCTATCTCTTCCTTCTCTGAAGTAGGTGTTGGAATTTTCCACTATTCTTTTATCAGCCCCTCCTCTATATCACCTTCATGATACTCTGTAAAATTAGTAATGTTGAACACAAGAGAAATGTTTATTCCACTAGGCAACTCTACCTCATAAGCATTTCCTAAATCATGCTTCTTCAGGATCTTGCATGGTCTAAACTTCTTCATCTTTAAATTTTTTTATGTACCAACTAGAAATCTTTCCTTTCACAAATGAACCATGAATTCATCTCCTACCTGGAACTCCTTATACCTCCTTTTCTGATATGCCTGAGCCTTATATTGTGAATTCATCTTATTGATGTGTTTCTTCACCTCTTCATGCAAATTCTTTAGGTTCTCAAAAAAATCTTCAGCCTCAACACTACTCTTCTCCCCCTTATCCATCTTTCTTAGTTCAAAAGTAGCTCTTGGACTACTCACATATACAATTTGGAATGGTGATTTACTAGTGATCCTATTGACAAAATTGTTGTAAGTAAATTTCTCTTGTGGTATAATATCCCATCCCTTGGGCTTATCTCCAACTAAGCATCTTAGTAGGTTGACTAAAATCCTATTCACTACCTTTGTTTATCCATCAGTCTGTGGATGGTGTGCAGAACTAAAATTAATATTTTTCTTCAATTTCTTCCAACAAATAACCAACAAATTTGGTATCTCTGTCTAAAACTATACTCTTTGGTATACCATGTAGTCTTGCCACCTCTCTGAAAAATAATTCTGCAACATGAACATCATCACTGGTCTTATGACATGGAGTGAAATGTGCCATCTTTCAAAATCTATCCACCACCACAAATATGGAATCATGCCCTCTCTGTGTCCTCAAAAATCCAAGGAAAAAATCCATACTAATGTCCTCCCATGGCTTCTCAGGTACAGGTAATGGCTGATACAATCCAATATTCTGACTTGTTCCTTTCACCATCTGACATACTCTACAACTTTGTACAAAATTTTTCACATCTTGTTGTAACTATGGCCAATAATAATTCTCATTAACAAGAGCAATGGTCTTATCTTGACCAAAATGTCTAGTCAATCCTCCACTATGCTTCTCCTTGATTAGATTTTGTCTCATAGAACTCCTTGGAATGAACAATTGGCTTCCTCTAAACAACATCTCATATTAGATTACGAAATCCAACCATCTAATCCTATCCAATGTAATAGGTTCCAAACAAGCCTTCAAAGCTTCTGCAAAGTTTGGATCTTCTTGATATAAACTCTTGAGTTCATTGAACCCAACAACCTCTATATTCATCTTTATCAACAAATTTTGCCTTCTACTTAAGGCATCTATAACTCTGTTTGACCTTCCACTCCTGTGCTTAAAAATAAAAGTATAACTCTGTAAAAACTCAACCCATTTTAAGTGCCATTGAATCAATTTTCCTTGACTATTGAGATATTACAAAGCCTAGTGATCAATATATAAAACAAATACTTTTGGCAACAAATAGTGTCTCCATTTCTTCAAATCTTGAACTATTGCATAAAACTCTTGGTCATAGACAAAATATTTCTTTTTACCATCATTTAACTTCTCACTAAAATAGGCAACGGGTTTACCTTCTTGACTCAAAACAACTCCTATGGCAATTCCACTAGCATCACAATCTACCTGAAAAACCTTATTGAAATCTAGAAGTGTCAAAATAGGTTGCTCAGTAACTTTCTTCTTCAACATGTCAAAACTTTTGGCTGCTCCTATAGTCCACTTAAACTCTTTTTATCCCCACTCATTGCTTTAGTTAGAGGTGCACAAATACTATTGAAATTCTTAATAAAATTTCTATAAAAGCTTGCTAGACCATGAAATGATCTTACCTGTATAACACTCCTTGGAGTAGGCCATTCAATGATAGCTCTCACCTTCTCTGGATCCATTTTGAGACCCTCTGCTGAGACAACAAATCCTAGATACACCAACTCTCTCTTCATAAAACTATATTTCTTAAAATAAATCAGGAACTTCTCCTCCCTTAGCTTCTCAAAAACTCTTTGGATATGCATCAAGTGCTCCTCCAATGTCTTACTAAAAAAAAATATATCATCCAAATAAAAAATAACAATTTTTCCTAAAAATTGTTTCAATACCTCATTCATAAGATGCATAAATGTGCTCAGTGCATTAGTTAGCCCAAAAGGAATGACTAACCACTTGTACAAGCCCTCCTTGGTTTTAAAGGTTGTCTTCCATTCATCTCCTTCTCTAGTATGGATTTGGTGGTATTCACTCTTCAAATCTATCTTCGTGAAGTACTCAGATCCACTCAAACAATCCATAATGTCATCCATCCTTGGCAAGGGGAATCTATACTTGATGGAGATGTTGTTAATGTCTCTAGAATTTGTACACATATGCCATTCCCATCCTTCTTTGGTGCTAGTACTACAGGTACTACACATGGACTCAAACTTTCTTGAATCAATCATTTTTGCAATAACTCTTGCACTTGTTTGTTCAAATCTTCACTCTTTGCTGGAGTCATATGATGAGCTTCCTTATTCAGCAAACTGTCTCCAAGAATCAGGTCCATCTAATGACTAATCTTTCTTATGAGAGGTAAACCTTTAGGTACATTATCAGAAATAATAGCTTGAAACTCATTCAACAAATCTAAAACCTCTACAGGTACCTTATTAGTATCTTCTTTATCAACTCAAAATACATGTGCTCATGCTTCATGCCTTCTAGGAACTTTCTTCCATCAACCAAATAAATTCTTGCATTACTACCTACATTTTCCTCTACCTCTTTCAAGGGCTTCAACTTATGACGAACTCCATCCTTTGTCAAAGAATAGGTGTTGGCATGTCCATCATGTATTGCTCGTCGATCAAACTGCCATGGTCTACCTAAAAACATATGACAAACATCCATAGGCATAATATCACACAATACCTCATCATGGTAATTTCCAGTCTTGAACTTTAGCAGACATTGTTCATTTACCAAGGCTTTATGGCCCTTCTGCAACCAAGCAATCTGGTATGGGCTCAGATGCCTTCTTCTCTCCAATTGCAACTTACTAACCATTTCTTCTTAAACAAGGTTATCATTACTACCTCCATCAATAATAACATTGTAAACTTTATCTACACACTTACATTTGGTGCGAAACAAATTCTTCCTTTGAGTTGGTTCCTTCTCCTCATTCAGCAAGGCTCTTCTAGTAACAAGAACCTCTCCTCTTTGTGCATCCTTAGAATGTGAAGAATTGGCATCTTCATCAACATGTGTAACTTGTGCATTACCCTCAGGTCTTTTATTTGTCCTTCCTTGATTTTGAGGACACTCATAGGCTCTTTTTACTTCTTCTCCACACTAGAAATAGGTTCCATGGAATCCTCCTCTTCCAAGTCCTCGTCCAGATCTTCCCCATCCTCTTTGGTCTCCATTATTTTAATCATGAGGATGGTAGGTGTTATATCCTTTATGGTTTTGGCTGCTACTAGAGCCTTCACCCTTCTTTTGATCTTAATTTCAGCCTCCATATGACCATCCACCAATATTTCCTCCACGACCTCCACCTCGTTGTTTTTTCTCAAACCTCTTGTTCAGTCTTTCTCCAACCTTTAGAGAAAACTGATAAGCATCCTCAATGGTGCTCATTCTTACCAGTGCCAATTCTTCCTATATGCTTTGTTTCAACCCGTTAATATAATGAGAAAATTTCTCTTGAGTCACCTTAGAATGTCCTTTCTAAATCAGGACCTTGTGAAATTTCTCTATGTATTCTTTCATTGTCCTTGTCCCTTGCCTCAAGTTTATTCAATTTTGACACCATTCTATCCCATTTGGAATTTTTATCTTTCTCTTGTCTTCATCTTTCTAACTGGACCTCTTTCCACCATATACTAGTGTGACCTTTCAATTTTGTTTTTGTAAACCTTACTCTATGAGGATCTTCAATCTCCTCAAACTCAAAAAATTCCTCCATGTCATTGATCCAATCAATCAATTCTTCAGGATTCATATTTCCACTAAAATTTGAAACCTCCATTTTAGGTCTCTTCCCAATGCTTGAGATTTCTCACAACAATCTTCTTTCTCCAGGATCATTGGATCCTGCTCTTCTTATTCCATTTCATCTTTTGTTTCATCTTCATTGTCATCTTTGTCTCATTGCACATCTCTTCTTCAAACCTCTTGTTGCAAGGTTTCTAATTGCCTTCTAAGGGCTCTGATTTCATCTCTAGGTTGATCTCTTCCTCCACCACCTTGGCCTCTACCTCTACCATACTGGGAAAGTCTTGGAGGCATCATGAGCTCAACCCACACTCATAGGTCTTGCTGCAACTGCCTCACATTTGGCATTCTATTATAGGCTCAGGAACTCCTGCTCTAATACCACTTGATGAGGGACACACTACCCAAAACCCACATAAATCACAACAAAAAATACCAACACAAAAGATGTGAGATAGAAAAATGACTCACTTTCAATTATTTTCAAAAAATGAAATTACAAATTCAAAGCTTACAGGCTAGAACCTTATGGGCTTGATTCATTACAACAAAATCAATTCTGAAAAGAAAACCTACTATTTGGAGCCACAATTTGCACTATTAGGGTCACCTTCTACAATCCCCACTTAACCCTTTTTATTTTCCCTAATAAGTGCCCTAGAATGTTCTAGAAAGTTCAAATTTCCCCCTTTTTTTTGGCACCAAAAGTCCCATCGTTTGATTTCTGGCCTAGGAAGAATTTTTTATAAAATTCACTTTATTTGAGGACCAACTTTGTAGGGCCATAACTTTTAATCCAAGTGTCTGGTTTGCTATTATTCCATATCATTGGAAATCTCTCGATGAGCTCTATGAACCCACCATAGGTCAGTTCGACCACTTTTTGAGCTATTTCAAGGCCTCTAAAGTTTTATATCTAAATTTGAAGATGCATTGGAAAAATTTCTTGAGACAGAAACTTTAATTTCTCCCAAACCATGTAGGGTATTGAGGTTATTCTTTCGTGACCATAATTTTTTTTCAGCTTTGCTCCTTGGGGTAAATTTGCACATCCATACGAGCTCGTTTAGGCTGACTTACTAAAAATAGTAAGTGTCTATTTTTTGCTATTTTTGACACCTGACAGTCTTATACCCCCTAAGTTCCATCATGGGACTTAAAATAACTAAAGAAAATAAAGAAAATATTTTTTTTGGGTGATGCAAGATTTCCTTACATCATTGGACACTACTGCATCAAAATTAGAAGTCACAACACCCATAGCATGAATCTAGGGTCTCCCCAAGAGAATATTGCATGGTAATGGGCCAGACATCACATAAACCAATGTAGGAAAGGTAACGAGGCCTAGCTGTAAAGGCAGTATTATCATACCTAGAACTTGGTGACCAGCATTATCAAACCAAAAAATATATAAGAGGCTACTAAAGAAGATGAATTAACTTTAATTTTAGGCAATAGGTCCATACCGAAAACATTGAGAGCTGAACTAGTGTTAACAAGAGTAGGCCTAATACCAATATTATTAACATTAATTATAATAATCAAGGAATCTACATGCTTCTACACATCTAGAGGCGAGAGTTCTTGCCGGAGGAATGTAATATTCAATGAATCCACTCAAATATGAGCCAACAATGCATTAAAATTTGTAGGCCTAGTAGAGGCAAGCAGGAGAAGCTTTTGCAAGGCTTCCCGCAACCTCTCTTGGTAAACTGAAGTGGTCTGAAGCAAGTCCCAAAGTGATATCTTAGCCGAAGTAACATGAAGTTGCTCGACAAGATTGTAATCACCTGATGCTTTGATCATAGGTTTAGGTGTTGAAGGAAGGCTTGGTTGAGAAGGTGGTAAAGAAGTAGGAACTTGAGTGGGTTGTGATGTAGGAATGAAAGGTTGTTGATCCAAGTTCTATTTATTTCTCCTTGTATTGTATGCATGCCCAACAACATTATAGGAAGTAGAGTTTGTAGCTTTCACAAACCTTGAATATAAGTCTGATGAATCACTATGACATGAAATCCCATAGACATAATAGTTCTCCCTAGGGGATGGTTTAGCCAGGGTCACATAAATGACAAGTTTCTTAGGGTTCGAAGGAGCCACAAAGACCACAACCACATTTACTGACTCCTTAGCTTGTGCAGGAAGAGTTTTTTCAAAATATTTACAGATAGGGGAGAGTGCTTCTAAGAAATCATCTAGAGCATCTTCCAACATTATCAAAATCCTCTTTATAAAAGGGATTATCATGAGCATGTGACATCACAAAAATAGATCTTACATGTTCATGTCAAGTTCACCAAAATATGATATAAGAGGGATTTCCTACACATGGGTCTCTTTATTCTCAAGAGATCACTAGGGAATGAACTACCCTTATACACCTCAGCATAAGAAAGTCAATGAAAATGTAGTTATGTTTCAGAGAAAGTTATTTTAGATCCTGAGAGAGTGAAACCCTGAGATTCCTATCCCAGATGAGTGAGCTCTTGGCCAAAATAAAAAAGCGCAGTTTCAGGATGCTAGCGCAACGTGCTATCATCTAAAAGATGTGCTGGTGTCCCAAGCAATAGAGGGCTCAGGAACTCAAGCGGACAGAACCAAGTCTTACTTCTAAGCTTAGGTCTAAGATGTACTAAGCCAAATAAATAGACAAGAAACTAGAAACTATAACAAACACAAGGGAACTTGGAGAGAGATTACCTTTCAATGAAAGTTCAACTCTTCACTCCAATCTTCACTTTGCACCTACACAAAGAAGAAAAAGGGGAAAAGGTTGGGGCTATATAGGGGTCTGCCTCAATCCAGCATGGCTTTGCTTGTGAGAGTGCTACTATCAAGGATGAAGAAAACTCAAGACTGAAGCAAGTAATAAGAGAGCTTGAATGAATGACTTTCAACCCAAAATGAGAGCAAGAAAGGGGTTTTTAATGCTTGCAAGGGTGGAAAGAGTCATTACATTTGAAATCCAGCTACTAGGACATGTGTCAAAAGAGTTGGGATTCTAGATTCCCTATTTCAAACTTGAAAAACTGCTAAGAAGCTAGCGTGTTGCGTAGATGTCCATGCACCACATAGGCATCCAAAGCCTAGAGTTTTGGGAAATGTGTCATCAAGATTTTGTTTCTCTACCACAAGTCCACATGGAGTCAGAATCATGAAATTTTGACTCATGGAATTTTTTTCATTAATGCTCTAAGGTGTCAGAAATGCTAGGAAAAAATGCAAAAATGTGGAATTTCCCCTAGGTGCAATTCTACGAAATTATACCTTTAAATCAAGATTATCGTTTTATGTTCATTCTTGCATATTATATTTTAACAATTTAACCACTTATACAATAGTATCACCAATAATCTAGCATACGCATTCAAACACAAAAAGAATATAATTTTTCAAGTATAACATATGAAATATAATGTGTCTATGATCAAGCCTTTGACATTATTTAAACTAAAAGAGGGAGAGAATCTTCTAAATTTTTTTCCTCCAACCATAGATTGGTAGTCTCCTAAATACCTTTCAATTTGGAGTGGCCATACCCTTCATGAGGATGGTAGATAGAGAAATTGCAATCACACTATATGACATCTAAAAACTAGTATGGTGTACTAACTCTATCACATAGAATATTCAATATAACTCTAGATACCCTCTAGCTAGGTATGACAATTTTGATTGACATGCAACCTATTAGACATTATGAAGGAATAATGTAAGTAGTAAATTATATTAATTTAGCTAAAAATTTCATAATACAAGATCAAATTCTAATAGGGATATGTGTTTCATCTTTCACACACCTCTACCTTTTTATTATCAATAAAAGACAACTTTATCACTTGTTAAGAGAAAGTAATAATATTCAAGAACTTTAATGACTCAAATATACATGATTAAACCTCCTTACCCTCTATTTGGATAAATTTCACTATGTCTTTCAACTAATCATGCTACTATTATATTTATTCAAATAGGTGTTAATGAGATTTAATACTCATGTAGATACTTTACATATACAACATACCAATCTAACTCAAAATATCCACATGTAAAATTGAGTTTTTCTATACAAAACGATTACTAATTTACAACATGATTTATTTATACTATAACATCATGAGAATGAAGGTATCTATATTTTTCCCTTATAGATTAATATATCTTAAATAATGTCATAGTAGTACTTATCTCATATTTCATAAACACATAATAATATTCATTCATACACACACATAAATATACATACATATGTGTGTGTGTGTGTATGTATGTATGTATGTATGTATGTATGTATGTATGTATGTATGTATTGTTAGTGTAATTAATATTTAATTGCACTTGCATAACTTTACTTAGGTAATATTTAATTCCTATGTTAATTATTCTCATCCTTATCTTGTTGAGCTATCTTGTTGCTCAAGATAAGATTAGGGTTATGCATACTTTGCTTTTATAAAGCAAATAATTCTCATGTAATTATGAATTCCTAAATAATAATATTTTGCACATCTTTTTCAAAGATTTTCTTTTTTTGATTTTCTCTTCTGTGGAAGGATTTTTCTGGTTTGCATTTCAAATCTTGGTTTCTAACATGGTATCAAAGCCTTGATATGCATCCCCTTCTCAATTTTTTTGAGAAAAAGATTGTAGAGTCGTTTGGGATTCCTCAAGGGTTTCATACCTTGAGATTGTCTCTCTATTTGGGTGCTCTTGCATGGTCACTTTCAGCAAACGTTGGAGGAAATCTGAGCTCATTTTCGAGTCTATGGCTATCGAAAAAGTCAAGATTGAATTTTGTTTCACCTAAATCTGACATTTTTTGCTAGAGTTATGAGGGTTTGAAGATTTGCCAGATCTGGGAGTTGTGAAGCTTCTGGTGCATTTTCAGGTAGATAGGACCTCGCCAATAGATCCAGAGTGTCTGAGAGATGAAAAATGACATATAACTCACCTATATTTGACGTCAGTTGTTCGTGAGGAATTTTTTTTTACCCAGCAGGCCGTACGACCCACTAGGTATAGGGTACGATTATTTTGCAAAATAAAAAAAATCAAATTTTTCTGCTAAAATAATTCTTTGGCTAAATTTTCCATCGGGCTTTAGTCATATTTATGGGGCTAATATTTTTCATTGTGGCATTTGAAATATTTAATTTGGGGTTTGATTTTGAAATCGACAGACTACATTTAATCTGTGGTACCTTGTACCACCAGTCCCATCCGCGTCCCCACCTGATTTCTTCTTCCTTCACCAAAAAATCCTTCCTCCCATTGGCTGCTAAACTCCTTCTGCCAGTGTTCACCCAAACTCCGGCCCGAGCCCCTTTCACCAAAGCCCCCGATCTCATCTGCCACTGGGGTGGGGGCTTGCTGCTGTTGGAGGTGCCACTGGCGGCGCCGCCATTGCCTTTCCAACCCACCGCTCGCCTGGTGGCAGGTTTCTTTTTTGCACTAGTAGCGCCTGCAATCACATGGAGGACCAAGGGCCAGCGCCGTAGGAGCTGAAATCTTGTGCCTATTTAGCCTTTGCTAACACTAAATTTCCCTTCTACAACTATTTTTTTCATTTTATCATAACTTTTGATCCCAGAGGAAATTTTTTTGAAATGAGATGTTGCCGAAAATCTGGCAAGCCCAATTTTCTGATGGTGTAGTTTGTTTTTAGATATTCTACTATTTGATGGGATTTTTTTCCTGTTGAAGTCAGATGTTCAAATTTCACTTCGGAGGGCATATCTTTTGACTCGGTGATTCGTTTTTCTCCATTCTTGCAGCGTTGGAAAGCTAGTTCAGTCCTCTACATAGATCCGAGGTCTATTTTTATTTTTTATTTATGCATGTTTGAATTCTCTCTTTTAAAATCATTGGGTTATTGTAATAAATGAACTGAGATAAAGTTCCATCAGGGGGGTTTCTTGCATAATAATCTGATTAGAGTGTGCATGCACTTTGATCTCCATCTCCATCTTGTTTTGATGATATCCTGCATGGGTTGTATCTACTTTCCTAGTTTCTTTTGGCCACATTCTTGCTTTAGCTTGATACATATCGGATTCACATCGGTTCGCACTTTAGATTGAGAGTTTTTGTTTCTTGATCCGCATTGGTTCAAATCCTTCTTAGTTTGAGGGCCATGTTTTTATGGTTAATGTTCCAGAGTCTTTATTGTACTTGTTCCCATGGAATATTTTTAGTCATAGTTTGGCATGACATCGAGATTCACAATTTCTAGATTTTGTCATCATTTCATCTATTATTGCAGATTTAGGGTTCCAGTTTGTGAGTTTTCGAGTGTTCCATGGCATTGGGTCTGCTGTCGCATTATTATGATTCCGCTTTGGTTTCTTGTAGCTTTGTGCGGATGTACTCCACAGTGTTCTTCTAGTGCTTCTTTGCAACAATCATCTCATTGTAGGGGGGTTTTGTCCCACTGGTTTTTCTTTCTCTACCTCATTATTGCATTTGTACATGGGTACCTGATCAGGCCTTGTTTTTGGGACCCATTCATGCTTTCATGCATTCATCTTAGTTTTAGGTGCATGCTTTTTTAGTCTCCCTAAGTTGCACTTATGGGGGGGTGTTAGTGTAATTAATATTTAATTGCACTTGCATAAATTTACTTAGGTAATATTTAATTCCTAGGTTAATTATTCTCATCCTTATCTTGTTGAGCTATCTTATTTCTCAAGATAAGATTAGGGTTATGCATACTTTTCTTTTATAAATCAAATCATTCTCATGTAATTATGAATTCCTAAATAATAATATTTTGCACATCTTTTGCAAAGCTTTGCTTTTTCTGATTTTCTCTTCTGTGGAAGGCTTTTTTTGGTTTGCATTTCAGATCTTGGTTTCTAACATGTATGTATGTATGTATGTATGTATGTATGTATATATATATATAGGTAGTTCTATATTACACTTTAAAGACTCACGCAGATCTCAGAAAAAGGAATCATAAACATGATAAATGAAGAAATATTTATTGAAACAATTCAATTCTATTAATATTCTATGATTGAAATCGGTAACATAATTTTTATTTATGTTGGAAACTAACCAAAGTCTTATAAAACATAGATACATCTGCATAGAAACCAAGAACATACCTAAATATGGTCAAATCACTATACATGATCTCCTCTACATAATAAAAAATTCATAGTCCTTAATACAATCAAGTCATTAAAACTAGACTCGTTTATATAAAAGGAAACTCACTAAGTTGAATATGGATAATATAATATGCAATATTATTACATTTAGGTCAACAAGTAGTCTTGTTAAAGGACTATCAAAATTATATATATTCTCATTATATTTGATACTCTTCACAAATTAATTTAGGGTTTAATAAAACATACTCATAATAATTTTTCCATAAAAAGAATTGTGCATAACTTCTAATTATGGTTAATGTTGACCAATAACTAAAATATCTATTTATCTTTATAGGTGCATACAACTATTGATTATTAAAAAATAGATCGCATACATCTTTTTTTATGTTTGAAGTGATAATAGTAGGGTAGTATTTGTTAGATGCACTAGACAACTAAGAGTGGGGGTAAATGAGTTGTATATTAAAACATTCAATCCCTCATTAACTTTCAAACCCTTATCAAACTTTAAACCCTCATTAAGCATTAACATAATGTAAATATGTGAAACAATAATGAAAACACAACTATACATAAGAGAACACCATATTTACATGGAAAATCCTAAGAAGGGAAAAACCATGATGAGGATTAGCTCACATATATATGAATAACAACATTGAATACAATTAAGCTCATTTCCAAGGAATCACTACCTAGAAAAGAAGAAAGGCTCACTATCAGGTGGAGCCAAGGGATCACCATCCAAAAGAAAGACGAATAGAAGAAACTGTTATAGAGAGATTCACTATCTCATAGCAACAGGAAAATCCATCACTACAACTCTATGTCATTTGCAACCTTTGGCTCATTGTCTCTAGCAACTTCAAGCACACTGAAAATGTAGACACCTTTTTCTCACTACATCCGAAGTGATATACATTAATCTCAGACTCATATAACCACACTTGATCATATTCACATCTTTCACTTGCCACACCCTCAACACAAACTCCATCCCACATTTATACTATTTGTGACCTAAAAAATATTAATTAGGTTGGTCTTAATGAAATGTATGCACCTCAAATGTGCAACCACTAAATAGGTCAACACCAAACACTTTCATGGTGGAAATAAGTGAAGGAAAATCATGCCAAGGGTTAACTAGAACCCAAATATATATCAACACACTACTCATCACATTTGCAATCAAGAATCTCTACAATTAACACTAGCACGCCAAGTTGGCCAATCCTCCACTAACACTAACAAGTGACCACATACATACTTCTTGAAGTCTGAAAACAACATGTGGACCACAAAGAAACACTTCAAAACATCCACACAACATCCTAGAATATTCCAACATCATCATACTACACTACACCATTGTGGCAACCACTTGAAACAAAGATTACTTTCATATTGTGCATCAAGATGCACTACCACTGAACTTCCAACATAAGAACTAAACTTGCAGAGTATCTCAACACCAAAAATTCCAAGGGGAAGGTAAATACAAAAATATAAGTATGTTCCCAAATCTTCAAGACAAGAAACCTCACTACGACTTAGAAATGTAAAGCAATCTCATTTCTCCTAGACAACCTTCTTCACAAAAAAACACACTGTCAAACACAACTTTCTCTACTGCACGATCCAAAACCTAAAATTCTGGATATACATCTTTGTTTATATTTGTAGGTGATAACAGTAGGGTAGTATTAGCTATGACTATTTACATCTTACATAACATGATACATATGCTTAATAGATTATATATTACATAGAATGATATAGCTTCTCAATAATTATAATTTTAGGGTCCAAGAACCCTTTCTTGACTAACTATATTAACAATTAATCAGGTAATGGCTCATATCCACCATTAAATTATTATTTTTTACATGTACGTAAAAATCACTAGTGGGTCTCATATTATTGAACCTATATATCCCTTATATAGATAAAATTATACTTTATGACATTTGATTAGCATAACCCCAATACATATTTTATACACAACAATGTTTAATATATATATGGGCGGGTTTAATTCGACCTAACACTATTTTCATACATAATAGTATCATGTTATTTGCATGGAATATTTACATGCAAAGCATAGCAGTATGATACTTTATTAACCAAAGTGTATACATTTTGACTATCTCTAACATAGTAAACACATATTGCTGGAAAAAAAATATTACACTATTATAAAATACAACTAAATTTTTTAGATATTTAAGAATTTATATGGAAAAAGGTTATATATAATAAAATTATAATATAGATATATGTGTATGTATTTGACACACACACATATGTATATTGTATACAAAATCTCTCAACAAAATTATATAGCAAATATAATGATAAAGTCTTATTCAACTTCCATAACTTCAAGAAATAAGAAAAAATAGAAAAATATATTATTGGGTTATATCCTCGAAGGCAGTTTCACCCTACTAAATCATAATATTTTTAAAAAAAATTAGAGTGTACTATATAATAGTGTTATGGCATAAAATTGCACCTGTATGCAATTTCCCATAACACCACCCTTACCTTAGCCTTATAAATCAATAATGCTAAATCATGTCATCCTAAGCCTCCATTCATGTTAGTACCATGCCATTTTCTATCAGTGAGGGAATTTTGACTAGGAAACTTCCACACCATGCAGACGTTTACATATCATGTGAATGTCCCTGACATATTCTCGAGTTAGTGGATGTTGGGACGTTATACTTCCTATCACCTGAGAAGTGTAATGCCCCCTATGATTGCAGACCCATCTAAAACTGACTCTTTTACCTCCAAACTTCCATTTTGAACTTACATTCTCATTTTGTTCAACATGAATCACATTCCACTCACTTCACTCTAATTCTTCCACTGCATTCTTGCTCATTCTCTTCTCTCTTTACACTAGTAGAATTTGGCAAAAAAATGACTATGTGACTAAAAATTTTAGTCACAACAACTAAAAATGACTAAATTCTACTCATTTTTTGCAACTCAACTATAAATGAGTAAATAAATGACTAATTTGATCTTTGAATTAAAAAAATTTAGTCATAAAAATAAAAATGAATAAATAGTTAGTCATCAAATCCAAATTAGACAAAAAAAATTTAAAAAAATTCGACCAATTATTGGCATGATGTATTCATGCACACGATGTATTGGCACGATTATTCATGCTCATTGTAGATTCATTCATCTCGTTCATTACAGATTCATTCATCTCACTTGACCTCACTTCATTCATTAGCATGGAATGATGCGTTTTAATCAATTATAATAGCTACTTGCATGGGCGATAAGGATTTAGAGAGGACCTAGAGACTTCTGAAAAGGTGGGCAAGGGCAAGGAATTCAGAGTTTGCTACAAAAAATTTGAATTCGTCGAGGCCCTTTGTAGTGAAATCAGATTTGGAGACGCCCTCTATAGTGAATTCAGAGGTAATTTGAAACCCTCATTACATTAAACACAAATTCTAAATGCTCATTACAATCTACTACTCTTAATAATGTTCTTTTACAATATTGCCACTATTCTACTTCATAATGTGTTTGGGTTAAATATAATAAAACTTGGGTGTTAGCGCCAAAATAGAATTTCCTCAAAAAAATTTGATACATTTTCATTGCAAGCGCAAACTATCCTTGTGCAAAGTAAACATGTCCTAGATCTACCCACACATTAGGAATCTGAACAAGGATGTTTCCTATAGCAACTTCTTGTACCTATGTAAATATTTCCTTTGCAATATCAAATAGACCCCTTTCAACTAGCACAATGGCTTCCCCATTTGTAACATAAACATTTCCTAGTCTTTATGCCAACACTTTACAATGCCTGCCCCATTTTCCACATAAACATTTTCACTGCAAGTGAAAACTATCCTTGTGCAAAGTAAACATGTGCTAGATTTACCCACACATCAAGCATCTAAACAAATATGTTTCTTGCAACAACTTCTTGTACCTGTGTAAAATTTCCTTTGCAATACCAAATTGACCCCTTTTAGCTAGCACAATGGCTGCGCCCACAATAAAAATTTCCTAGTCTTTGTGCCAACACTTAATTGGCCCCTTTTATGACATTAAGATCCTCTTGATTTATTATTATACTCCTATTTTCCAAGAGAAAAATCCCCAAGGCCCATGGGAAATGAACGATGAGCATTTGAGTTTCAACTTGGTTTCATTTCAAAAAGGGGAGATTACATTGTACAAGATTTGTTTAATAGAAAAATAATTTAATCCACCTATTTGGGACTATAAAATAAAAATAGATGAATTAATCTATTTTCAATTAAAGGTTCTTTTAATCTAGAATCTGATAGAAAGATAAAGCATAATACATTGAAGGACACAAAAAATGTTCTAAAATAAAGACTAAAATAGGCTGCATATAAAAAACAAGAAAAAGGAAAAATGAAAAGATAACATACAGATGATTCATTTGAGGTTTTAAATAAGATCTCATTTAACTATGTCAAATGGATTTGGAAGCGACAAAGCATATTTAATTGATAAAATTTTGAGGTAGCTCATCCATCATCATTGTATGCATCATCTTCTCTTGGAATCTATTTCTATAATGCACCAATCCTAGAATTGATTGGGGATGCACTTAAGGTGGATAAAAACTCATCAAATTCTTTATGTATGCTTGGAAACATGGAACTGAAAACAAATGACTAGCTTAAAGCAAAAGAAACAATTAAAGTAACATGCCAAGTTGTCTTGGCTAATGAAGCAAAATGAAAAGCTAATGAAGAACAAAGGATTCAGATGGAAAGGAGAAAGCAAGAGGAATAACTTCACTGGGTGATGCAACAAGAGGAGCAATTTGAATGTGTGAAGGAATTATGGAAGAGTAAGTGTAAGGATAGGGATGATGATGATGATGAGGCTGGTCAGTTTGAGAAGAAACAAAAGAAGGAAAAGAAGAAAAAGAAGGATAAGGACCACAAGACTTATGATTCTTATATGGAGGAACTTGATGTTGCCATGGAAGGTGAGGAAAATTATATGAGTGATAAGGCACAAGATGATGCAAAAAATTCCCAAGATCTTCTTACAGCTGCGAGTCTAGAAGACTCTAATGATGGTGTGACAAATTCTCCAGTTTCACCAGAATCATGAATGATACATGCATACTCTGATTTTAAAGATGATGAACCATTGTAGAAATAAAGTCTGAGAGAAGATGATCCATATGATGATGATGTCTAGGCTTCTTGAGCTTTAACCAAGCCTAGCTCCTACTTTTCAAGAGAAAAATCCCCAACGCCCATGGGGAATGAATGATGAGAATTTGAGTTTCAACAGATTCTAAGAGAAGATGACACATACAATTATGATGGATAGGCTACCTCAAAATTTTATTCAATAAAATATGCTTTTTCCCTTACAAATCCATTTGACATATTTAAATGAGATCTTATCAAAAAGCTCAAATGAGTCATTTGTATGTTATCTTTTTATTTTTCCCCTTTCTTGTTTTTTATGGGAAACCTGTTTTAGTCTATTCAAACTCAAATGATCATCATGTGGCAAGAGACATTGCACAAGTCATCTGGTGTTGTCATTGATTGAAACCCTAGTTTGTGATTCAATCCACACGTCAGTATTTGTTCGTACCGAAAGTTAGATTGAAGTTTTGTGTTAACTTTCAAAGTTAGAACAAAGCATCCGACAAAATTGTGTTCATTGATTCATATGCAAATTTTATGTTATCATTTTGTGTTGTGCATCTCAGGGAAGATATTTCGATGTATGAACTATGTTATCTTTGAATCTTAGAGCCTTGTATCAATTGTTGTGCAAGTTAGAAGATCTGGATGATTGATTTTTTGTTTAACAGTGCAAGAAGGCCGACTTGATGATTGTAGCATGTTGTGGATATTTGAGGCAAAATTGTTTGAAGTGTTTTCATGTTTGAGGATATTGTTTTGGGTCCTCACTATGTTGTGGCTGACTCTGGTTGGTGTGCATTGAAAATTATTTGTGGATTGTGCCAACAACTTGTAAATATTTTGTATTTTGTTGAAGCCAACATATGGTTGGTGTAATTCCTAATTGCAAATATATATAAGAAATTTCTCATATCATTTTGAGGTGTGTTGATGTGTGTTGTGATGTGATGCAAAATTCAAAATCATTGTAGAGCGATTGTACATAGTTTCACTTGTGCAAAAAAAGATTTGTGATCTGAATTAAAGCAAATAGAGCAAAAGAGAAAAATCAGATAGAAGGTCAAGAATGCGATTGATGTGCTTAACAAAAACTAAAATAAGGAATTAGCAAATGTTATTCTCTTAGTTCAAATCTTCTGGATGTAATCCAAATTATTTTGTAAGACAGTGAGTCTTCTTTTATATCTGAGCAATGAGCTCTAGGAAGTGTGCCTGAATGCATGTGCATTCTCCTTTTGTAAACACTTATATTTGAGTATACTCATATTGTGGATTGACCTCCACCATAGTTTTTCCCCTAATAGTTTTTCCACATTAAAATTCCTTGTGTTATGGTGTTGTGGTTGATTGCTTTGTGTTCTTGCATCTTACTTTTGGTTCAATGTTATAGGTGGTTTAAAGATCAGATTGATAAAGTTAAATTTTGTAGCACACTAATTCACCCCCCCTCTCAATGTTCCTCAATTCCAAAAATTCGTATCAGAGCCTAGTTGCTTAGAAGAAGTTTAAAAGCTTGGGGAAGATCTAGGAAAGTGATTCAATGGATTCAAGCAGTCTTCAACAACAAATTTTGGTGGCTCTAGATTATCTTCATCAGTCCAAGTCTGAAGTCCAGGAATTGTAGGCAAGCCTCATGAATGCTAATAAATTCATTCAATCATTGAAAGATAAAATAAATGAGTCAAGGGAAAAGAGAAAGGAACTCTATGATCAACTTAAACAGAAAGAAGGTAAGAGCATGGAAGGTGAACACCTGAGTCAAGCCTTGAAGGAAAAGATAGAAGAATGTGAAAAGTTTGCCAAAGATAATGTTGTCCTGAAGCATGAGATGGAATCTATTGTGATGAGGATGACCAAGGAGATTAAAGACAAAAAGAAGAATAAAGTGAATCTTCCTCAGTCCTTGAAAGAGAAATCTAAAGAATGCAGCTGAATTACTAATGGATTCAATCAGTTGGAGCTTGAATTGGAACAATCCAGAAATAATGAAGAAGAGCTTGAAAGGTAGATTGTTACTCTTTGAGATGAAATTTCTACTGTAAATGAATTCAAGGAAAAGTTCAAGATTAGCTCAGCCAAGTTTGATGAACTGATTAAAAGTTAGAGGACTGGAAGTGACAAGTGAGTTCTTGGATATGAGAAAGGAGAAAGATCCAGATTTGGACAAAGGAGATTTAGGCAAGGAAATCAGATGAACAAAGCTAGAAGGTATCCGGTAAGACAACCTAATGCTCAAAAGTTCAATGGTTATTGTTTTGTTTGCAATAAATTTGGTCATATGGCTGCTCAATGCAGAAGTAGAATGAATCCAAGTGGTCCATCATTCTCTAGTCAATGTTTCAATTGAAATAAGTATGGTTATAAGTTAGTTGAATGCAAAAATATGTCAAAAAACTTTCTCAATAGAGATGTCAGATGTTATACCTACAATAGATTTGGTCATATTGCTAACTAGTGCAGATCAAGAGAAAATCAATGGAACAACTAGTCTGGACAAAGAAATGTGGTGTGCTACAATTGCAACAAATCCGGTCACATTGATATATTTTGTAGTAGAAAGGGTCCGGTAGATCAAAGGAAAAATATGCAGAAGGATGAAAAGGGAAAAGGGAAAGTTACTACAGATGAGATCAGGAAGCAAATGAAGAAGACACAGGTGAAGAAGAGTTCTTCTGTTGTAGGAAATGAGCCAGCACCAGAATCTGGTACTAGAAATTCCTCTGGGAATTAGTTTATGGCCTCTGGCCTAGGGGGAGTTCTCAAGAAAATCATTTAACCCCCTTGTTGGTATTTGGTACCAGAATGTGGCAGATTGCAATAATTGCACTAGTAATGTACACATGTTTTGGGGTCTCTTATGGAGGAGATCTATGCAAAATTGAAGGTCCACAGAAGAATTTTCTTTCACAGTCTGTGAAAATAGGGTATCCGAAAGACCTAGGGAAAAAGAATTTATTGTGATGAAAAAGTTAGGTGCGAGAATGGGGTATGTGCAGGATCATCATGGAAAAAATAAGCCCTTAAGTGACAATAAAATTTAGAAAAATCAGAGTTAGGCAACTTGACGTAAAAATTTGAATAAGTTATCTATATTATTTCAAAAATATGTAAGAATAGAATCTATATCAAATTGAATGTAGTTTCTAAACTACTAGGTTTTTTTTAAAATCTATTTGGTGAAAATTTGAAATTTCAATGTAGTAGCACTTAAATTTCGGGAAAAATAAGAAGTAGTCTAACCACCTAACCACAATAAAATAATAATATTTTTTATAATATTTTAGATATAAGTAGAGGACTCATGTCCGATGTGATGCATATTTTTTTGTAATTTTTTTCCAAGTAAATAATTAATTATGAATTTTTTATTACAAATTTTAAAAAATATAAAAACTAGTATGTCTGACCACCTTAACTTGGTCAAAAATTTGTGAAATTCAACTCTTTTTTTTAATCCTATAGTATGCAAAACATAGAATGTGACGCATGTTTTGGATTCAAAAAATGTGATACCATTTGAAAGTTATAGATGTTTTTCAATTAGCCTATCAATCAGGACTTTAGTCGTAATTCAAATAGGAAATGAATAATAATTATTTATTAAATTCAAAGTAAAACATAATTTATATTGGTGGAAAGCTGAGAATCTCCTTAAAAAACCCTTTTTATTTCATCAATTTTGGGTTAAAAAAAGTCATCAACCACATACCCTACACATACCCATCATATCACCACTTTTTGGCCCATCATGATCTTGCACATACCCAATGATAAAAAGTCATTTTTATCCCTCATTTGTCACATTGCATTTTGAGAAGAAGTTTGGAGAGCTCTATAAGAAAAATTCGGCAAGATACAAGTTTGAAGGAAATTCGGAGATCAAGCCCTAATCTAGCGAAAGGTATTTATCTGTAAAATCATCAACTTGAAAATTTTGGAAATGGTTGCTCCATTGGTTGTCAATATTAAGGATAGGCCCCGTCCAAAATTCAAATGGCACTCGTTCAAATCCATCGAGACAAAACGATTAGGTGAATTTTCTTCCATTCCGTATGGTGTTTTGCATATCAAAGACATTAGGGCATACATTCATGCGAATGTTGAAGAATTAGGAAGCTCCCAGTTGCTAAATTTGTATACCAATCATATTGTGGGAGAAGATTTCTATCTAAAACTTGAATTTAAAACTTTGGAAGAGAAGAAGTTCACTTAGATTGTGAAATTTCCCATGTTCAAAGAAAATGAATGGGTTTAGTATATATTGAGTTGAATGCATGTCGAGTTCATGTGGTTAAGTTATCCTTTCAAGATTACAAAGGAAGCTATAAGGATTGTTACTAGTTTGAATTCATCCGGTGGGTTGCCAGCATTGAAATCTATGAAGAACCAAACAGTTACAAATGCAACTGGTTTAGTTTTTGACAAGAGATCCATGACAATCAATGATATCATCGAAGTGGATGTTAGATTTGTCTGTATGGTCATTGGGTAAAAAATTTATCAATGCAGCTGAGATAATTCTGTATCTGGTACAACAATCTATGCAACATATCAGATGGTCAAAGAAAATGCAGAATATGACCTATGTGAGTTACTCTAGAGCCAACTAATTGAGAATGTTGGAAAATTCAAGAAGGATAAGAAGAATTCTTTCAAGTATGGTAATCTGATGCTATGTTTACTCTTCTACTTCATGAATGAAGTTCTGGGAGTTGGAAAAGTGCAATGGAAAAGTGATAAATCGGTAGCTATTCAAATTAGAGACATCTTGTATGGAATTGATGTCAACAAAGCTAGAAAAATTGCTATTTGGGATTGTTTCAAGAGTTTTCAAAATGAAATGCAAGCCAAGGAAAGGATTCCTACTTCTATTGTGGAAAAATATAAGGATATAATTGCTCCATGGTCTATATTGATCAATGCTTAATGGAAGCTATAGAACCTAGAATAGTGTGGATAATGCCTATGGGTTATGAGGTTGAGGGACACATTTTGGAGTTGTATGCTCAAAACCTATTGAGTAAACCTCGAGATCCAACAAAAGAAATGTTTGGTACCTTTGAGGAAAAGGATATGCAAGTGCATGAAAATTTGAAGAAGCCTATGATAATCCGGAAGGTGAGAAAGGAAGTTGAAGCTTTTGCAAAAAGCATGGGTATATCAGCTAAAGATGTAAGGGAAGCTAGGAGGAAAAGAGAACAAGATGAAGCAGGAGAGATAGCTAGAACTGAGTTTGCTAGTCCAACAACATCCTTTTCCATATCTAGATCCACAAGGAGCTCCACTCTCTAATCCAGTCCTACAAATAAATCAAGCCTTGTAAAAGCTCAAGTCAAGACATCTGGTAGAGAAGGAAAGAGGAAGAAGGACAAGAGCACAAGAGTCTATGTTGTTTTAGAAGATGAAGAAACTGAATCTGATGAAGAGGTAAGAGAAATCAAGCATAAAAGTCTCAAAAGCATCTAAAGTCTCTAAGGAAAATCCCTTTGGTGAAGAAAAAGCAAAGAAAAAGATGAAAACTGATAAATTAGGTATGTCTATAGAAGAAGTGGAAAAAGCTTTGATTAAGGATGGTAATCTTAGGCCACTTTGTGAATGGTATGACACCTTTTATAGTGTTGGTCAAAGAATTCTTGAGGAAGCTACAATAAAGTATTTGAATAATTTAGTATGACTCTCATTGAAATAATGTTTGAGTTACCTAAAGGTCTATATCAAGTCTTAGAAATGAGGAGAGTGAATGCAAGAATTGAAGAAGAGCAAATGAGAGAACAAACACTTGTTGATCTGTGTCTGGTAATGTCAATGGATGAAATGAAGAAGATCCTAAGTGATGCTAAGAAGGATTTTAAGAGAAAGACAAGGGTGAACAAGTTGATGATTGGACAAACTGAAGAAGTTGTAAAAGACACTAAGAAAATCCTTAAGGCAGTTTTGTTGAAAAATAAGTATAATGTTGTTTATGAAGAAGTTGAAGATGCTCCATCTAGTTCAGTAAATGAAGAAGGAAAAGAAGACACATTTGAGGATACTCTAAATCCTCTTGACATGCAAGATGCCAAAATACATATGGAAACTGAAGCTCCTAAAGAGATGTCAAGTGAAGAAGTAGAGATTCCTGAAGCCAAGGAAGAATCAATGATTGAAGAAAAGAAGGTTGAAGTGAAGGAGATTCCTGTGGAAGCAAGAGACACTGCTAAGGTAGTAAAGGAGTTTTTGGAGGAGCAACATGAGTTTGATCCTGAACTAGTTAAAGGTCCTATCAACTTGGCCACTCTATCTCCTATTGAGAAACTAAAGGTAGCATCATTTTCTTAGGCCAAGGCAAGGAAGGAAATTATAAAATCTCACATTGAGGATAGTGAGCTGTTAAATCTTGCATTTGGTATCTTGGAGAAGATCATGCCTACATATGTGAAGGATTCATCTAATTCTCCATCCGGTTAGCTAAAGAAACTTTTCAATTCTGTAAGTACTCACTTTGAGTCACTTGAAAAGTTAGCTATGGATAAGGTTCAGAAGGAATTTGATGCTAAAAGGTTCAATAGATTGAAGGGGATGATTGCTAATGATAAATATTTTTTACCTACCTATGTAAAGAATATTCAAGGTGCTTTATTTGAAGGTGGAAAATTTAGAAATCATGCTTATCATTGTCAAAATTCATTGAGGACACTGAAAAGAAAATAAAGGAATATGAGAAACAATTCACAAATATTTCTCAAGCATTTTATCCTCTAGCTGTTTTTGTGAATAAGCAAGAAGGTCAAGTCATATCCCTGCTTGACAAAATCAAAAAATTTGAAGCATGAAGAAGGAATTTTTTTTGAGAAAGTATGTGAGCTTGGAGGACTAATTGGTCCTAAGATGGAGACAATGCTTAGTGCATTGAAGGAACTATAGGATGCTATGGCTATCAGTGATCCGAAAAACCTTGAGTCAATAGAGATGCAATCCCATCTGTTATGTGGTCACATGACTATTTTGGAGAGTCTCAAAAAGGGTTGGGACACTAGTTGTAGGTTTTTCAAGAGTAATTTTGCAGACATATTCAAGTTTATGTAAGTTGTAGAAGCATGTTTGTACATATGCAATTTTTTCATAACAATTTTTTTTATTTTTCGTATGTGGATTTCCCACCTTTGCCATTGATGTCAAAGGGGGAGAGTGGGACAGTGAAAAATGTCATAATCATCTCGGGGGGAGTTGTGTTTAGAAGTTTTGAAATTTGGCAGTCTATTCATGTTGGTACTGATCCAACACTTAGTCATTTTTCACTAAGTGTTGCCATCAATGAAAAATGGGGAGATTTTTGGAAAGAGACACTGCACAAGTCATCTGGTGTTGTCATTGATGGAAACCCTAGTCAGTGATTTGATCCGCACATCAATATTTTTCTGTACCAAAAGCCAGATTGAAGTTTTGTGTTAATTGTCAAAGTTAGAACAAAGGATCTGTCAGAATTGTGTTCATCAATTCATATGAAAAATTTATGTTATCATTTTTTGTTGTGGATCTCAAGGAAGATATTCAATGTATGAACCATGTTATATTTGAATCTTAGAGCCTCGTATATATTGGTGTGCAAGTTAGAAGATCTGGTTGATTGCTTTTCTATTTAACAGTGCAAGAAGGTTGACTTGATGATTGTAGCATGTTGTGGATCTTCGAGGAAAAGTTTTTTTGAAGTTTTTTTATGTTTGAGGATATTTTTTTGGGTCCTCACTATGTTGTGGTTGACTTTGGTTGGTGCGCATTGAAAATTATTTGTGGATTGAGCTGACAGTTTGTAAATATTTTGTATTTTGTTGAAGTCGACATATGGTTGATGTAATTCGTAATTGCGGATATATATAAGGAATTGCTCATATCATTTTGAGGTGTGTTGATGTGTGTTGCGATGTGATGTGAAATTTAGAAGCATTGTAGAGCGATTGTGCATAGTTTCACTTATGTAGAAAAATATTTGTGATATGAATTAAAGTAGACAAAGCAAAAGAGAAGAATTAGACAAAAGGTCAAGAATGTGATTTATGTGCTTAACTGGAACTGAAATGAGGCATTAGAAGAAGCTATTCTCTCAATTCAAATCTTCTGGATGTAATCCAAATTCTTTTGTAAGACAGTGAGTCTTCTTTTGTATCTGAGCAGTGAGCTCTAGGCAGTGTGCCTAAATGCATGTGCATTCTCCTTTTGTAAACACTTATATTTGAGTATACTCATATTGCGGATTGACCTCCACTGTGTTTTTCCCCTAATAGGGTTTCCTTGTAAAAAATCCTTCTATTATGGTGTTGTGGTTGATTGCTTTGTGTTCTTGCATCTTACTTTTGGTTCAATGTTATAAGTGGTTTAAAGATCAGATTAATAAAGTTAAATTTTGTAGAACACTTTTTCACCCCCCCTCTCAGTGTTCCTTGATTCCAACGCATCATTAATTTCCCATGGGCCTTGGGGATTTGTGTTTTGGAAAATAGGAGCTAGGTTTGATTAAAGCTCAGGAAGCCTAGACATCATCATCAGATGGATCATCTTCTCTCAGACCCTGTTTCTGCAGTGGTTCATCATCTTTAGAATCAGAGTATGCATGTCTCCTTAATGATTTTGTTGAAACTAGAGAATTTTTCTTGCCATCATTAGATTCTTCTAGATCTACAACTGCAAGAAGATCTTGGGCATTTTCTGCATCATCTTGTGCCTTTTCACTCATATAGTTTTCCTCATCTTCCATGGAAACATGAAGTTACTCCATATAAGAATCATAAGCCTTGTGGTCCTTATCCTTCTTTTTCTTCTTTTCCTTCTTTTGTTTCTTCTTAGACTGACTAGCCTCATCATCATCATTATCCTTGTCCTTACAATTACTCTTCCTTCACACATTCAAATTTCCCCTCTTGTTACATCACCATCCAAATTTATTCCTCTTGATTTCTCCTTTCCATCTAAATCCTTTGTTCTTCATCAACTTTTCATTTTACTTCATTAGCCAAGACAACTTGGCATGCTAATTTAATTTTTTCTTTTGCTTTAATCCATTCATCTATTTTTAGTTCCATGTTGCCAAGCATACATGAAACATTTGATGATTTTTTATCCACCTTAAGTGCATCCCTAATCAATTATAGGCTTGGTGCATTGTAGAAATAGATTCCAAGAGAAGATGATGCATAAAATGATGATGGATAAGCTACCTCAAAATTTTAGTCAATAAAATATGCTTTGTCCCTTCCAAACCCATTTGAAATAGTTAAATGAGATCTTATCAAAAACCTCAAATGAATCATTTTTATGTTATCTTTTCATTTTTTATCTTTCTTGTTTCTTATGGGCAACCTATTTTAGTCTTTATTTTAGAACATTTTTTGTGTCCTTCAATGTATTATGCTTTATCTTTCTATCAAATTTTAGATTAAAAGACCCTTTAATTGAAAATAGATTAATTCATCTATTTTTATTTTATAGTCCCAAATAGGTGGATTAAATTATTCTTCTATTAACAAATCTTATACAATGTAATGCCCCCTTTTCGAAATGAAAGCAAGTTGAAACTCAAATGCTCATCGTTCATTTCCCATGGGCCTTGGGCATTTTTATTTTGGAAAATAGGTGCTAGGTTTGGTTAAAGCTTAGGAAGCCTAGACATCATCATCATATGGATCAAATTCTCTCAGAATTTGTTTTTGAAATGGTTCATCGTCTTTAGAATCATAGTATGCATGTCGCCTTCATGATTTTGTTAAAACTCGAGAATTTGTCTCACCATCATTAGAGTCTTCTAGACCTATAGCTGCAAGAAGATCTTGGGAATTTTTTGCATCATCTTGTGCCTTATCACTCATAGAATTTTCCTCATATTCCATGGAAACTTAAGGTTCCTCCATATAAGAATCATAAGCCTTTTGGTCCTTATCCTTCTTCTTTTTCTTCTTGTCCTTCTTCTGTTTCTTCTTCGACTGACCAACCTCATCATTGTCATCATCCCTATCCTTATGCTTACTCTTTCATAATTCCTCCACACGTTCAAATTGATCCTCTCGGTTCATCACCTTCCAAATTTATTCCTCTTTCTTTCTCCTTTCCATATGAATCCTTCATTCCTCATCAACTTTTCATTTTGTTTCATCAGCCAAGACAAGTTAGTGTTCTACTTTAATTATTTCTTTTGCTTTAAGATAGTCATATGTTTCAGTTCCATGTTTCCAAGCATACATAAATAATTTGATGGGTTTTCATCCACCTTAAGTGCATTCCCAATCAATTCTAGAATTATTTGGATCTCATTCTAAGTCTAATCCATGGTTGCAAGACATATATATGCATCCACATAATCAAGAAACTTGAACAATTATGTCATGTATAAAAGATTTGATTTATTAGTATCATGTAGTTGTTCAAACATCCTAGCAATATTAAATAGTGTTGTGACTTTATTCCATGGTAACTCAAGTGAAGCACCAACTTCTTCTAGTTGATGGAAGAATTCCATATCCTTTAAGCACATAAAAGGAACTGCAAAATTGGCACTAGGGATTTTATTTATGACTTCCACCCAAATTCCATTTCCTAATGCCTCAATAAAAGTTTGTTGAGCCAACTCTAGTTCATCACGCTCAAAATGAAGAACCCCAATGTTGTTTAACAATTCAATGGGTACTTCTCTGCTCTTCTTCAGAAGAGACTTTACTATCTTAAGAGAATCTAAGGCTGCATTGGGGTCTATCACTATTAATAACTCACCCATCTTGATAAATGCATGGGCATCATGTGGATCTATGCGAGTTGTGTTTCTTAAAATTTCTGAAGCCTTCTCTGTCTGCCCTTGTTGATTATATATATGGCCTAAAAATTTTAAGCTCTCATAGTTCTTAGGGTGGACCTCCATAACCTTTTCAAAATTTGAGAGAGATCTCTTAAGATCTCCCAACTTCAATTGAACCTATCCATAAAATCCTGTGGCCTATGGATTTCCTTGACTGATGCCATGTAGTAGCAATCAGTGGTGTCATAATCACCTTTACTATGATAATATCATGCAATATTATAATATGAATGAGATTTCATGAGAGGGTGGTCAGTTGAAACAAGAGCTATCTCAGTCAACTGTTCCACAAGAAAATATTGCCCTGTGAAGAAAAAATGGTTTGCTAAATGATTCAATTCCATTGCACAGTATGGGTATAATTCAAAGGCTCTATACATCTTTTCCATTCCTTCATGAACACTACCTTTTTCACTAATTGTGAGAATCCTACAATTAAAAAATGCACAAAACTAACCATAGATATTTTTCCCCATTTCAAATAGCAAAATTGCCAAAAAAAATGCATTTAAAACCTATAAAAAAATGCAAATAAAATCACACTGATTTTTTCACCAAAAAAAAACCATGAGACAATATCTTGTTGCTTACTATTATGCTTTGATAGATTTTTTCCAAGCATCCATAGCTTGTTTGAAATCACCCTTTTTAGGCTTCTAGCCATATCAACAAGGTAGTGAACTGTTTGATAAAATGTTTTGGTAGATATGTATGAAAAATGTGGTAGCATAGACAAGGAAATGAACTTTGGAAAAATTCCTCAAAGAAATGTGGTCTCATGGTGATGGAATGCCATGAATAATGCCATGACAAGAAATTGTTATGGATTTTCATGGCATTCCATCACTATTGGAACACATTTCTTTGAGGCATTTTTTCAACCAGTTCACTGCCTTGTCTATGCTATTGCTTACTATTATGCTTTGATATATTTTTTCCAAGCATCCATAGCTTGTTAGAAAACACTTGTTTTAGGATTTTAGCAATAGCAACAAGGTAGTGAATTGTTTGATAAAATGCTTTGGTAGACAATATGTATGAAAAATATGGTAGCACAAACAAGGAAGTGAACTATTTGAAAAAATGCCTCAAAGAAATGTGGTCTCATGGAATGCCATGACAAGCAAATGCAATTGATAGCTGCTCCTAGTTATTAGTTATGCAATGTGAAGTAATTGCATAACTACTTAGGTTGACTTTCTAAAAACTATATTGCAATTGAAATTTTTTCATCTATTAGCATCTAGTTATTAGTTATGCAATGTGAAGTAATGCTTTGAGTTTGAAAGATTTGAAATACAATATAATCAATAATATGGATGATTACGAACAAATAATTGATACCAATTCATAATATACCCCTATATTCCAACCTAAAATACATAAAAAATCCAATCATACACAGTATTATCAACAAATAATAAGACCAGAATTCAAGCACCAAATTAAATCTTCTTGTCCATTGATTTCTTCAAATAGATATTACAATATAGCATATGTCTTCTCATATATGTTTCTATAAATGCCTATGATGATGATATCAAAATTCGGTTTTGGTTTCTCTTTTATAAGAGAAGAAACAAGCTTCAGGCTGTTACAAAATATGGCATCTTTTCAAAATTCATGCATCTTCGTATAAACTAAACTAAATATTAGTTTTTCTTAAAACATAAAATAGAGAAAGTAGCTAACCAATGAATTCCACAACACTCATGACACCATAGTTCGTTAATCTCCATAAGGCACCCATGATCACTGAAGATTTGTTCAAGGTCCTTTCTCCATATTAGTGTATCTAAATGTGTGGTTCTTCCACTGTGACAACCCAAAGGCCTACTGTTTGGGGGAGGAACCATATACCTCTACTCCCACTCATACACTGTATAATCATGTGGCCATTTGTATTCTTGAATTTTCAATATATTTGCAAGGTGAATCTTCCATTGGCTATCTAGTAATGCCTTTCCATCCATGATAAACTAAGAATATCTATCATCCAACACTATTACTCCATCCATGATTAAGTCGAACCTGTCAAGACTCAACTCACCATCCTTTTGTATGTGAGTGATGCATTGTGGAACAATCTAGCCAAATTCACTCTTCTATTCATTGAGGTCCTTCAGTTGGTCATCATTTTTCAATAGTTTTGGCACAAATCACTGATTGAGAGTATTAAATGAATCTATTCTTGTTTTGATCTTTTGGTCCTCTCCTAGCATAAATTGGAATTCATCTATAATTTTTTTGGCCATCTACTCTATAGGTTTTAATGTTGTAGGAGCCTCAATACTCTGTATGATTTTGCACAAGGTTACCAATGTGTGGTGTATGGGATGCCAGTTCTTAAAAAGGGGATGCAGTATGGGTAGACATGTTTTCATCTGATCAATTGCCTATGTTAGTGAGCTGTAGCAATCATACACACTTTCCAACTTATCCATAATTAGCTTTATCCTATGCTCAAGGACCTTCTCTAAACATTGCATATTTTCTTATTCACTCCTTCCTTACCCTCATTTTTGGCTTTCTTTAACTCTTCAATCTCCTATCTAAGAATGCTCACTTTTTTAGTAGAATAAATTTCTATATGAATTGGTGGAGTAGGAGGATGTTGGTATAACATTGTTTCATTGTTCTATGAGGGGCCTGCACCTTTCAATTGTTCCTTCAACTTCACATTTTCTATGAATAATTTATTGACTTCATCATTTAAAAACTTTTTTTCCTTTTCGTACTCTCCCCATCTAGCTTTCATCTCCTTAACTATAGCTCGGGTGAGCATATTTGAATGCATTGTCATGGTTGCACCTTCTAGAGGAGATGTATCCTTGAATGTTTTCATAGTAGTTGTCCCTTTCATTTCCTGCACTACATCTAGTAACCTTGGTTTTTGTGTACTCTTTTGTTTGGCCCAAAATGCCAAGGTTTCAATCTTAGGGTTATACCCTATGCTACTTACCCCTTCATCTAAGTTAAACTCAATAATCAACATTGGGTCCTCTTGTGTTCTCACTTGATCAAGTAAAAAAAATTCTTTAATTTTGTACTAGGGACAATAAGTATATTAGATTTCAAAATCATCTCTTTAGCCTCCTGTGGGCTAACATCAATATTATCAATCCTTAATTCATTAAAAGTTTGGGCTACTATCTGATCATGTTGGGATTCCTCAACTCCCATCTTATTTATATCAACCCTTGCTTCAAACTCTCTCATTTTCATCTTAATCCAAAAGTCTTTAAATTCAAGGGTTTTGATAAATTCATCATCTTCTAAGAACTTGTGACTACAACTACCTTGTCATCCTCATGCATTTCTCTTTCTCCTTGTACCTCAATATCGGTTCTAGCTTTAGGTCCGTGGGCTTTAGTTTCAAGCATAGGTTGGTCCACTTCAAAATCATCCTTGAAATGTCTTAACACATTATATTCTTCTTCTGTATCTCCAACCTCCTCACTTATTTCATAGGAAACAAGTGGGTCTATCTCTTGTGTCTTTTGTTTTTTAGAAGGTGGTTGTTTAGGAGGTGATCCTGGAGAAGCATGACATACTAAAATAGTATCCATAGTTGGTTCTGTAATTACAATACCACTCGGCCTTTTGGGAGACAATTTGGAGAGTCTCCCCGTATCTGCTGCAGTCTTAAATAATTCATGAAAATTATCAATTATCATATCAATCCTCTTGATAGGATCTGCTTCCTCTATGAAATAACCCAAGAAATCATTGTGCTTCATCTTTCTTTCTTCCTCAAGCCTTTTCATAATTTCCCATTTTCTCCTCCTCTCATATACCTCTTGAGGAGTGAAACAATTTCTAATTACATCTTCTTCATAATCAATCTAATGAGTAACCATAGCCTTGGTAAGGATGGTGTGTCTTACAAAATTCATGTGACCCTTAGGGTCAAAATCTCTTTCCTTTCTAGACTATAAAGAGTACCTTGATTTTAGATAATTCTGCAACTCTTCAAGTGCATTGGATCCCACTGATAGTTCTTAACATGTTATCAAGTTGGGTAGAAATGTACCCTTCCTTTGTTTACTCATGACATCCTTTTCCATCCATATAATTTGTCACATGAACTCTAAAAAGGCTAATCGAAGGGGGAAAAACTTTAGCAATATGTGTGGGTCCTGTGGGCATTCATAAATCCTGATTATTGTGGTATCTGGTAGAAAGAACCAATCACCAAAGTTATGAGTATTTCCTTGCTTAGGTTTTAAAGCCAAAGGTCTTAACAATTGTAGCACAAGTGTGTTTATTCTAGGTGGTTGGTGGCCAAGAACTCTCATAATTCTATACACAAAGTCATCATGGAATATCACATAATTTGAATTCTTACATCTATTGTCCCATATATAACACCATAGTTGCACTCGCAGCAAATTCCCCTACTTGTCAAACTGACACAAACACATCCTTTTAGTCCATCTATCTTTATTATGTTATAATATCAGGTGGCACAACAAATAATATTTCTTGAATGTTATGGGGGCTCTATTTTCCTTGACTTGCAAAAATGCTTCATACAATTCTTTCTCAAGATATGAGGCAAAATCATATTCAATGTTCATCTCAGGGTTTTGGATCCTCATAGCCATCATCATTAAACTAGTTGGAATTCACTCTTCTGCATCTATCCCAAGTACTTGACAGATGTAGGAGCATCCGAGCTCACAAACAATACTGAATCACCAAATAAATATTTTATTTTCTTGTTTATTTTTTGCATTTTTGGTGTAGGTTGGGCTTCAAGAGAATCTTCTAGAGTTTGGAAAGATGAAATATTTATTTTATGAAGACTTGGCTTTTATTCAAAATCAAAGGAAAATAAGGTGTTTTATGTGATTTTAAAATTATTATGTTGCACAATTTAAATGTTTCAAGGGTTGAAGGGGTCCATTGGCATATTATAAATTGAAAATTAATTAATTTTCTCAATTTTGATGCTTATAGAAGTTTTAATGTGGCAAGTGGCATTTGGCATTCTATTCTTTCAATTTGCATGCCTAGAATGGAAGAAAAAGCTAGTGATATTTGGAAAAAAACAATTAATAACTTCATTTTTCAATTTAAGGTGAATGATCATGACTTAGTTCATGATTTTATTGATTTTTATGAGGCATTTACAACAACAATTCATGGAATATGGTGTAACAATTTTGTGTGCCATATTTGGAAGAATTTAATGATGAATTTTAAGCACAAACAAAAGAATTTCAAAAGACAATTGGAGGGAAATGAAAGAGCAGATTTGGGGTGCCTATTTTGATATCTTAAAAATATTTTAATCTATATAAAATATATCATTTAATGGATTCAAGATGCAGCAATCAATAGTAGCAAGTTTGGAGAAAGAACTTGTAGGTTGCTCCTGAGAGTTGCACAAGAAAGAGTGTAGAAAATAAGCTTGTAAAGAGAAGACGAATAGGAGAAGAGAAGAAGGATTTTTTAGGTGTTTAATGTAGAAATGAGGGATGAATAATGAAGAGAAAAAACATATTTTAGAAGATTATTGAAGTCAAGAAATTTTGAAGACATGAGGATAAGCTACAGGAGTTGCATGTGGAGTTGAGGTGCTAAAAGGTGAATATTTTGTAGGAGCCCACATAGTTGAGCATATATTTTTTTTGAATGATATTTAATTTGCATATTTGATGTTTGTAAGGGATTTACTTGATTTATATCAGTCCATAGATGATTGAAATTCATGTGTAATCAGATTTCTGAAATTGAGCAATTTAATATTTTCATTTGTAAACAATTTGTGGAGTTTAATTTGCAAGTTCCAATTTCTATTTTAGAAATTGTTGTGAGAATTTTAGAGGGGGTTTTGAGAGTGTATAAATCCCTCTCTACATAATTGACAAAGAGAAAAGTAGGTTTTCTTGAAATAGAATTGGAAATCTGAGACTTCAAATGGTTCAGTAGCAGAAGGGGATATAGGAACCACCCTATTGTTCACACCCCTTTTCATGCAAATGGGTACTTCATCACTTCTATGGGTTTTCCTCAATCTAGTATATTCTTCTTTACTTCTTTGCAAATAAATTTTATTCAAGGCTTGTTTGTTTAGGTCAAAACATTCAATGATGGCTGCTTTAGTCAACACAACTAATGGTGAACCATTTGGCAATCTCACATGCCTAGTAGCAAGATGATAACTTTGAGCCAATACTCTGATGAACTCTACATTTATAAAAACATTTCGGACAATTAACTTAGCAAAATCTAGTGCCTATGGATTTGACACTAGAATCTTTCCCTCCCTTTTGTCATAAAAGTACCAGAATAGTTCACACCCAAAGATAGGGATAAGGGAATCTATACAACCATGATCCACATCATTAAAAAAATTCTTAAATCCTCTCTCAATTGATTTAGGGAGTATATCCATGATAGACTATTGTAAGGACCTCTTTTTAACCTTTGATTATTCCTTTTTTAATTTTAGGTTCATTCTTCTTGGGCATCATGATGTCCTTTTTAGTTTTAGGTTCTTTCTTCTTGGGCAGCATGATGTTTAACTATCTTCCTTCTCCTATACTTCTAAAATGAAAAATTCCAAACAATCTTGTACTTGTAAAACTTAATTCACAGTTTAACTATCTTACTTCAACTATAATTCTGAAATGAATAATTCCAAACAACCTTGTACTCATAAAACTTAATTCACAAGAGTTCTGTGCACTTACCCAAGCTACGATGGTTTTAGAGCTTAACCTCCTCGAACTCCTAGCTCCCCAAATGATATTTTTTGCAAATGAGTGCAAAGAGAATGTCAAATTCTTTTTTTAATAGCTTCTGAGCTCAGTCATGTCAACATTAATATCAACATTATGCCAAAAAAATTTCTCGTAGTTCGAGTTTGAACATGCACCATTGATTTTACAAGATTAGATGGTGGATATGATTTATGCATTTAATACCACTTTATTTCCACCACTTTCTATAACTACCATAGGATAGAGGGGTATAAACCACTATATCACATGCTTCTTTGTATTTCACCGCGGAGTAGTGGGATCCTTACCTCTATACTACAAGCTTGACTTGTTTAACCCACAATACTACGATTTACATTAACGGTCATATATGGCTTACCGCCATACCATGTGCTTTGTCACATCCTTCTATTGTATAGCGGTTCATACCACCCTACCGCATACCTTTATGGTCTTCCTCGCGGGATGGCAAGTTATTCCCTGCTATACCACACCCTTCAATTTTCCTTCTCATGGTATGGTGGTTTATGATGCTTTTAAAGATGGCAGGTTATTCCCTACTATACCACACCCTTCATTTTTCCTTCTTGTGATATGGAGGTTTCTAATGTATTTAAATTCTCTCATACCACCCAACCACATCCTCATCATAATACTTTCATGGTATGGTGGTAAATATCTTCATGTTGTCTGTTACACACCACCAGCCTACCAAGGGTTCAAATTACCACTAAGGGATCATGGTAACAAACTGTTAAGGGATTTGGAATGTTTTTAGTTGGATATGTTCTTTCTTAAGTCTATATGATGAATTTTTGGCTTTGTATAGGTCTTTCAGTGTCAGTTAGACCTAAAAAATTTATATGTTCAATAAAAAATAAAAAGGAATATAAGGGTCAAGGCTCGGGTCATGGAGCTCAAGGTTAATTGTGATGATGGAACTAGGAAATTTTTTAAGGTTATAACACACCTCATGATGAACTAGACTATTTTTTTCCTTCATCCTACTTGTGTTATGTTTTTATGAGTTCTTCTCTTGTGAATATATCCCTAAGGAAAATTTTTCTAATACCTATAATTGTAAACATCTTCTTTGTTTTCGACTACAAATTCTTTTTAATCTATAAACTAAATTCTATTTTAAGTTTCCATTTGCAATTATCTGTGGATTGGAAATTCAATAGTTATCAACTTATGAAATCAATAAAATTTTATTGAGTCAAGTTGTTTATTTATACATTATTGTTTATTTGGACTTCAGGAAATGAAGACAAGGACTATAAGGTGAAAATTAGATGATAGTGATCATAATGCTAAAATTCCAAAGAAAGAATATGAGTGCACGCGTACTGAAAATGTGGCAAAGAATAATGAATTTTTTTGAGTCTTGGTTTGAAAAGGAAAGTTATAAATCCACTAAGTAGTATATTATTTGTTTAATAGTGTTTAATGAAATTTTATAGGTGAGAACTTTATATATATAAGACATAATATGATATATTTTTTGTTTTATACGAAACAAAAAAAGTGCAAAGAAAATGCAGAGAAAAGAAAAAAGGAAAGAAAAGATACAGTTTCTCCATCTCATAGCAACTGACACTTTTGTAATTCAACAAATGTAGTTGGTGAAAATGATAGTTGTGATGATGTGCAACTTGGTATAGCGCATGGTGATGTGCAACCTAATATAGCACATGGTGATGTGAAGCCTGATATAGCAGACATTGATGTGCAACCTGATATAGCACATGGTGATGTGCAACTTGATATAGCACATGGTGATGTGCAACATTGTGATGATCTCTTAGGACTAAGTCTAAGAGAGATTATTAAAAAACATCAGGGAAAAGCACACTAGGTGTGCATATGCTTTTTTCAACATTAAAGGATGTGTTTAATGATGTGGAATCTATGGAGATTGGTACTGATCTACCTACTCATGCCACAATTGATGTGGCCAAGGAGCACAAACTTCTGATTAATGAAATTCATGAAGAGAGACCGCTTGCATCTACTATGCCTCAAAGTGCACCTGTTGCATCTAGAACTTTTGATGGAACTAGTGGATCAACCAAAAATACTAGTAGTGGTAATTTAATAGAAGATGTGGATGCTTTTAATAAAATATAAAGATTGAGTTAAGATTTGTATAGACCTATAGAGAGGAATGCAAAATAAATAAAATTAGAAGGAAAAAATCCATTCTTGCTTGAAGTATCAAGAGATGGTGACCCCATTGGGCCAAATGTTGCAAAGTGGGTCACCAAGTTGGGTGTAAGATGTAGGGCCCATTTGGATATTTGCAAATCAAATTTTGTAGAGAAAGATCCATGAGCTATGGAAAATGTTATACAAAAACTGGAAAATGATTTTGAGACTACTGGTGGACAAATCTCTAGAAAATATTGCAAGCAAAGGATGAGAATTTTGATGTACAATTATAGATATAGTTGATGAAAAATAATCATGTTGGGAAAAGAGAGGCTCGACTCCAGTCTATCTCCCAAAGAGTGGGAGGAATTGAGAGAAAGTATGCATTTCAAAGAATATTTTTCAAAGAGTAAAAGAGGCAAGAGAGCAAGAGATAATGTGAGGGATGGATATACATTTGGCTAAGGTGGGTTGCATGCCAAAATGGAAAAATGTGCAGTAAGTGTATGGATTTTTGGTTCAATTTACATTGTGTTATTTATTTCATTTTTTTTAATTAACTGACTATATGTTGAAATTGACATTGTATTTTAGGTGGAAATAGTAATAGAGAAGTAGGTGTAGAAGATATTGTCAATTATATGGAAGCACTAGATGCTAGTAAATCTAAGAGTAGGATGAAGTTGAAATCTAGTTTGTTAATAGAGATTTCACATCCATCTATTCAATGCCCAATAGGAGCCTCTATAGATCATGTCAACTCAAATGAACTATGGTACCAAAAGGTAATGAGTTGCATATTAGGTCTCAGTCAGCAAATTATGCAGTTGGTTCATGTCATTAACCCTATAGTTTTTGTATGGAATGAGAATAAATATATGGATTCAAATGAGGTAAGAGGCTCTATTGATCTCATTTCTTCTTGTTTGGTAGTTATATATACAAATTCCTCTTAATATGTAGATTATTGAAATCTAAGCATAGGAGAATCCAACCTAGTTTCTTTATTGTTGGAGTGATCTAGAAAATATTATTTTGGAAATTTTTATAGCTTGCATTCTTTACTTGACTATTGAATTCTTTGTGTGTTTTTTTGCACGATGGTTAAACCACATGCAAAGCAATTTTATCAAAGCAATAGGAAAACAAAAAAACCTTCATGGTGTCAATAGAGTTGTCAATATTGATAGTGATTAAGTGGACAAGAATGCACAACACATTCGTCTTAGTTTTCCTGAAGTTAAGGTAATTAATATAATAGTTTTCAATTATTATCCCAATGTTTTGTCATTCTTCATGCTTCAAATGTTCTTTTGGAAAAAAAAATTTATAGCTTTTTCATTCTTTACTTGAATTATATTATTTTTTGCATGATGATTAAACCACATGATGCATATAAGTTATATGAAAGAAGGAAAAAAAGAAAAAGGCCTTGCCAATAGAACTCTCTACAAAGTTGTACAACTTAATGTTTGCAATGACGTTGATAGTGGTTATGATGATGAACTTGATGAGCATGCACATGATATTCATAGTGGTAATTGTGTTGAACTCGAGGTGAGTGCTATGAAACCACATGCAAGTAAGTACTATTCAAGTAAGTAATGGTTGTTTTATTATGTAAATAAGGGTAATCATTACCTATTTGATAGAAGCTGGTTAGAATAGTAGTGAAGTGTAATTAGCTAGTATACATAGATTATGGAATTAAGGGAGAACATATAACTTACATATGGAAGCTTAGAGCTTAGTTGTAATAAAGTTTTTTATAAAAGCACCTACAAAAATTGATTTGTTCCAAGACATAAGACATTACATACAATTGTCAAAAACAATATAATGTGTGTTTTATATCTCAATATAATGTGTAGTTTTTTTGTTTTTGTAGACATTTATTGATAAACTCCAAGAAGGGGATACAGATGAGGTGTTTGATCCACATTATGGTGCTATTGTAGGCATTAGGCAGATTCACTTACTCTCTATTGTTCATGGAGTCAAATTGAAAGGAACAGGAGATGCAAATGTATGTATTTTATAGGTCTCAAGTAACATACCCCTTCCTCATCTAGAAAAAATAGATGGATTTTTCTGTCTAAAATAGAAACAAGGGACCTTCACATGGTGGCCACTAAAATATTTGATTAAAATCATAGAGTGTTAGCTGTAAGTGCAGAAGAGAAAAATAAGGGTTAGCAACAACAAACAGTGGAGAGTGAAGTTGCAAAAAAAGAATGTATTGAGCCTAAATAAGTTGAACCCAAACAAAAACCAGAAAATATGATTTAGGTGTACATTCTATGAGTAAAATAGAGAATGTTCTATCTTACTACAACTATAATGTAAAACCCCTTGATTATGTTTTTCTCTTTTTGTTTGGGTTCCTCTCATTCAAACTGGTGCATTAAAGAAGAGGGGATATGTTGTTGTGTAAGCAATAGACGCAGAGAATAGGGGTGCAAAAAATAAGTAAATATAGAGCAGATAAAGAGGTGTAGAGAAGAGGAAAAGTTATAGAGAGTGCAACATACATGTATGTGTAGTTACAAATAAGTTGCAACATAGAATTGCCATAAAAATTGTAATATCTTGCATAACTAAAAAAAGGAATTGTAACTCAGTTTTCTCAGTCATAACGTTGAGAAACACACTTTGTAACAATACATTTTTCAAAGAAAAGACACATTTATGTCTTGTATCTGTTGTAAGAACACATTTTCTCAATAAAATTTTAGTATTTTTCCTTCTTAATAGTCATTTCATTATGCGCAAATGAATGTTTGATTATGTTTTTCTATGTTTTTATATGTTTAAACCTCAATTAAAGCATTGTCTCATTCCCAACACTTATAGGCAGAAAGCAATGAACAAAAATAATTAAATAAACTACCAATTGACTAAATATACTACCAATTGACAGAAATCAGTGAACAAAAACAATTAAATAAACTACCAAATTGATCAAATTGATGATGAAAATTAATGACTAAATACACTACCAATGGATGGAAATTAGTAATAAAAATGACTAAATAAGTGGCCAGTTAACATAAATCAATGACTAAATTAACGACTAAATTAGACACTGCCAAATCAATCAAATTAATGACAACATCAATGACCAAATTGATCAATCAGATGACTAAATTAACGAGCAGTTTGATCACTCAGATGACATTATCAATGACCAAATCAATCAATTAGGTGACTAAATTAATGACCAAATCAATCAACTGAATGACTAAAAATGGTTTAGTCATCAATTCAGTCACATTATAAATGACTGGCAATAAACTACTATTGGTCACATGACCATGTTTAGTGATTTATAAGCAACTTTTAGTAGTTTTTTCAATCACATATTGTTGTTTCTATACTAGTGTTAGCACTCCCATTCTCTCTGCACCATTGATCTTGCAAGTTTCAAGCTCTACATCACTCTTGCTCAATCATCTTGTTTCCTCAAAGCTATTATCCTTCCTTTTGACTTCCCCAAGCTCATAGAAGGAAGGGTAATCTTTATTTCATTGCATTATCATCTTTATAGTTAGCATATTAATTGTCTTTGCATTTCTATACATCTTTTCTACTACTTTCTTTATCATTATTTCTATATTATGGTCTATATGGTTGTTCATGGAAGTGGAATCACCAAAGTGGGGATTTGACTAAGGCACACCCCAAAAAGCAGCCCCAACGTTTTCTCATCTCCATGTGTGTAGGATCTTGTTTGTGAGGAGCTTGTGGGAGGCTTGGCCTACTATGAGTTGATTATCTTTTCCTTCCATTTTCCATTTCACTTATAGTTAATTTATCCTTCACTTAAAGTATTCTTCTTGTTGTACTTGATTGCTTTCCATGCATTTCTAGGATTTTTTTTTTGTTAAAATTTATTAGATTCTAGCATTCGGGTTGCTAGCAAGTCCCAAGTATTTTTGGTTACAAATTATACTCTCTATTTGTACGAGATGGAAATGCATCCCTAAGATGATAAGACACCATGTTGTAATCTGTCTCTCACCTTGAAATCCTTTGGCCAAGAGTTTGTCACTCTATTTCCCAAGACCTATGTGGTTCATTCACTTAGTTTTTGAAGTCCTCCATCCTAAAAACCCAAAAACATACTCTATATTTTCCTTCATTTGTCACCTCATCTTTTGAGCTTCGTCATTAAGGTGACCAAGGGCCATTCACTCCCTTTGGAACCTATTTGTTTTGGGACTTGAGAGTAAAAAATACCCTCCACATTTTGGTTGACCTTACATGAACCATCCTTCTCTCTTCATCCTTATTTCAATTAAATCTCCTCAAGTGGTTAGGATGCATAGTTGATAGTGTTTTATGATTCTCTTCATCATCTTTATGACACAATAAACTACCTTCAACCACTTTTTTGAAGTTATCAAAATTTAGACATGGGATCTAAGAGGTTCAATCCTACCCATTCTTGCCTAACTTTTGATGAGTTCACTATAGGGCTCTCTGTGGAATACACTCCTCCTTTCAATTAAGCTAAAACTCGTGTTCCTAACCTTGTTTCCTCACCCTTGACCTCTTCCTCCTCTTTGGAAGATGAAATTGCTCTCAGGGTCCTTGCAGAGTAGATTTACTCCTTGAAGTTGAGACTCACACAACTTGTAGGATTCTTGGTAGGAGATAATTCTTTTGCCTAAGTGGCTCCCATGGTTGAAAATATAAAATATTTTTTAACTAAAGATCAAAGAGGCTTAGTGATTCTTTGTGGTATTTCCAACATTGTAGAGACCCATGGCCCCTCTTACACCTCTACCTTGGGAGCTACCCAAGAACTAGGATCAGAGATTGCTAGAAGACAGATGTAAATACTAATCCCTAGGGTGTCTATGTGCATGATTGACGTTAGTCCTTTTATAAAATCAAACACCATACCTAAGAAGATTCATACTATCAAGGTAAATAAGGTACCTTTGGGCTTTAGTTATTTACACTTGAAGTTCAAAGCATCCCTATTTCTAGTGCTAGTGTTAGTGCCTCTATTGGTGTTGGTCCTAGCACCTCTTTTAGCATTGGTACTAGTGCCTCTATTAGTGCTAGAGCTAGGGGCTCTACCAATGCGGGTGTTGTTAGTTATGTTGGTGGCTCCACTAGTCATGCCTCATTTGTTGATCCTATCCTTAATGCTCTTTTACAAAACATGGGACATATACAGAATCAACTAGTGAACTTGGCCAACTCCACCTCCCAGCCTATGTTTTTGTTGAGCACCCAAAATATTGAGAGGATGGTGGGGGAGGGGTGAATCATTATTCTCTTAAAAAATTTAAAAATTCAACACCTAATCACCAAAGCATATTCAACTATAATAAAGAAAGAAAGCATGAAACATTAACAACACCACATAACACATGAACACCAAGATTTTTATGTGGAAAACCTAAAATGGGAAAAATCGTGGTGGGGTTAGCTCACAATATATTATAACTGATTATAGTATTTACAGAAATGCTCACTGCAGGTGGACTCACTATCCAAGTGAACTCACTACCCACAAAGAAAAATTAGAAGAGAGATGGTGACTCACAACCTATTTTGAACTTTTACAATTGCATCTATCATATGCATGAAATATAGTTCCAATGAAGCTTAATAAACTAACTTTACAAACTTCATCTGAATTAGATCTAACACTCTACTTTCCTTTATATTCACATCACTTCAATCTTCTACTCAACATTCACAACTTGAATTCACATTGCTCTAATAATATTCACATGTAGGATCTTCACATCACACATCATATGTTCATTCCATACTTCAAAACACCAAAAAGGTCTAACATATATATCCACATCAACTCTAACATCAATTAGGTCAGCCTAATTAGATGTAACACCCAAAATGTAACTTGATAGCTCCAAAAATTTCATACATATCTTGCACCAAGATTTAATCCTCAAAATAACTTGAAATAGGCCAAAATGGACCTATAATAGATCCCACATAAGACTAAAACACTTATTTATTCTTCGCATACCTTAAAATTTGTTAGGTCAACATGAAATAAGAACTAATAATAATATCCTTCACCATGTATCCACATACAGACATGTGGACCTCAAAAATCGATGCCAACTAGAATTCCTACACAAAAGCCATCTGCCAACATCTCCTTAAATTTGCAAATCCAAAAAGTTGTCTACGAAGATGTGTAGACTCTCCCACACAAATGCACTATATAATGAATAACTATAATTTTCTAGGCGAACTTCTGTTACTCACATATTACAATCTAGTAGCCAAAACATGATGAAAAATTAGAATCATATACTTCTAAGATCCAACAAAATAATTTTAGAAGTGTAGAGTGAATACTTTATTTGTGGACTAGTGTGGACCCAAAAATTGATGCACTATTACACTAAATAATTAGTATTGGCACTTAGTCAATTTTCAACACAACTTATTTTTCTAGATCAACCCTTCTTGCAAAAGTATCCCCCTTAACAACTCAAAAACCTGTTAGAACTAATCAAAATGATCTAGAACCAAAATCTTCACATAATGTTCAAGTTTGACATCAATGACAACACTGCAATGTTCATGTTGCCAACAACATTATCAATGAAAACACTTCTCATTCTTTCAACAATCTCCCCCTTTTTCATTGATGACAACATGCCAAAAATCTTCAAAATATCTCCACACCATTCTCCCCCTTTGACATCAAGGGAAAAGGGTGCCTATACAACTATTATAACTTGCACCAAAACTCCCCTTGAGAAATGTGTGCATACATACAAACTTAAAAGAATGGATTGAATCCCCCTGAGTCATGTACCGAAGAAAAAAACCAAAAATTATACTGAAAAAAAAACTATATAGTCTCCATATGTACAAAAAAAATGAACTTAAATACTAAAATAAAAAGTGAGAAATATGCCAACCAAAGGTGATTGACACTTGCAACTTTTGTACATGGACCTACCATGCTTTCCTACCTACTTTCCATTCTCTCTTAGCCTCCACAAGCAATCTACACTGTGTTTCAAAATCCAATAATAATTCTTCTCACTCTTTCTGAGTGTCAAGTATCAGATTCATCTGCTTGGCTTTGTCCACACTCAAAAGATATTTTGGAACAAGTATAAATTTGGGATTGACCAAGTCCCTTATTTCTCTCAACTACAAGATGATGTGTTCTTTTTGGGCTTTCAATTGAAATAATTTCTTATGCATGTCTTCTATCACATTCCTTTTTTCTCCAGTTAGGCCAACCATTGGATCATAGGCACTTGAGGTAGTATTAATTTCAGTCTCAATAAATTCCATCTCCTTTCTTATTCTCTGTGTGGCTCTGAGCCACTTCAAGCTATATTGATATAGAGCCTTTGCCTCATCAACACACCCTTCAACATCATTCATCAATTCTAAAAACTTTTTATATGCTAGAGAACATTTCTCAGTTATTTCTAGCATTTTCTTATCATTTATTCTTTTATCAACCTCTTTCTCTACTTTTTCTTTCATTCTAGAGGAATATACCTTAAAGGAATCAATTAGTAGTTTCAATTTCTCCATACCAGATAGTGATGTATCTATATTTTCACTAGGTATGGCCTCTTGTAATGCCTTCATCACTTCCTCCATCAATTCTCCACTTCTCTAGTGTGTCTCAATAATCTCCTTTCTTGCAGATGCATGAAACATATCTCCTAGTTGTAGCTTGTGGATGGAAGATATTTGATCTAGGTCTTGTTAGGCCTTGCAACATGAGCATGAAGTATGGATGGAAGGTCTCAGAATTTTAATATAAGAATTTTTTTCCTCCGCAAGTGGTCTCTATTCGATGCTCAAAATAAATAGAAGATCTAAAGAACAAGTTGATGAAAGTGAATGAGTATATTGAAAAGCTACAAATTAAAAGTGTTGAAGCATGTGATCTATTGGCTAAAGCAGATGAAACTGTCTCCAGCCTGCTACAACAATTGGATGAAAAGAAAAGAATTGAAGAATATCAAAAAAATGAAATTCAAAGGAAGATGGATGAATGCATAAGGCTTGAGGAAGAAGCAGAAGTCTTGAGATCTAATTTGGAAAAGGCAAGAAGTTTTGAAGACAGATTTAAGATAAGCTCGACAATGCTTGATGAATTGATTACTTCTCAAAGATCTACAATGAATAAGAGTGGTTTAGGGTTTGAGGAAGGTCAAAGTTCTAAAGTGAAGCAATCTATTGATAAGAAGACTCGGTGCAAAAGGGACAAATCAAGGATCTAAGAAATAATTTTGGAAGAACTCCTGTCAAATTACATGATGCTAAATTCCTGCAAGAAATTTGGTCATAAGGCAAAGGAAGGCAAAATAAAAATGAATGATTCTTTATCATTCTCTGACAAATCTATTAAGTGAAAGAAGATTTAATGTAAAGTTAATCGGTGTGAAGATAAGTTGAGTAAAAGAGAGAATAGAAAGAAGAATGTTGTTTGTTGTAAGTGCAGTGATCCAAAACACCCTGGTAATAACTATAGATGAAGAAAAAATAATTATCTAGAGAAGAAGCATGATCAAATCATTGATCCAAAAGAAGAAAGATAGGAAATGAAAAGTATTTGGAGAAAGGAAGGAAAGAAAGTTGAATCATTAGTCTTATCTATGCTGACCTCTGGTGCAGATACTCCTGTCAATTTCTAAGTAAAGTAGTGGCTAAGGGGGAGCAATTATTAGAAAATCTAATGAACCGGGCCTCATTGATACTTGTGTCACATCATGAAAAAATTATATTTAATGTGGTAAGAAAATTAAGGAATTTTTCTCAATCGCATGTGTGAAGGATAAATTATACAAAATTTGAAAGAATGGAGGTGTACACAATTTTTGAGGTAATCTACTTGTAGATTGAAGCATTTATTGAAAAATAATTTGGAATGGAAAGAATAAATTTAGATAGTTCAAGATGTTTATGTAAATTCAGAGAAGCATGCAAAGGAAGCTTAGAGAGAAATTCAAAGTTTCAAGGTTTGAAGAAAAGAACAAGTGAATTCAAAGTTAGCTCTAGAAGTAGGATATTTATACAGTTCTTGTTGGCATTTACAGAGGTATTCTTGTCTGCATAATCTTTCACTTTTAATGCTATGAATAATTCAAAGATTGTGAATAGTGTGGATAAAGTGCAAGTCAATTTGAGAAGATATCTGAAGAATCTATTAGAAGAGTATGTTGGTGCATTCTCTCACATCCCTCTGAGAGTGTTTTCCATAGAGGATATCTATGCATTTGTTTATAGTAAGATAGAAAAAATGTCATGAATTCAATTGAGCATTCTATGGGAAAGTGAATTGGAAGAGAACCATGATGCCTACATAGTGTTAGTTGAGAAAAAGTAAGATGTTTGGAGGAAATTCCCTTTGTTTGAATTTGAAAAGAATTATATTCAAATAGTTTTAAGAAGAATTCATGATGAATCTTTGTGGTTTGATGAGACACATCTGATTACTAGAGAAGCTATCAAAGTTGTAACTAGTTTGTGTTCCTCTAGACCAATTCCCAAACAAAAGGTTGTGGATGAGCAAGAGATAATTAAGGTTATCGGTGCAAATATTGAAGGGAAAGAGATTGATTTGAGATCAATTGTTGATTTGGTAATGTGGACATCGATTTTGGTATCCAAGGGTTCTCTAACACTTCTAAGGTTTTCACCTAAAAGGAGAAATATGGTCCAAAATGGACAATGTCTACACTCACGATTAATGTAAAATGGATGCAATATGCCTAGATGCAATGTTTAAATACACTAAACTGATAAGAGATATGATTTATTAATACAAAACTATTGAAATGTAGGATGGTTGAAAACACATTGTGATATGAAAACATATGATAAATGACCTAGAAATGCAAAGAAAACTAGATAGAAAGCTATGAAACAAAATGTGTGCACCTGGAGGTTGAACAAGGATGATATGAAGGTCTATAATCTTGACAAAATTATTGCAGAAGCCAATTGGGCCACTTGTGCCAATCTGGGCGACTTAGTCCCAGATATGGAAAAAATGCTCTGGAGCCTATTTCGGCCAAATGGGTGTCTGAATTTGAAAAATCACTAAAAGGCATGTACAGTGGGACTAATTTTCCATTAATGGTGAATTATTCCACTTTTGTATTTTTGAAAATTTGAAAGGGGAAATGAAATCCCTCAGTCTGCATTTTAGTTCTTGATAGGTGTCTGCTTCTGAAACTCTAATTTTTGGGCCTGAAAGTGACTTTTTGTTGATATTTTGTCTTTGCAAACAAGGAGATGTATTCAATGAGTCTTCAACCTAATCTTTAATAATTTCCAAGTCTTTAAGATACCTAAATCTACAAACACACAAGGAAATAGAAAGAAATGGTGAATGTTAGGGCATGGGGGTTTGCCTTGGTCAAACCCCTTTTTAGATAATTAAACCAAAATGAAGAAAGAAAGTAATGAAGGATGAAACAATGGAGTTAGAGACTTTCCATGAAGATTGATCTTGAATTTTTGCTGCAAAAGATGAAGAATATGCCCTTGAAAGTCTGAAAATGTTATCTTGATGTCTTAGAATGCTAAAACCATAACTTGCTTGACTTGAGAGAGAAGATAAATGATGAATGAGTTAAGATGATTATGAATTATGGTTTAGAGACTTGTATTTATAGTAAATTTAGCTTATTTTCCCATTAATTTGATCCCTAAGGCTGACATGAAGGAAGAATAAACTTAAAATCCAAAATTTCTGACTCAAACCTTGAAAATAGGCCAAATTGGACTAAGTCGCCATGTTGGGAAACTTAGTCCCACTTGGTAGGCACTCATTCACACAAATGGGTGACTTAGTCCCAGAGGAGCCCTTTTGACAATTGGATTATTGGGGAATGCATAAATTAGGTTTATATGATGATTTTATCAGGTATTTGATCAAATTATGCCTTGGGATGCACAATATGGGCTATAGGGGCCTATTGATGATGATGTAAAGGTCAATTAGGGCTTGGGACACAAAATTCAATGTGAAAGTGTGATTAAATACACTTTACAACACTAAAATAAGGTCCACTTAGCCTAGGAAGGTACAAAGGCACAACATCCAATGTGAATGTGTAAGACACATTACAACACTAGATTAACACTAAGCTTATTTTACAAGTCTTCTAGATTGATGTGAAGATGCATTTAAATATATTTTATAATATTGAATTAGGTCCATTAAGTCTAGAGAAGTGTGAAAGTCATTTACAACACTTTTCAACACCCTCACAAGACATCATTAAATGCATTTTATTTAGTTTACAAGGTCCAAGACCTAATGTGGATGTGTAAAACACACCACAACACTAAATCAAGGCCTCATTAATTCCAATTTGTCATCAATTATTCCCATATCAAGGAAAGTATACACTTTTTGGTGATAGGTAATAAGGTATGCTACTATGGTCATCAGTCGCAAAGTTTGTATCCCTAACAATGACCTCACAGTTTCTACTATTGTTCTACATATTGTTGTTGATATGGTTAAAAGAGTTATGGATTAAGACTTATGTGAATTACTTCATATACATCTTTTGAAGAATTTAAAGGAAATCAAGAAGAGTAAGAAGAATATATTCCAATATGGCAATCTTGTTGTTTTTCTGCACTTTTACTTTTTGAGAGAGCTACTGGTAATAGGAAGGATAGAATGGTAAAATAAAGAGCCTATTTCCCATCAAATCAATAACTTCGTGATAAATCTTGGTAGTTCAGATGCAAATGAGACTGCCCTTGCTGCATTTTTTGGAACATTTTAGATGAGGATGAATAGAAAGTTTAGGATTATAGTAAATATTGTTGAAAGGTACTCTGGAAGCATCAATTTCTTGTGTCTATAGATTTTTGTCACACAGAAGTAGTTGAATCAAGGTTGGTATGGATTTCTAAATTAGACTATGAAGTTTTAGAGGATGAAGTTGATAATTATGCTAAAATTCTTTTGGAAAACCCTAAGAATCTCAATGTAGAGGGTACCTCTAGTAGCATGACCAAAAAAAGGAAGAAAAGGAAGAGTGTTGTTAAGAAAGAAGTTGCAGAAGGAAGTGAGTTTGAGCATGAGCATGAAAGGATAAATATTTAGAAAGCTTTGGAATAATTGCAAAAGGTTATTCCTAGTGCTAATTTTGATTCATCTATTTCTGTTGTGGAGAATCTCAGAGGCATGATTGATTCTTTGAAGGTCTACATCTCCAAACTTGAAGTACCTATTGAAGATATATCTGATGAAGGAACTTTGGAGGATATCAAACAAAAATGTGCAAATGCACATAGTCAAGTGATGAAGGAATTGGAGAGTGTACAAGGTTATGAAGAAGAGGCACACGAACTACTTTTTTTTTTCCTAAATTGGTTGAATAGTACACTAAACATAAGAAATGAGATAAGCATGAGTGAATACTAGATGTGCACTCAAGAAGATACATACAGGTTAGGAGAAGATAGAGATAATCAGACGTGGTCCTACATTGTGCAACTTTAGGAAAAAATATTTTTTCTGTAGGATCAAAGGACAAAAGTTATTAAGAAGTTTGTGGCACTCACGAACATGATTAAATTCAGGATCACTTCTGTTTCTAGTGCTCTTGGTTGTATTGGTGAATTATTAGAGATTAATCTTTATCCCAATACTCTAGTAGATGGTACATAGTCCTTAATTAAACTTGAGCTATTTCATAAGACTCTTATAAGTGCAAAATATTCATGGGAAGAAGGAAAGGAGTCATGGAAGGTCATCCTGGAGAGTCTCAGAGGTTCTTCTTCAGGTTAATTCAATTTTTTGTTCATATCTTTTTGGCTACATTTTGATATATGCAAATATTTTGGACCCCCCATCCTTTGTCATTGATGTCAAAGGGGGAGAGATAGAGAGAAAGAAAAAACATTTTTTTGAAGAACATTTTTGATAGAGGAGTATTCAGTGTATTCAATTGTAGTTAGAAAATGTTTTTGTCATGCATGTTGCCATCAATGCCAAAGGGGGAGATTGTTGGGCCTTGCAACATGAGCATGAAGTGTGGATGGTTTGTGTTGGTTTCTTCAATGTTGTCGTTGATGTCAACATGATGATATCTACTTGGTGATAACTCAATGAGAAGTCTACTTGGTTTACCAGAAGTTTCTCTTTGCCAGTAATGCCCTTTTGTGATGGATAGGTGTGTTGGTATCTGAGTCTGAAATTCACCGCAAGATCTTATATGACTCTAATCTCTTAACCATGTTATCCTAACTCATTTAGATAGCTATATCCTAGATCTTGAGACATTTTTGGTTGTGAGCAAAAATTTATCTCTGACATAGTTCAAATCTATATTCTATTGTTGTTCCTTGCTTGGCATACTGTGTGGGAGACTCTGCATTTTATTAAGGTGAATATTCTTATGTTGTGGTTTGGTTGATAGTCTGTATGTTGGTGGTATGATGGGAAATTAATGTGTTCTCTGATTCAAAAGGTGTTTTCTTTGAGGATTATTTTTTGGTTTGGAGAATTGGGTTCTAGTCTTGGCCAACTCACTATATGCAATATATTATGGAGACTAGTTGTGTTTTATGGATGCTAGTCGACTTGGTACAATGCATTACATGGATCAAATATTTTATGGTGTCGACAAAGAGAGTTTTGATTATTTTTCTTTCATCTAATTAGACAAACCTAATTGATGATTAAGATACACTTGTGTATATATAAGATGTTTTGAGGAATGAGATGAGAGAGCGAAGAAGGAGAAGAAAGTGTGGAAAAGAAAATTGTGTGGAAGAAAGGTTCGAGCCTAAATGCTTTATCAGTCATGGATCAGTACAAGTTTTTTGAGTGACTATTGTGTGAGGCAGTACTTCATATTCTGAGCTTCATTGGAACTAAACCCTACACATTGAAGGTGTATCCTATTAGTTCAATCTCTTGGCAGTGAGCCACTATCTTTGTATCTTGGCGGTCAATCATCTTTTGTATTCAGGAAATGATCCTTTTTAAGGACAATGAGTCTTGGGAGTGAGCCCCATAATATTTTGTATCTATATATAATATATTATGAGTTATCCCTCACCATGGTTTTTCCCTCTTTGGGGTTTCCATGTAAAAATCATGGTGTTCATGTGTGTAGTTGCTTTGATTTGTTTCTATGTTCTATCTTGTTGATTTAGTTAGAATTGTGATAATGGTTATATGGATTTTATGTGAATGGTTTCATGGAATATTGATTCACCCCCCTATAAGTATTCTAGATGTTCAACAGGTCTACACTTCCATGTTGCATTGATAATTACAATAGTTGTGATGACACAATAGGTTGGAACTTGGGCTGCATACTCCATAGATTCTTTAAGGAATCTCTAGAGGAGTCAGAGGATTCACCAAAAGGATTTGTTATCTTTATAGCCTTTCCATTTAGGTCCTCTTCCTCAGTATTTTTGGAGGTTGTTGGATTTTCTCTTTTTGTTTGTGTATCTCCAGATGCATCCTTATTCCTATCTTCACCTTCCTTTACATGTTCTTCTTTCTCTGCACCAACATTCTTATTGTCATCATCCTTGTTTTCTTCCTTAGCAAGGCTTTCTATGTTAACTAGAGGAGTATTTTCTTCTTATACTAGAGGAAGAGTGATGTTTTCCTTTGCAATGTCTTCTCTGATCATTGCTTCCTCCACATTCCTTTTTTGTCATGTCCACCACATCTGGAGGTGTTTCATCCTATGCAGCTTCTTCTTTTGAATCATTCTCATGTTGCGCATCATATATCTATATATCATCTTTAATGTGAAATTCTAGAGCAGGGGTATCCACATTCACTTCTTCCCTAATCTCTGGTATCATTCCCAGTTTCTATGCTATAACTTTTTCTTTTTCAATGCTTTCCTTTTTTATTCTTTCAAGATCACTTTGACCTTTTCCCATAAGGGTTGTCACCTTTTTATTTTTCCTAAGATCCTTGCTGAATATAGTGGCTAAAGTAGCTTTTTCATCCTTAGAGAGAGGAATACTTATTCTTTCTAATACTTCTTCCTTAAGCCTTACATCTTCTTCTACAACTTCTTTCCTTCTTTCTAACAAAACATTTGATAAGTCTTCAGGAATATGTTTCTTCATATTCCTCATATCCACCTGAAGAGAAACAATGTATTTGATAATGAATTTAATTATGGTGGCCTTATCCACCTCATTTGCATCTTTATAGAGAGCTACGGTCTCTCCTAACATCTCATTTTGTAAAATACTATTAAACAATGCCTCTAATTTCATAGGAGAATGAGGTCTTACCGGTTCTGATTATCCTTGATCTTTTCTTTCATCTAGAGTCTTCTTCTAACTTGTTTCTTTTCCTTTATTCTTCTTTGGAGAAGCCTTCTTGGTGGCCTCTTTCTTCCTTTCCCTCATATGCACTAAAAATTTCTTCTTTTCTTCTTCAATCTCCTCTTCACTATCAGTATCAACAATGTCAAATCTTCTTCTTTCACATTGGCTTCACCTTGTGAAGCACCACTTCTCCTTCTTCAAACCAACTATGGTCCTTCTTCCATTTCCTCTTCTTCTTCTGCTACATTGACACTTATATTCTTCTCTCTCATTTCCTTTTTATTTACTCTTCTCTTGGCAAGGGAAATAGATGGTGTAGTAGTGATGCTCTTCTTCTCACTTGTAGTTTTCACTACCAAAAGGGATTTATCCCTTATTGGAGGACTAGCAGTGATTTTCCTTTTCTTTCTAGTAGAGGGAATAATCTCAAAGGACTTTTGGATAGAGGTGGGAGTGGTAGTTGTTCTACCTTATCTTCTTAAGTTATATCCTCCTATACCACTTGATTCTCCTTTAGCTTTCTCCCTTTCATGTTGCATTTTCTCCCTAGAGATGCCCATTTCCTCTGTAATCTCTTCCACCATTTTCCTAATCTTCTAAATTATTTGTTCCTTTTTTTCTATATGGACCTCCATGTATTTCTCTACATATGTTCCATATCTTTCATTTGATGTGTTCTTAGGACTCTTTAGTAAAACATAAGCTAAACCAACAACATCTTCTTTAGTTACTTCATATCCCAATTTAGGGATCCACATAGACCATGTTTCTACTACTACCATGATGCATTGGTCTATTGACACAAAAAATGTGATGTCATTCTCATATTTCTTGGGATTCTATCTCTGAATTGCATCTTCTTTTGGAAAACTAAAAAGAAGGCTATAAGAGCCTCATCCTAAGCATTTATGTCACCAAGAATCTTCATGAAGTCTAAAATTTGATGTTCTACTAGTCTTCCTTTAAACTAGGTTATACTTTTTGTTTTGAGAAGCTCCTTCAAGAAATAAAATAGAAAACATACAACCAAAGTACCATATTTAAATGCATATTCTTTTCTTTGGTCTAGTTCAATTTTTCCATCAATTTCCTTAGCAACTCACAAAGATCATAGTGCACACCTTTTTCAACCATCTCATATGCCACATTAATTATAGTGGAAGACACTAAATTTTCCCTATTTGTAAAATAGATCTTGTAAACAATTATCATTGCAGCATATCTCATAGCTAGGTTTCTAATTGTGTTAATAGTTAGAGCTCTCTTGTCATAAGTTGCACCTATAAGTTCGATAACCACTTCATTCTTGACAGATTTCAACATGGGAATAGGTCCAGTGGAGCATAGACCTGTAACCCCTCTTATTACTTCCTTTGTTATCATGTCAAGCATGTCAGTCCAAATAAATTTATCATCAATTTTTTTGAGTGCCACTCTAACCCACTTGTCCTCATGGGAGAAATTCAGAAACCATTTCCATACATTTAGTTTCTTCACAAATAGTTTTTGTATTCATGTTTTAGGGTAAAGTCATCTCCAATTAACTCATTTATCCACAAATCTCCTAGATTACTGTTATCATACTCATCCATTTTCGTATGAATATAGATCCTAATATCCTCAGTCGACAAAAACCCATAAGGAATATGATAAAATGCACCCAATAGGTCATCTTCTATGGAATTAATAGGAAATTTATTGAATTTAGGTTGTGGTTTCTTTGTTACTTGGATAACCCTCAATGTAGGAATTGTAAAATAGATTCACAATACTTATAAAAAAATATTTCTAAAGACTAAGGTAAACAAGATTTCTAAATACCTTATGTTTCGCTAGGGTTTTGAAGCACCAAATCTCAAATTTCCTCAAATCACCTTTTTGTTGCTCTACTCCTTCTTGAATGTTATTGTTAAATGGATTTTCCTTAGTGAAATCACTTATAACCCTTCAATCTAACCTAATTTTGCATTAAATTATTCAAACAAAGTTGTCAACACTTTTAACTGTATGCACAGTCAACTTCAAAAGCTCCATAGAATTTCACATCATCATATTTTCTTCCACAATTTTCACCAATAGATCAAGAATTTTGATCCTCATGATATACCTTTATGCTGAGGCATCAACACCTCTTCTTTGGTAGGGGACAAAATATTTCATTAAAGCTACCCCTAAGCCATAGCTCTTAACTTAGTTTCCAAAGGAAACACATGTACGAGAGGATGGTATAGATTCTTCCTTGACTTTTGTCTCTTCCTTATTTCTCCAAATATTTTCCATTTCCTTCTTTTTTCCTACCAGATCCACCTTTTTAACTAGTTCATTCCTCTACTGAATTATCTTTCCTTGTATTTTTTCTTCAACAATATTCATTCCATTCATTCTAGATCTACATTTATTAGCTTTGTGTCCAAATCCATAGCATGTATAATAGTAACCTTTGAAAGATTGAATTATTCTACCATTGTTATAGCCATCCATCATTAACTTTTGCATTCAGTATCTTTACAACCAAATATTTTTCATGTAAAACATTGACCGAAAAATGATGGAGCATGTTGATTCATTATACTTCTACATTCTATTTCCTTATGTCCAAATCTATTGCAATAATAACAAGAACCATTAAAGGATGGGTACCTTTGTGCATTTGGTTATCTGATTGATGGTCTTCTAGATTCATTCCTTTGATTTTAGATCTGCTTTCCATTTTTCTTCTTATCTTCAATCTTCTTTGGTTCATTGTTCTTTTTTTCATTTGAACTTTCTCCTATCTCAAACCCTAATCCACCTGTCTTTACAAATTTTCTGATTTGTAATCATCTCATCAAGCTTCATAGAACTCATCTTGAATTTATCTTCATGACTTCTTGCTTTCTCCAAATATGATCTCAAATTCACTACTTCTTATTCAAGCCTTGTACATTCCTCTGATTTTCTTTTCATCATTTCATTCAAGAATTCTTCAATTATTTTCTTTTCTTCAGCTTGCACTTTCAGACCAATGATGGTTTTATTTTCTTGCTTCAATTGCTCACTAAATTCCTTACTCCTTTCTCTAAACTTCTTGATTTTCTCTCTCAATTTTTTGATGCATTCATTTTCTTCTTTGATATTTTCTTTCAGATCTTTGTTTTCATCTTCAGTATTTTCAAGGTCTTCAAGGGAAACTTGGAGTTCTCCATCTTTTTCAAGCATGTAATCTTCTTCTATGATTCTAACTATAGGAATCTCTTTTGGAGGAGTAGGAAATTTTCTATCAGCTATGTCTTCAACCTCCAAGACCTTGCCAAAGTGGTTAAGCTTCTTCCAAGGAACCAAGCTCTAATACCAATTATTGAACACCCAAAATACTTAGAGGGGGGTTGAATCAGTGTTCTCTTATACCATTCAAAAATTCAACTTCCAATCACCAAAGCATATTTAAATGTAATAAAGAAATAAATCATGAAACATTAACAACACCACATAACACATGAAAAGCAGGATATTTACAAGGAAAACCCAAAATGGGAAACACCACAATGAAAGCTAGCTTACAATATATTATAACAGGTTATAGTATATTTAAAAAAAAATTCACTGTAGGTGGACTCACTACCCACAAAGAAAAATATAGAAGAGAGATTGTGGCTCACAACCTATTTTGAACTGTTTCAATTGCATAGATATCATATTCATGAAATACAATTCCAATGAAGCTCAATAAAATGACTTTACACACTTCATCTGAATCAGATCTAACACTCTACTTTCCTCTACATTTGCATCACTTCAATCTTATACTCAACATTCACAACTTAAATTTTAACTAGTCTAATAATATTCATATGTAGGAGGGTATGTGCAAGATCATCATGGAAAAAACAAGCCCTTAAGTGGAAAAAAAATCAGAAAAATCAGAGTTAGGAAACTTGACATAAAACTTTGAATAAGTTATCTATATTATTTTAAAAATATGTAAGAATAGAATTTGTAGCAAATTGAATATAGTTTCTAAACTACTAGGTTTTTTTTTTTTAAATCAATTTGGTGAAAATTTGAAATTTCAATGCAGTAGTACTTAAATTCTAGGGAAAAAATAAGTGTCTGTCTAACCACCCTAACCACAATAAAATGATAATATTTTTTATAATATTTTACATATAAGTAGATGACTCATGTCTTGATGTGATGCATATTTTTTTGTAATTTTTTTCCAAGTAAATAATTAATTATGAATTTTTTATTACAACTTTTAAAAAATATAAAAAACTCGTATGTCTGACCACCTCAACTTGGTCAAAACTTCATGAAATTCATTTTTTTTAATCCTATAGTATGCAAAGTATAGAATGTGACACATGTTTTGAATTAAAAAAATGTGATACTCTTTGAAAGTTGTAGATGTTTTTTAGTCAACCTATCAATTAGGACTTTAGTCGTAATTCAAATAGAAAATGAATAATAATAATTTATTAAATTCAAAGTAAAGTATAATTTATATTAAAGTGGAAAGTTGAGAATCTCTTTTAAAAACCCTTTTCATTTTATCAATTTTGGGTAAAAACAAAGTTGTCAGCCACATACCCTACACATACCCATCATATAGCCACTTTTTGGCCCATCATGATCCTACACATACCCAAGATCTTCACATCACACATCATATGTTCATTCCATACTTCAAAACATTTGAAAGATCTAACATATATATTTTCATCAACTCTAACATCAATTAGGTCAGCCTAATTAGATGTAACACCCAAAATATAAATTACTGTCTCCAAAAATTTCATACATGTCTTGTGCCAAGATTCAACCCTCAAAATAACTTGAAATAGGTTAGTATGGACCTATAATAGATCCCACATAAGAATTCAACACTTATTTATCCTTTGCATACCTTCAAACTTGTTAGGTCAGCACAACATAAGACCTAATAACAAAGTCATTCAACCGTATATCCACATACGGACATGTGGACCTCAAAACTCAATTCCAAATGGAATTCCTACACAAAATACATCTATCAACATCTCCTTAAATCTGAAAAGCCAAAAACTTATCCATAGAGAAGTGCAGACTCTCCCACACAAATGCATTGTATAGAAAATAATTGTAATTTTCCAGGCGAACTTTTGTTACTCACATCAAAACATGATGAAAAGTTGGAATCCAATACATATAACATCTAGTAAAATAATTCTAGAAGCACAAAGTGAATAGTTTATTTTAAAATTGGTGCGTACCCAAAAATTGACACACCATTACATGGAATCAACAACATTGACACTTAGTAAAATTCCAACACAACTGACTTTTCCAGATCAACCCTTCTTGAAAAAATGTCTCCCTTAACAACTCAAAAAAAATTTAGAACTAATCAAAACAATCTGCAACCAAAATATTCACATAATGTCAAATTTTGGCATCAATGACAACACTATAATGCTCATGTTTCCAACAACATCATCAATAATAAAACTTCTTATTCTTTCAATAGTTTCAACCTTTTTGTCATCATAGTCCTCTTTCTATTTCTATTCGAAACATTCATATCCCTCATGGAGTGAAGATTCTAAATTTTGAAAAGTACAATGGCTATGGGGATCAACAGATGCATGTCTCATCCTTCAATGCCATGTATATTGATTTCTTCCATAATGATGCACTCTTGGCCAAACTATTCTCACATTCTCTCAAGGACATCGCTTTGGAATGGTATTGTGTTCTACCTAATGTAGTGTAGAAAATTGTATCCCTTTGCAATTTCACACTATGTTTGGGTCCCTTAATTTATTTGACTTAATTAAGCTTCTAACTTACCAAATTATGCATTCCATGGAATATGTGTGTCCTAGACTTCTAGGCCAGGACCCATTCACTCATGGGTGAATGGCTCCCCTTCAAGTGCCAAGAACCATTTTAAAATATGTGTTTGGCAGCATTTTAATGATTTAAATTTAATTTGTAATTGTCAACTTGAAAAATATAATTTGTGGGAAATTAGATAGACAACATCATGTTCAATTCTATGTGTGTTCATGTCATCTTATGAAGGATAATATGCATTGTTGATCCTAAAGCATCCATGTAGTTTAAGTATCCAAATCCATCAAGAAAAGAAAGATCAAGTTCCTTGGAGAGATGTTTTTGACTTTAGTCTTCTAAGGGAATCCATTGAAGGGTGGCGATTTGTAGCAAGAATTATTCATTCATCATTTCCTTCCTTTTTCATTATCTTTCTATCAAGGTTTGATTACCAAACTGGGGTTTGACCAACACAAACCCCCATATAAACAAACAAAAAAAATTTGTTTCTTTGTGTATGTGCATATTATAGGTGGATGAATAATTGAAGAGATCTTGAGGGAGAAATTTTTCATTGTTGCACAAGTTGTCATCATTGTTGTCAAGCCACAAAAACTAGGTTGCAAAATTTTATTTTTGACTTCCCAACAATGGGACCTGTGTCAAATAGAAGCTCATATCTTGTACCAAAGGACTCCAAAATTTAGTTTGGACCCCTATACAAAGACCCATTCACCTAGGGGAAAATTATTCCTTGTAGGAACTTCAAAACCAATTTTTTTGAGTAGGTTTTCTACCCTCTACGCCTCCCAAATCCACTTGCAAATAGTTGTTTCCATCTGTTTGTTGTCAAGATCTTGCATTTTTAATATTAGGGAATATAGGATCATTAAGTTAATCATTCTAAAGTATTTATAATCAATTCCAATCCCCCCAATATATGTAGATCCAAGTCTAATTGGCTCACCTTCGGGTCTAAAAGTCAATCTCTTGCACCTTGTGATCTACAACTCAATGAAATTTATAAAAATGTGGAAATGGCCCTAGGTTACAGACACTAATATTAGAGTCACCACATTTTTATGTTTCATTTTGGTGAACCTAACATTCTAACATTGTATACCTTATAAAACTTAGAAGTCTTTCAAACCTTAGAACTAGGTTTTACATTACATTATTTTGCATTTTTACATTGAGGGTTTCATTTTTACATTTTAAAAGCATAATAAAGTTAAAAAAAATTGTATTCCATATTGCATCATAGGTTTCATTAAGGTTTGTTTCAGTCATATTTAGATCACATCTACATTCATATTGCATTCATTAAGTGGTTAAAATCTAAAATTGTTCATTGCATGTTCATTGCATCTTTCATTTTAAGCCAAAATCAAGTGAAAATTGGATAGTTTTGTTTCAAATTGGCATAAAATCATCACTTTCAGAATATTGCATCTTACAATCAATTAAATATTGCATTTTACATGTAAAATTTCCATTCAAAACTTTTCAAAACATTTCCACCTTTGTTTCACACTTGCATCGTGCCTTACATTGTCTTAATTTGATCAAAAACAAGAAAACAAACATTGATTAACTTTTTTGAAAACATAAATAGTAATCTTCGAAAAGAAATTACAAATTCAATTTGTTAATTTTTTTGGACCCTAAACAAGGATCCATTCACACTTTGGTGAACCTGTCCTTGTACATGTGTTTCTACAAGATTTTTCACACAGTTTTGTCTCTAAGTTTGCATTATGTTCTTGTTGGTAAATCTTTGTTTTGAAATTCTAAAAAAATATTATTGTATTTACAAGAAAAGGTGTCATTTTGCTTGATGTATTTCAAATTTTGGAAAAATTGTTGCATTTTAGATCTATAGGATAATTGTTTACATCATGTTCTCATTGCAAAAATATCTAGTTATTAGAATTCATGTTCTGTTTTCAAATCATATTGAGTACTGTAAGAAATTTTTATTACAAACATACAAACATGAAGTTATTTCTCCTCTTTTCTTTCTTTTATTGATCCCTTTCCCACTATCTCTCCTATGTGTGAGGTTAGTTTTGTGAAAGAGAGTACAATCCTTGATAATCATGACAATCATAAGTGTTCTTCTCTCGATACATCTCTCACTTGTGATGAAGGTATCTTGGTGTTGGAAGATCCAAACATTGAGTTTCATGAGAATCTTATTTGTTTCTCTCCCACTACCTCTCCTAATTGGGAGGATATTGTTGGAAAAGAGGAGGAAATCATAGTTTTTCTTCTCTCAATAGCTCCCCTACTTGTGACAAAGTTATCTTAGAATACCCAATCATTGAGCATCATGAGAATCTTGTTTTTGGAAGATATTATGTTGCAAGAGGATGATATCATTGATACATGTCTTTCAAATGATATTAATGTGTCTTTCTTAAATGAAGATGATAAGGTGACATTAGATCCCCCCTCGATAGAAGATCATCAATAAGAAGTCAAATCTATTGAGGTTATGACTGCACAATTGACCATTAGATCCCTTTTGATTATTGGAGCTTCAAAATATCCTTTTGGACCTCCTAAGATTCCTCTAATAGTTGGACCTCCAAAAATTACTTTTTTCCCTCCTAAGAGTCCTCTAGTTATTGGACCTCCTAAGACACTTCTCCTTATAGGACCTCCTAAACCTCCTAGTCATATCCCAAGTTTTGTAAAACAACTTACTAGTAGCAATGTCTTTCAACAACCAAGTTATCATACCATCACTCATACATGTAACACTAGAAATAATAATTAACCAAGACAAACTCCAACATCCCTTCCATTGCCTCAACCATACCTCCCACCTATACCTAATATCCAACAATGTAGTGGTAAAGAATAGGATCTTGTAGAAAAAAATTGCAACACTCATGCTAATATATCCTTGTGGGACTCGATTCAAGAATCATCACTTTACCATGGAATGATTAAAAATTATTTGCAAAAAGTTGTTATCCCTCCTAGTAGTAACCAAATGAAGTGTCAACTTGAATTCACCTAATTTGGGCATTTTTTTTCATCAAAGTGAATTACCTCCATTGGAAATACAAAAAATAATGATGCTTTGATGATAGTGGCTAGAATTAACAAGAGTGGCATTAAGCATACTCTCATTGATAATGGTCTAGAGATTAATGTTTGTATTGTCAACCTTTTAGATAAAATTGGCATAAATAAGACAAAAATTCAACCGAGTTATCTATTCCTAGTTTTGATAATGTGGGAAAGAAATCACATGGTGTGATAAAATTTATTGTAAAAGATCATAAAGTTACTTTTGAAACTCACATCTATTTTATTCCCCATGATCTTTCATATAATATCCTCTTGGGTAGAGCATGGATTCATGAAATGAATGCAATGCCTTCAATGCTACATAATACGTTGAAATAAATTTATAAAAAATAAGGTATATACAATAAAATACAATCCTAAACCTAAGATTTTACAAACTCAAACATGAATGATAATTTCTCTTACAACATTGACACCAACTACAAAAGTGAAACCTTTACAATTTGAGGATAATGATATGTTCCTTTGACTTGTGACAATATTGTCGAAAGATGATTGGCGGTCATTAGATTTCACATATAAATTCAATGGGGAAACCAAGATTATAGGATTAAAGTAAAGAAAAGAGAAAGAAGCAGCAATGGTATTAGAACAATCTATCACCGAGTCATCAAAACCACCTAATTCCATAAATCCTAGCAAGGAAGTGCTAACACAAATCACACATCCACATATGTTGAGAATGATCATAAAAAGACACCTTCTTCAAAAGAGATAAAAGCACATAGGTTATGATATTTTGAAACAACTTGGCTATAATGGAAAAGGATGTGGTGTTAAAGAGCAAGGTATCTATATCCCTATCAAACCTAACATACAAGAACAAACAAGAGGTCTTGGTTATTTTCCTTCAAAATAAATGAAAGCATCAAATAAACCTTCACTTAATATCAATTTCATCACACAAAACACTCCTAGGACAAATATACATCATGGTAATGATATTCTTCATCTTCAAACACATGTTTTAGTGATGATTAGGGTTCATTATATTTTACACTCTCCTTTAGCCGAGAGTACAAAATCTCACAATCTAAACCTAAAAATTATTGTGTATGTATGAAATCTTATAGTAAGCAAGAAAGATCTCTTTCATGAAAGAAAGGAATATATTCTACTATTGATCAAGAGAGTACCTTGTCGAAGCTTGACCAAGCCCACTTGATAGCTCCCCCTATAAGAAAATGAAATAAATTCTACAATAAAGGCTCATTTTGTGCATATCATCGAGTGCATGTTCATTCAACCGTTGAATGTTAGGACTTGAGTAACAAAAATTCAACATCTTAAGGATTGTGGTGCTCTTCCTTTTTTTGATGTGGTTGTCCTTGTCTCTAGGCTTGGGAGGAAAGGATAACTAGTTTTGGGAGGTGTGCATTCCTTTTAAGGATCCCCTCTTCCCCTCTTTCTCCTTAAAATACCAACATAGAAAGTATATTGAAATTTTTTAAGGGGGGAATATAGTCCCCCACTCATTGTTTTCTTGTTCCCTTCTTAGTGATGATAGCATACATCTCCTAGGAAATGTGACCTTTTTGTTCAAAGTATAGCTTTCTTGATCTATGTGATGTGTCTTCTTAATTTGTGGTGACATTTGGATTGATGTTCTATAAGAGTGTGACCTTTCTTGGCATATGATTTTCTCCTTGGTGGAAATACTATGGCTAACGTTCCCTAAGGTATGATATTTTATTTCTTGACTTGTCCTCTCTTGGTGGTAATGTAAAGTGTGATGTTCCAAGTAAGGTGTGACCTTTCATGCATTAAGTAAAGCCCCTTTGATTATCTTGATTATTTACCTTTGTTTTTAATTTAAACATTGTCATTTTATTTCATAAGTACCTAGCATAATACAAATTTCTAGCCTTATGAAGCAATTTTATTCCATGAGTGTCTAGGATAATACAACTTGCTAGCCTTGTGAATATTTTATTATTTTGTGGCACCTTATCAAAGTTATTAGGGAGTATAAATTTTGGTATGGTTGATGTGTGGGTACACATTTTGTGATGACTTTTCCCATTTGTCACCTTTTTATGGGTACACACCTTGTAGACCTAGTGTATGTTTCTCATATTTTTTCTTTGGGGCCTCACCTACTTTGTATCGGACTACACTAGCCCTTGTGAGCATATTTTATGGACATGACAGAATACAACTTGCTAGTCCATCCTTCCTTTTTTATCCTCTTTTTGCATTAGTGTTGACATTATATTCTTGTGTATCTTGTCTTGCTGCACATATCTTACACACATGTGTGTCCTTTATTCTTATGTTGGTTTTCCATGGGAATTGGATCCTGGGGGCTTGATCACCCTCGATCTTTTTCATCCTATCTTTCTAACATTTGTGCACTTGGACCCCTCTTGACACATATTTTTCTACTTTAGTGTGAGTCTAAGTGTAAGTTCATACTCTCACTAAAGTGGGGGCTAAATGTAGTGTAGAAAATTATATCCATTTACACTTTCACACTATGTTTGGGTCCCTTAATTTATTGGACTTAATTAAGCTTCTAATTATCCAAATTATGCATTCCAAAGCCTTATTTTTACCATTTTCTAAAAGGATAACTGACATTAAAAAATGCAATAAATAATTAAATCACCATGGAATATGTGTGTCCTATACTTATAGGCCAAGAACCATTCGCCCATGGGTGAATGGGTCCCCTTTAAGTGCCAAGACCTATTTTAAAATTTGTTTCTGGTAGCATTTTAATTATTCAAATTCAATTTGCAATTGTCAGCTTTTGGAATCTATTTTTTGGGAAATTAGATAAACACCTATAAATACAATCTTTTTATCATTTGAAATATAACACACTTTATGAAGTAATCCTATAGAGAAAATATTATTGTCAAGAGCATTCAAGAGTAGATTTATTAGTCATTCATAGCGGCAATCAAGATCCTAACATCATGTCTAAGTCTATATGTGTTCATGTCATCTTGTGAAGGCTAATATGCATTGTTGATCCTAAAGCATCCATGAATTTCAAGTATCCAAATCCATCAATCAAAGAAAGATCAATTTTATTGGAGAGATACATGTTTGACTTCGGTCCTCTAAGGGAAGCCATTGAAGGGTGGTGAGTTGTAGAAAGCATTGTTCATTCATCATTTCATTCCATTTTCATTATCTTTCTATCAAGTTTTGATTACCCAACAGGGGTTTTACCAAGGTAAACCACCATAAAAACAAATAAAATAATTATTCCTCTTTGTGTATGTGCAAATTACAGGTGGATGAAGAATTGAATAGATTTTGAAGGAGAAATTTTGCATTGTTGCACAAGTTGTCATCATTGTTTTCAAGCCACAAAAACTAGGTTGTAGAATTTATGTACTTCATGATAATGGGACCTATGTTAAACATGTAAGGAAGCTAAGGTAGCAAAAAAAATTCATACACAAACCTTTTAACAATTACATAAACTTAAATAGAAATAAACAAAAATATCGTGCATACCACAACATAATGATTTATGTGGGGAAAACCCTTTCAGGAGAAAACCCCCACACTCCAAAATTTGTCCAATATATTATTTAGAAATCAAAAGATTACAATATACTTACAGAGAAAGCTTCTCACAGGAGTATCGCCACCAAAGATCAAGAGACAACATGACCACTATCAGACTCTCATAATACAGGCATGTCTACATACATCCCAACCATTTATAACAAGCCTTTTCTAAACCTTCTAGAATTAGGGTTTTACAAGGTCATTTTTCATTTGATGTGTTAACAAAAAAACCTTGATGTGCCAATGGGAAAAAAAACTTGACATGTCAACGATTTTTTTTTGAGGTGATGCCCTGAACCCCATATCTTACTATGAGTGTACAATATTTACATGATCAATTGCCACATACCAACATACATCCTATCAATAATAAACCATATATAATGGTAAGGTTGAGAAACATTTTCCCAATAAATCCCCCACTTGTCAAACACCTTGCAAAAGCAACATGAGGGTATAACAATCATCTCTTTAATTGCTAGGTGTTGAAAGGCCCATAGTCTTTGAACACCATTTGAACTTCTCTATGTTCACAGGCTTAGTTAATGAATCAACAACATTCATCAAAGTCTCTACCTTAACCAACTTCACCCTACCATCTTCAACCATATCTCTAAAAAAATGATACACTAAATTAATGTGCTTGGTCCTAGCATGAAATGTCGGGTTCTTGGCTAGACATATCACACTTTGACTGTCACAATAAATTGTCACTACACCATGTTTTATTCCAATATTTGAACACAGTCTCTTAAGCCAAATAGATTATTTACAAGCATGAGTAGCTTCCATATACTCTGCTTCAATAGTGGACAAAGCAACCACAACTTATCACTTAATCATCCAACTAATTGCACCACCAAATAAAGTAAAAACATAAGCACTGTTGGATTTTCTGCTATCAACATCACCTACCCAATCTAAATCCACATAACCATGAATATTAAGGGAAATATCATCTTCAGTCATATTACCATGATAACATAACGAATAATCTGAGGTACCCCACAAATATTTGAAGACTCTTTTAATTGCATCCTAATGAACTCTATCGGGATTAGACATATATCTGGAAAGAAATCCCACTGCTTGAGCAATGTCTAGTCTAGTACAAACTATAACATACATCAAACTTCCAACTACACTCTAGTAAGGCACTCTGATCATGTCTTCCATCTCTGATGGAGATGTTGGACAACCTGAAATAGATAACTTTGTTCCAACTGAAACAGGAACACACAATGGTCTACAAACCTGCATATCAAACCTCTGTAAAATTGAGTTGACATACTTTCTTTGGCCAAGCCATAGCTTTCTATTCACTCTATATCTTTTAATTTAGATCCCAAGAATATGTTTAGCTACACCTAGATCTTTAATTTCCAATTTAGTAGTAAGTTGAGATTTTAGTTCTAAAATCATACCTTTCCCTCTACCAATAAATAACATATCATCAACATATAATGCAATAAAAATGAAACAATCACCATTAGTTTTATAATAAACACAATGATCTGATTTAGAATGCTTAAATCCCAAACTCAACACATATGTATCATATTTTTGGTACCACATCCTAGGACTCTATTTTAAGCCATACAAAGACTTCTTCAATTCACCAACCAACTTACTTTTACCTTTCACCACATAGTGCTCTGGATGTATCATATAAATATTCTCCTCCAAAACACCAATAAGGAAAGCAGTTTTCACATCTAATTGCTCAACCTATAAATCATAAGCAGCAACAATAGAAAGAAAAACTCTAATGGATGTCATTTTTGCAACAAGATAAAATATCTCACCATAATCAACACCCTCAACTTGAGAGAAACCCTTTGCAACCAACCTTGCTTTGTACTTCTCAATACCTCCATTTGAATTAATATTTTTCTTGAACACCCTATTGGATAGGAAAACTAGGAGGGGGGTGAATCAGTTGTCACAAAACTTTTAAATCATTCACCAAAACTAATCCTTAATACTACTTAAATGAATAAACATTAAGTACAAGTATAGAAATTGAAAACCATCACACAAACACAACACTAGATTTATGTGGAAAACCCAATAAGGGAAAAACCACGGTGAGGATTAAATCACACTATAAAGAATATCAAAACCAATTACAAGAGGCTCACTGCCAAAATAAGGACTCATTGTCCAATAGGGCTAACAACCCGAAGGGGTTACTGCCACAGAGATACGAAGAAGATAAAAGAGATATGTTATAGAGAGAAGATAATCTCAATGCAACAGAGAAATCCACCATAATTTTCTCAACTACTCACAGACATGCATGAATGATAGAGTACACCTTCTACTCACTACATCCGAAAACTCAGCATTTAAGCTTCACATTGATCTTCCACACTCGCATCACCCACACTTACTGATTCACATCAATCTCACATCTATCTACACTATTTATTTATACTTATCTATCTTTGTACACCATTTCACCACTAACTCATTTTGTATTTATATCATCTTCAACTTTGAAACATATCCAAAGTCATCCATATAATATTAAATTCAAATTATTTCGGTGCCAAAACATCCTAGGGTGGAATTAGAATGAGGGCTACCCAAACACATGCTTGGTGAGGACCTAAATAGATCCCAAAGATAGTGTTTAACACAAGGTCAACCAAACCAATGTCAAAAACATAGAACAATTAAGCATGAACCTTATAGACACTGAAATTATCTTCAATTCAAACATAACAACTCAACTCTAGAATTGCAAGTCATAAGACTTCACCAAAGAGAAATTTGGACCAACAACTTTTCTCTGGGACCTCAATTAGAACACATAAAACCACAGTTCACAATTGTTGAACATAACTCGCATTGCACAATGAATCAAAAGCCAAATATCTCGATATAGTAGCTTCCTACAACCATGACCAACATATCTAAATCACACAAACATAGGAGTGAATCTCTAACCAAAACTTGAAGCAACCATTGAACACCTACAACCTTTCTTCAATACAATTTTCTTAATATCCTCAACATATACAACCAATAACCAACAACCATGACATCAATGATAACAACAACCAGTCGACAACCAATTGAATAGTTGACATCAATGACAACACATTTATTCTTTTCCATTATTGCAACACACCCATTTACAACCAACATGTTTTCATCCTTCAGGTAATGGCACAAGATCCCATGTATCATTATTTTCACAGATGTAATTTCTTCATCCATAGAAATCTTTCAAGATTCTGAATCATTCATACCTAGTGCCTCTTCTATAGATTTGGATTCATCCATGTTAGTATTCAAAGAAAAAATACACCTCCAATCATCCGGTGAATACATTTCAGGTGGTTTTCTATTCCTTGTAGACCTACGAACAAGCTGAGTTAGAGGTTCTTTCTCCTCTTCTAAAGATCTAGAGCTAGATGATCTCTCCTCAACTTCTTGTCTATCCTTGGGCCTCGATTCAACTTTCTCAAGTGTAGAAGGAAATAAGAATCTCATCATCCTGTTTACTTAGTTATGGCTGCAATGTAATAGAAGGCTTAGTTTCTTTGAAAATAACACTTCTACTATGTATTACCTTTTGTGCAATAGGATCCCAAAGCTTGTATTCTTTGACACCATAACTATATCCAATGAAGATACATTTCACATCCTTTTTCTCCATCTTTGTTCTTTTCTCCTTTGGCACATGTGCATATTCCTGACAACCAAAAAATCTATGATGTATTAAAGAAGGCTTACGACCTGAACATGCCTCTATAGGTGTCTTATCAACAAGAGCTAATGTAGGAGACTTGTCACTAGTACACAAACAACAATATATGACTAAATAAACTACTAAAAATTACATATAAATGACTAACTTTAGTCCCATGACTATTAGTGGTTTATTTGTAGTCATTTATAACACCACTAAATTTATGACTAAACAATTTTAGTCATTGACTTTAGTCATTAATTTGGTCATTGATTTGGTCATTGATTTAGTCATTGATTTAGTCATTTATTTAGTCATTTATTTAGTCATTTATTTAGTCATATATTTAGTCATTAATTTTAGTCACGTGACTATTTTGGTGGTTTATTTGTAGTCATTTATAACAACACTAAATTTATGACTAAACTATTATAGTCATTTATGTAGTCATGGTAGTGATTTGTTCAGTCATATATTTAGTCGTTAATTTAGTCATATATTTAATTATTAATTTAGTCATTAATTTAGTCATTACTTTAGTCATATAGTTAGTCATTACAAATCAAATCTAACTTAATTAATCCTCACAAATTTATGCATATAAACTTCAAGTATCATAGATATTCAAATGTTAAAAAGCACCATGAAATGAAGACTAAAATGCTTGAACAAAGACACAAACACAAATAGATTACAAATCAAGAGGAGCCATGAAACAATATTTATGAGTGGAGAAAAGACCACTCTGAGAATTTACTTCATTAAGCCTCATCGACAAATCAAAATCTCATTGGTTACATTCAATGTCTCAATGACACTGTACAACTTACATACACTATATAAAAAGAATACTCCTATTTTCATAGACTTATATTGTTTTCCCCTTCCTTAAATGCAGTCCTTTTGTAAGGGAAGTGACCTCCTATAGGAGCTCGACCCATTTAATCCCCTTGCAAATTCACAACTTTAATCCTCCTGCTATTGGTTTTGGCTCCTCCAAACTCTTCCTCATTGGTATTCACCTTTCACTTCTCCAATTTCAAGCTACAACCTGAAAATAAAGTTTCAAAATTTGCACATCAAAAACTCAGAAAAGATAAATAATATAGAGGATAAAATTCAAACATTTTCTTTTCCTTTTCCAACTATGGCACCCTAAACTTAGGTGCTAGATATAGTGAATGTATTAGAATTAGATATAGCATCCATCAAAATCATATTTGGAAGTAGATTTTTATCAAATATTGTAGTTGCAAGTTCCACTAATTATAATAAAGATAAATAGTTCTACCTTTCTGCATCAACTAATGCAATTCTAATAACTTTTAGAGGATCAACAATGCTAGCCTTTATCATATAAACATACTCACCTACAAGTTGCAACACAACATTAAAATTATTAATTAGACTCAACATCTAAGAAAGAAAAAGAAACTTCAAACATTATCAATTTATTATAAAAATCATCAATTTCAAAGATCAAAGTAGCTAATGCTTCACTCTCTACATCCTCTACTACAATCAAAAGAAGCCTTTGTTTCTGTGATAAATGCAACAAGAAATTATATTATTTTTCAAAACTTATCACTATGTACTTATGAACTCAAGATTATTCAAATTGTCAAACTAATCGACATGACTACCTAATTTCTTTCTATCACATACACTTTGGGTATACAAGATCATTGAGAATCCCAATCATTGAACTATGAAATTCAGCAATGCAACGAAATTATATCTTAAGTAAAATGTAAATCAAATCAACATTACATGTCTTAGCTAATTAATTGATCTGAAATTGTATAGATACCTTTTTCATATAGCTTAAGGACATCTACAATAGATATGCACAAAATGAGTTTGGTGGAAAGGCTTTAAAAAATTTCAAGTGAATACAATTTGTAGGTGTAAAGCCAAATTCCACAACCATTGCCAACATCCTCCCTACCTGTGCCAAAATGGGAGCTTTGAAACAAGATATGAATATCCTTCAATGCATAGACAATACATCCCTATAAGAAATATTATACTCCCTCAAAATATTATTACATATTATTCTATTGGGGGGACTTCAAATAACTCTTGTCGAGGTTCATTTCTTATTAATGATATCAAGTTTCCACAACCCATATTGTAGTGCTGTGTATTTTTTGGATTCGATTGTATAGAATTTTTTTCATCAACGTTTCAGATCACACTCCATGATCCATCATCAGGATTAGAGAGCAAGAAGAGAAAAATGGTAAAATTGTAGACTAAGATAGGCTAAAAAGGAAGAGGGGTAAGGAGAGGATACACTCGGTTTGAGGACCAAAATAAAAATAAATAACTAAAAGCAACAAATCAAACACATACAAAGTCAAACCCAAAATATTACAACAAGCCCTACAAAAAATGCAATGAATTAAACATAAGCCACCAAATATATAATAAACAAAAGAATATTAAACAAAAACAATTAAAAAAATACACAAAAAATGAACCACTTACCTAAAACTATAGGCACAAACAAAACGAACACACCTAAATACAAAAATATGAATATAATATACCCATAAAAGACCAAAAATACCTACAAACAAAAAACAAATAAAAGAAAATCTAAGTAAAAAATAAAAGAATGAAGAAATAAAAATCCACAAAAATATAACCAAATTAAAAATAGAAATAAAAATCAACAAATAAATTAACCAAAACAAATAATCAAAAACAAATACAAAAGAAAAAGGGTATGTGACATAAACCTACACATAAACCAAAACAAAAAATCAAAAATTCACAACAAATATAAAAACATACAAACCTACATACATACATGCATGCATATATATTTGTATGTGAGTGTGAAAAAATAATAAAAATGACCAAAAACATAATAAGCACAAAAGAATGTAAATAGACATATACAAATTTATATACATAAACATATGCCTAAACATCAACACAAATAAAATAAAAAACAAACAACAAACAAATATATATATATATATATAAGACAAAACCAACAAATCAAAAGACCAAGGAAAAACATCAATGCTAAAGGATAAAAACAAAAAACACTAGAGCAAGCAGGAAGGGCAAGGGAGGGAAAGAAGAAGCGGCAATGTTTTTTGTTCCATCGGAGGGACCACAATCTTTTTCTTGTCGATGTCCACCTCTCTTGCCGATGAGTTTGAGTTCTGTCAAGCTATTGGTGGGACTTTGATGTGACTCCTAGTGACACGCAAGAGTCCTCCTGATGATTGCTTCATAACTACTTGTTAGAAAATCAAGCAGATTACATCTGGACTCAACTGTAGGTTCACATACATGTCCATGTGTGATATTTGTCTCAATAAAACTCCATACATAGTTGGTGTTACCTTCAGTGGCTCAAAAAATTTCTCACGGAACGGTAAGGATGTTCTTTATCATTTGCAGATAGCTAGGAGCATTGAAGGGTGTTAGAGATTCCATCTCATGGAATCCAATGATTGTGGGATATGCACAAAATAGATTTGTTGAAAAGGCTTTATAAACTTTCAAAAAAATGCAATTAGCAGGTGTGAAGCCAAATTCCACAACCTATGCCAGCATCCTCCCTACCTATGCCAAAATGGGAGCTTTGGAGCAGGGTATGAACATCCATCAGAGCATAATAGATGGGGGATTTTTGTGAGATATTATGGTTAGAAATTCTTTGTTAGACATGTATGCAAAATGTGGAAACATACACAAGGCGCGTGAACTCTTTGATGGAATGCCTCAAAGATATGTCATGTCATGGAATGCAATAATTGTAGGATATGCACAAAATGGATTTTGCAAGGATGCTCTCAAAATATTTGAATTAATTAAGCACTCTAAAACATATGATATGGTTTAACAATAACTTTATCCGATTTCAGAGAAAGACATAAATTTAAGTAGTTCTTGCATAGGTCTTGTGATACAATTGATAAAATGTGATTGACCTTAAAAAACTTACTTTCTACCTTCAAAACCTTATACTTAATTTGCAACATTCAAAACCTAAAGCAGATCCAGAAAAAAATCACATGAAATGATGAAAGAAACAATAAAAATCCCTCTACACAGAAAAAGCATATCCAAATACTTTTCTTCAAAGAACCCAATAAGACATTTGAATAATCTATGAGATATTTTAGTTTTGAAATTTAGGCTTCCCAAATTCCTTTTCAGTCCTCAGTTTGATTTTGAGCTGGTCTTCAATTTCTGTTTTGAGAATTGAGTCAAGCTCAAAGCTCAAAAGCTATGCCATGCTCATCATGGCATCTTAGTAAATAGTTTGGCTGTGTGGCTATTCTCTTAAAGGGAGTGTGCACCAATTTGCAGAGGCTATAAGAACAGTAAAATACCAATAGTCTCACTTTTGTATCTCATGAATATTGTGTCCAAGTTATAAATTTACTTTGCTAACATGGTATAAGGATGAATGAAAACTTAGACCAGACCATGCTTTTGAAAAGTAAGTGAAGGGCATATGTTTGAGCCCTCTATCTACCCAACAAAAATGGATCCTTTCTGAAGTTAAGAAAGAAATATCTGTAAATATTAATCTCATTTTAGTTATGTGGGACATGATCTAAAGGCAAGGTGTAACTACCACAATGATGACTCATACCTGACCTGCTGAGCACATTGTCCATACAAACATGGTTGTGTTAATGCTAGAAAGACCTATACAAGCTTAGGTGCAAATCCCTTGCATAATGGGTGGAATAAAAACATTTAAGGCATGACCTATAAGTCTACAAGATCATTGCATTTCATCACTTTTGAATACATGAAACTTGTTTAATATTTTCCATTTACATTGACACCCTTCTAGTTTTGTTTCTCAATACCTCATCCTAGCTGGTTTATTTTCAGTAGTTCATTTTTGCACTCCTAATTATTTAATGTAACTAGCTGTAATTTAAGTGTCATTGACATACTTTGTTCATTTGTTGACATTAATATAATTTCTATGTTCCTCTATCAATTTTCAAGGAAAAAACATGGTAAACATTCAACAAATTATCTTAGCACCCTCATTAGATTTTGATGGAGGAGATTTGTTAAATCAGTAATGATGATAAGAAGGTAATAAAAAGATCTACCTATCTTGGTTGACACATAATAGACTTAATATAAGGAATATCTAAGTACCTACATCTAAAAATCTCAATATCTATATCAATATGTAATCTCAATTAATAGAGCTATAGAGTACATCAGAATATCACAGTATCTATAAATAGAAATTGTTATCCTTCAGAAGGCAGATGGATAGCTTATAGATTAACAGATACAACTACTAAAAAACCTAAATGTATTTAAAAAACTAGCTCCTAATTGAGCGTAAATCATGTAAATAAACTATACTTATTTTACAAGTGCTCAAATAGAATATTCAACAGTTAATCAAAGGGGCACATTACTTCTTCCACAAATATTTTGTCACAAATACACACCTTTCCACAATCCTGAAACTACTACTGGAATGAGCACTTGAAACAAATTTAGACCAAAAGTTTGCAAATTTACATACCCTTCAACACCTTCAACAGGTTCATTGATAAGTTGAAGAAAATCAACCTGGTGGTCTTGTATGAGCCTCATTAGCTAAGGATTTTGTTTGCTAAGTTCTTGAAGCATTAGCTAACAACAAAAAAATAACCATATCAATAATATGTAGATAAAGCAGATGTGGAACTCAAACATGACATGATAGATTCAACAAACCTATAAAATTTGAGGATTGGCTTGAACCATTGTGCAAAGGGCTTGAAACTGAATGATGCAAGATATAATTAATAACAAAATTGAGGCAAAATCCAATGTTGGAAATCCCACAAGCATTTAATACTGCTTAGAAATAAAATCTCAAACAATTTAATTCTCAATTAACTAAAAATTCAAGTTGTGAAGAGAAACAAAAGTTGCTCTATTAAGTTTTTAATGAAAAACTGCACTAACATATTATACATGTTGTCTATTACAAAGAAAGTCCAATGCTCCACCTTCAGCTCTAGCCCCAGCACCCATGCCTAGAAAACCCTAAAGGAAAAAAGAAACAAGGTGAATATAGGATTGATGGATGACCACATTGCACAAGACCATACCTGTCTTTTCCAAGGCCCAAAAGCATACCTGTGGAAAAATATTTAGTGGAGCAGCATTTGGCCCTCTGGAGGGAGGTGCATCTTGTGATGGTGTAGTTGTTGGAACTTTTCCAGTTGGTACTTGATTTGAAGATGGTGGTCATGCAATAGGTATAGGAACTTCAGATGCCTCGGTGATACCCTGCAATAGAATAGAAATTGGGAATGCATTATAGCCCAATATGCCATAAATAATTGAAAAGAGTTCCATCTTAACTAATACCAAAATCACATAGCATGTTAGCTACCATTTCCTTGTTTCTTCCCACTTCAATTCCAAGTGCAAACAAATAAAGTTTTTAATTTCAGAACTTTATAATAATTTTTTAGAATAGTTCAAAATAGATCATAAGCTCACATTTACGAACTAGATTACATGATATCTAAAACAGAGCACGAAGTTCTATGGGAAGGAAAAGAATACTGCAGAAAAAATATTTCAGCTTTTAGGCAAGCAATGGTGCATAGAGATTACATGATATCACAAGGGAAAAAATAACACTCAGTGCATAGAGGAAGTAGATAATGTAACCCTAACTAGTGAAAATTTACGTGAAGTGACGGAGGACCAAAAAATATAGTTTCAAGAGTAGTTGGCTCAACAAACCCAACTCACTAAAGCTGCAAAAGAAAAATCGACAACCACAACAAAGGAAGTAGTACTACACAAAGCTGAAGTGGCTAGTAGTACAGATGCCCATGATCAGGTCCAGAAGAAATTCATGGAATTATTTAACATGGTCAAAACCTCCAGGAAATGAGAATTCATAGCTACCCATCGTTTGAAATAACAAATTGAAGAAGTCTACAAGATTTGGACTACCATCCAACATGCTTCCACTACACCTTCCATTTTAGTTGGAGCTAATGTGCCTCCAAGGACATCTCCTAACAAATTATTAAAACAACTATGCATCAACACATACTCATTGAGAGATTAATGGCATTACCACATATCATTTACAAGATCATCAAGATACTCCACAAATCATTGCAAACATTGAATAGTAGTCCACTGTCACCACTGTGTATTTGCAAGGAGAAAACAATCAGAACAAAAGTAAACCACTGGCAATCTATGATGTTGAAGCTTCACACTTGTAAGTGACTGAGACCATATACATGCAAAGCTTCTTATCCAAGCCATATCAATAAATGGAGGACTGTTAAAATCAATCAAATCATAGAGATGAAGAATAGTACTACTAAGATAAGTGACCATCACCACAAGCAAAAACAATGTTCATAGCATCAATACTCTTTATTCATTGTCATGTACCATTAACTGAGATTTGTCCTCATCTAAACCCTTACCACGTAGTGATTGAGAACATAGTGAATAAGAAGTAGAAGAGATCAAAATCATCAACTCCCCCTGTGAAGTAGGTATACCTACATTCAAAAGACAAGAATTATCATACACTGTCACACCAACCAAAGCACTATCACCATGGACAGATCATCTAGCAATGGTATGTCAATAATGTTTATACACTGAGATTGGATCCATCACACCATCTTTCCCAAATACTGAACAAAATATAGAGTAGAAGAAGCATAGTATAACACTGTTAGTGTGCCAATAATTTCATTATATTAACACTATTACCAAACCCTTGCAACTGAAAGGATATCAAATATGTAACTTTCAATTTTGTCAAGACCCCTGGCATCATGTCACAGTCAATGTCAACATGGTCAAGACAATCACTTTATTTCTACAACAAAAGAATTTCAAAACAAAAATTTTACTGTGTAACCATAGTCCCTTCATGATAGTCTACCTTGCATTGACCATAAGAACATGAGCATAGAAACTATGGAAAGATCATTGTCGAGATCAATATGGTTGAATGAATTTGAACAAAAACATCACTGCCAATGAAACTCATCACCATAACATGACAATCACCATACTACTCCATTGAACTATGACCCTTGTGAGGACTGCCATTTTTCTTAATGTGGGGTCTAACACCTTCCTTCATTGTAATTTTCCATGGCTATAGTGTTTCTCCATAGCCCTATATCATTGCCACCTTCTCACTGCCTTTTATCTGCCTTCAACTATTACTGTCTTTTTTCTAAGAGACTACTTTCTAGAAATAAAACCTCCTCTTGTGACCTTCACATTTTCCTTAATGATTATGAATCAAATGCATGCATAGATTTCATGTAACCTACCTATGGAGTGTGCACCAAAATTACTTGATATGGTTGTCATGAAAAATTAAGCATACCTTGTCTCCTTTGGACTACTTTCATTATTACCTACCATGAAACCCTAACATTTTATTTTGACTACCTCCTTGAATACACACTTAGACATAATGACTGCACCTTACAATTCAACTGCCATTGCAATCTCTTCTCACTATATAGGGTTTGGCTTCACTACCTTGTCATTTACTACCATTCCCTTCCACATAGAAAATTGTCCTCATGCCTTTTGCATAGTGCATAGGTATAGCACTATAAAAACTGGACTATAGAGATAGGCAATGAACACATTGGAAAATGTAGATTGGGATGCAATGAATAGTAATAACATTATACTACCCCTAGGATTCTTAGAATAAACATCAATGTACAAGATCCATACTACCCCTATGATCAGTGTACAAGATCCATATTGCCCCTATGACTAAGATCTATCCTTTATGACAGAGAAATAAACTGAGAACTGTCAAACTAGGACTAAATATATGAAGAGCACTAAAGCTTGAAAAATCCACAAGTATAAAACATGAAAGAGTGTTAACTGCAAACATGGCATGAATCAGAAATACCACCAACTAAGCATAATATCACTAACAATATGAAGACATGAAGAGCATTGTCAATATGATTAAGATAATGTCACTATATCATTATCAATGAAACTTATCACCATGAAGCATCAATACCATGAGATTTGACATCAATACCATTGAATGATCAAGTTTACCAACAAACACCATTAACCTTTTGCAACATGAACATAAACATATTCCTGACAAACAACAAGAAATAACATATCTTTGACAATTTTGCATCAACACTATGAAGTGAATGTCTACAAATAGTCACCTTGTATGTCCAAAGTACACTGTCAAAGGAACAAATCATTATCCAAAATCCATATCACACAAAGGTTGCACTTCAAAGAATATTGTGACACATCTTTTGAGACCATTACCATTATGACTGTTATAGCACCTTTTGTGATAGTAGACTACTTTTCATTTCACTTCATGGTCTTCTATAGACTATAGCTCAAGTAGTTCAAACTCTTGAAGCATTGTCAAATCGGAAACACATACCTTTTCTCATCAAGATCACAGTGATAACAATGGAAAACAATCATAATGTTGTTGGAAGATACCTACAACAAGACTTCTAAGGTAAATAATAGAAGCATTATAGAATTTTCAAAGACTCATATGATATTGCCATTGAAAAATTCAAACAAGGACTATCACAAACTTGAAGGTTTGTTGAGTCTAGTCTCTTAATCTCTTTGATGGATTATGTTCTCTAATTAAATTTTAAAATTACTGAAATGGTTCTCTTGTATTTGGTATTTCAACATTATGTTCATGCATAGAGGGGTAAACCATAACATGCCATGAAATTGTATAAAAAAAAGTCTATCCAATAGCTTATAAAAAATTTCAAAGATAATCTATGCAATCTCCACATGGTATCATGTGACCTATACAAGACTTTAAACTCACCACACTTGAAGTGTTTGACAAAATTCCTCAAATAAATGTGGTCTCATGGACTGCAATAATTGCAAGATATACACAAATTAGATCTATTGAAAAGGCTTTAGAAACTGTCAAGCAAATGCAATTTTCAAGTTTTAAGCCAGACTTTGCAACCTTTTCCAGCATCCTCTCTTCCTATTCCAAAATGGAAGCTTTAGAACAGGGTATGGACATCCATCAAAGCATAATAGAAGGGGGATAGTCATCTGATATTGTAGTTGGAAATGCTTTGGTTGACATGTATGCAAAATGTGGAAGCATAGAGAAAGCATTTGAATTTTTTGATAGAATGCCTCGAAGAGATGTCATCTCTTGGACTACAATTATTGTTGGATATGCACAAAATGGATTTGTTGAAGATGCTTTAGAAACTTTCAAGCAAATGCAATTGGCAGGTATAAAGCCAAATTCCACAACCTTTTCCAACATCTTTCCTACCTATGCCAAAATGGGGGCTTTGGAATAGGGTATGAACATCCATCAAAGCATAAATAATAGAGGAATTTTGTCTGATGTTGTAGTTGCAACTGCCCTATTAGACATGTATGCAAAATGTGGAAGCATAGACAAGGCATGTGAACTGTTTGACAGAATGCCTAAAAGAGATGCCATCTCATGGAATATGATGATTGCGAGATATGCACAAAATGGATTTGCTGAAAATACTTTAGAAACTTTCAAACAAATGCAATTAGCAGGTGTGAATCCAAATTCCACAACCTATGCAATCATCCTCCCTTCCTGTGCCAAAATGAGAGCTTTGGAGCAGGTTATGAACATCCATTAGAGCATAATAAATGGGGTATTTTTTTTAGATATTATGGTTGGAAATGCTCTATTAGACATGTATGTAAAATGTGGAAACATACACAAGGCATGTGAACTCTTTGATGGAATGCCTCAAATAGATGTCATCTCATGGAATGCAATAATTTCAAGATATGTACAAAATGGATTTTGCAAGGATGCTCTCAAAATATTTGAATTAATGAATCACTCTAAAGCATATCCTAACATTGTAAGATTTGTTTGTATTCTTTGTGCATGCAGCCATGGAGGTTTAGTGGATGGGGGTTGTACATACTTCAATCACATGAGTAAGTAGTATTGCATTAAACCTACAGTTGATCAACATTATTTTAGATTCCAAGTAGACAAACCTTCATTCTTTACCATCTAGCAGCCTAGCAAAGGCTATTTAGTAGTAGTGCATGGGCATGCTTCCCCTTTATTCCCTAGTAATCATGTAAGGGAATGTCATAGGTAATGAGTTAAGAATTAAGATGGATCTTTCTCCATCATAAATGAAATACATAGATCCAAATACATAGCTTTTTTAAGAAGTTAAAATTAAATGAATATGGATTTGAACATGGATTTTTTGTAAAAAGGAAGCAAAAAAATGGTTTGACATGTTTAGATACCCTTCCTGTAAACTCTCTACCATCTAATAAAATAACTATTGTTGAAAGGAAAGTTCATTAAGAATTAATTATATGAAAAATGTATATTTTCCAAACATATTCAAGATAAGGAAAGACAGTTACAAATTAATAAAGGGTAATCCAAGTAATGAAATTAATAGAATTCTGGAGGGCTTGAACATCACTAATTTTAAAAGAGAGCTGGGAGCTGAAAGTCATGAAATTTTTGATGAAGTACCTCTTAAACATAACTGTATAGCTATGGGAAAAAAGAGATTATATTGATGTCCATAGATACCAAAAGTAGGTTAGCAAAATTTGAGAAGTACATTCAATCACAATAGAGAATTCCTAAGGTAAAAGGATTCAATGTTTTGAAAAGTAATTAAATGCTAAGGTAAAGAAGTGTAAATATAAGAGGAGGGGAATAGTGCTTGATACTCAAAGCATAAGAACTAAGTACAAATAGCTTTGTAACAGAAGGATCCCTTGGTGCAGCAAGGAACTCCTGAATAGGAGAGTAGGAAACAACAATGAGAAACCAATAATGTTACATTCTTCTAGCAAGGCTAAAGCCTTAGGGATATTTGACATTATACTCACTAACTGCAAAAATTCCAACACATGATCTACGAATTCTCATTGGGAATGTCTAGGGCTGATGGCTCCATATTGTACAATTCTAGGAGGAAACTAGGAACTTACCCTATAATCTCTTCTAACACCTGCAACTGATGAAACTCTAGTGGTAGAGAAAAAACCACTAATGCATGCCCACATCTATGACCTAGTTGCAAACAAGAGGGAAGACCTAAACATTGAAACAAAGTAGGTTGATTCCACTTAGATTGAAACTGAGTGGGATCAAATGCTTCTGTAGAACTATGGAAACACAAGCATTGGCCCACCAATCTCTCCCTATTTGTGAGTGAATTTGTTGTATCCAACAAACACTTACAATGTCTATTGTTTTAGTGGTTAAAAAATTAAGCACTCTAAGCAATTTTTCAGTCCACTATAAGACCTCTTTCTAAGAATGGAGACCTCCTGAAGAAAAAGTTCAAGTTGCTCAGATCAGGGCACTAAAAGGAGTGGATAAAGAACCACTTAACTTTTTTTGTATAGATATTGGTTTCTTCCCTTTATCTACTCCTAGATAGGACAACTTAATATACTCTTCAGAGTCATAAACTAGTACATGTTTTTTGTGTAGGATCACATCCACAAACATAGCAGAGCTATGCAAAGTAGGAGAAATTGGCTTGGCAAATGAAGACAACAGGGTATAAAGAATCATGTATCTGTCACCATAGTGAAAAGTTAACAATTGAATTTGGTTTGTTAATAATCTTCCTCACAATATTGTGCATGAGATATGATATAGAAACCAAGACAAATAGAAACAACTCTATTATTCCTACGGTGGAGTTGTGAGAAAAATTAATGTCATACTCATCATCCTCAACACTTTACATAACTATTGTCTAAAGTAGTTTGCAAGTTTCACAAGCCTTAATTCTCATCCCAACCATAAATAATTTTCTTCTAGTTCTGAAAGATCAACCAATGGGCCTCAATGACCACTCATCCAATTTAAGCAGTCATAATTCAAACTATTAATTACCAAAAAATGTAAGAAGATAAAGATACCAATGTGGAAAAACTTCTTATAGAAAACCTAGAAGCAAAAGTCGAGCAGCCACTAATCAACACATACTTAGCCCTTTTTTTTTAGTGTGATCTTATCACCCAAACTCAATGCAATGCCCTGGGTTTTACTTCTTATCCTGATATAACCAAACAACTTGCCATCAGATTGTTTCTCAACACTAACATTCACCAGAGCATCCTCACCAAATCCACAGTCTCCATCCAGTGCAGATCTATATAAAAAATAATGGTTAATTACAGTCTTGTTTGTAACATTGTGTTTCTCCAGTAGTAAATGAACCATTTAGCAATATTTAATGTAATGCAGACCAAGCTAGATTACTCTAAAAATATGAAAGTTAAGAAAATTGAAATAATTACAGGGGTGTGAGGAACTTGATATTTGTTGATCGCACAATATGGTTTAGGAACTTCTTCTCATCATGAATAATTGTGTTCACAACCACCTAATAGAAAAAGTACAAGCTCAATACTCATTGGGAGTATATATTCCATTGTTCAGTTTAATCTATTGTTTAAATTTGGTACAATATAAATTTGAAAGAAAATTACTAGCAACTTTAAATTTATTTTCCCACCCAAGAGAATAATCTGATTTACCTTGTTTTCCCACTCAAACTCAGCCCACATATTCCTAGAAGCAACATCAGGGCAAGTGGCTGGGGAGATGTAGTCCATAATGTCAATGTGTATGTCATTCAAAACAATATTGCATTCCAGTACACTTGTATTCTCATAAACAATGTTACCGAATATAACACCAGTTTTGGTTGAAGACACTTTTATGTTTGCTTTTATTTTCTTGCTTGACTCTGGAGCTAGAGTATGATTTTACGGTCGTTCAACCAGTTTGAGATCACCCATAGTAGCCAATTCTAAAAAAAGGTTCTAAAGTTAATATCATAAATTCCTCTTCCTTTTCCATTCTTGGACACTTCGGAAGGCATTTTGAGGGAGTGGCATAATTTCAAGCCATATTTAATTTAGATGAGCATTTTTGTAATGTTTTTAATAAATATTTTTTATTATCTATCTTTGTTTGTCCCATAATAATGAATGCATTGGGTGATTGCCATAGTCTGATGAATTTTATCTTAACTTTGTGATTAAGTTTCTGGGTAGTCATGTAGAGATGGGATTATAATTATGGTTGGGAGTGCTATTTTTGGATGTAATTTCATTCTAATTAGTGGCATGCTTTTGAGAACTATGAATAATTAAGTACAGTCAACCCAAATAAAGCTGTGAAATGTTGTGATATTTTCAAAATAATTTAGAAAATTGAAATTGACAGGTGGTTAATGCTCTAGGATGTCACCCCTCATACTGAGTGGGAAAGGATAGGCTTCACTATTTACTTAAAATGCCTGATGTCCATGAGCACTAAACCAAACAAAGGATAAAATGGAAGCATTTTTTTTTGCACAAAAGTTACTGAGCTGAAATTAAAATCTTCTTAATATGGTAGAAGCTATGTCATCTCTAAATTAAGATGATAAGATTCTCTATTTACTTAAAATACTTGATGTCCATGAGCACTAAACCAAGCAAAGGATAAAAAGGAAGCCTTCTTTGTTGCACAGAAGTTACTGAGCTGAAACAAAAATCTTCTTCATATGGTAGAAGCTATGTTATCTCTAAACTAAGATACAACAAAAGTGTTCTTGACTAAATTGAGGTACAACATGAGATGCATTCTTGTCCAATTTGAATGATAGTAGAATCCACAATTTTCTCCAACTGAGCTAAATGATAGCAAGTCTAAAGGCATGTGGGTTTGCTTCACTATGTTACAACAGAAGTCTCTTCCTCTCCATTCAATAGAGTCCATTTACAACCTAAACTAACACAACAAAGATGCAATGGAGGTTATCTTCCTCTTCAAACTAAGATGCAGTGGAGGTCATATTCCTCTTTAAACTAAGCTCCAATAGAGGTATCTTTCCTCTCAATGTTGAGCAACAATAGAAGCTGCTTCTTCCCCAGATTGTGTTAAAATAGAAGTGGTTCCATCTTCCTCTTGAAGCTAAGCTACAATATAAGTCTTAGGCATGTCATTTTTCTCTAAAAATTGACTTACAATGATTGTTATTTCCTCTACAAACTGATCAAATACAAATTTCATTTTTCTCTTTAACCTGAGCTAGAACAGGGGTAATAGGTTTGAAGATTGATTTCATTTTCATAAAATTATGGAAAGTACTTAAGTCTTCTGAGTTGAGCCTAGCTTGAATAGAAATCTTGTGATTCAAGAGGATCCTAAACTTAAGATGTCTAAAGCTATAAGTAGGATTTGATTATAAATTGGTTTAAGTTGAGCTACAATGGAACATATCTTCTAGGAAATTCAAAGGCTCTTAATAAGAATTTACCAAGGGTCGACTAGGTGGAGCTTTACTCATTAGAGAGAAAAAAAATAGTGTAGGTCTCCTTAACTGTCAGGAGAGTTGTGTCTCAACCTTCACCATTAGATTCATCTTTTCAACCTAAATTTCAACATTGTAAATTGGTTCCTTGTCTTTCCCCACAATCATGGTTTGTAAAGTGCAACATTTCAGCAACACAGAATCTTGGCTCAGGCTATTATTTTTATGTGATTTTTTTATTTTTTCTCTTTTTAAGAACAAGGCTTGTGGATTGACATCATTTTCATCAAATTATGAAAGTACTTAGTCTTATGAAGTATGCCTAGCTTGAAAATAATTTTTGTGATTCAAGATGAGCTTGAACTGAAGTCATCTGAGCTATAATTCGTGTTTAGACAGGAACTGGTTAAATTGAGCTACAACAGAACATACCTTGCAGGAAATAAAAAAATCCATCAATTTTCTAAGTCCCTACCTGTGGATGCAATGGGCAGTGTGTGTGTCTCAGGTTCCTCCAGATAGTGGGCTTCTCCAATAGAAGAATAGACTTCGAGCACACCACCACTAGTGGCTTTTCTACTGCAGAAAATCCCACACAACCTACTATTGATCAATGCCATTGTGGAGGGAAAAGGAAAACTCATGTTGAATGAGGGAAAATGAATGGAGGGAAATTTTTGGTTTTTCCAGTCTTCTTGTCTCTATTAAATGTTATTATTATGTTATATTTTTTTGCTTTGATTCTTTATTTTTGATAATACATTTTATTTTAGGCTTGTACATTTAATACAAGTTTATTATCAAATATATATAATATTTTATATTCATTTTTTGTGTGTATTTCATTTTTTCTATTTTCTTATTTATTACTTTGAATTTTTTAGTTTCTCTTCATTAACCATTTAGGTTGTTTTTTGGATTAATAAAATTGATCTTTTTTTCAATTTTTGGTTTTTTCTTATTTTCTTTTTAGTAATCTTCTTGATTTTTTTGCTTTGATTCTTTAATGTTTAATTTTCTTTTATATGACATTATTTGAGCAATCTTTTGTGCTTTTCCTCATTTTATTTCCTTCTTTTTCTTTTAAATTGATTGAATTTTATCAATTTTATTGCTTGTTGTCTCTTGTGTGCTTTTTATGAATTTCTCTCTTGTCAAGTTATTTCCCTCTTGTGCCTTGTTTTGCGCACAACTCCTTCTCACTCCTCTCCCTCTCATACCTTTTTATGCTTGTCTTGGTTTGCATATTTTCATTCTATCCTTGTGCTCTAATTTTTATCCTAATGATGGATCACGGAGTGTGATCCAAAATGTTGATGCAAAAAATCAACACACAATCGACTCCATAAATCTTTTATAATTATTAATAAAAAAAAATATTTTAGAAAACGTATATTTTTTATTATCTTAATTTAAGACAAATAGAAACTTAATTTAAGGCATTTAAATTCATATTTTTAATTTTTAATATATATATATATATATATATAAGAAATAATAAACTATATACATATTTATATATTGTTTATTATTTCTTTGATATATATATATATAATGTTAATTATTTCTTTGATGTTTTAATTATTCTTTTCCTTTGGTTCTTTGATTATATTGTTCTCTTTTTTTTTTCTTTATCTCCTCTCTTCTCCTCACCTATTTATCCGTCCAATTCTACTCTCTCGCTCTATTTTTCTTCTCTCTTGTTGCATGCAAATCATCCTGATGATGGATATTCATGGAGTGTGATCCGAAAAGTTGATTTAAAAAAATCACATAGTTTAAATAAAAAAACTTGAACACTTAATTATCATGGACTGTGGAAACTTGATGTTAATTAAAAATATAATTTAAATATAAAATATATATTTAAGATAAAACTAATATAATTTTGTCTTAAATTAATGTCTTAAAACCTCCTTTTATGTAGTAGTGTCTCTTGGTTGCAATGCATCATTCCCTCATGACAGGCCTTCAAATCATAGTTAAAAACATTAATGATTCATTAGGTAGGGGTCCCATGAGGGGGGCTTAAGCTCTATGGATTATGATCAAATTCGAAAGAAAAAAGAATAGAGGAGTAATAGTCATTTATTTAGTCATTAATTTAGCCATATATTTAGTCATTTTTATTTGTCTGATATTAGTCATTTATTTAGTCATTTAGTTGTGATTTTACCCAATGACCAAATTAGTCATTTATTTTCAAAATACTACTAGTGTTAGTCGTGACTAAAAGTTTTAGTCACGTGGTCATTTATTTGCCGAAGTCTACTAGTGTGTTAATCAAGTAATAGGTAGTGGAAACAACTTCATCCCAAAACCTTTGTTCTAGGCTAGCACCACTCAACATACTCCTAGCCTTCTCCACCAGTTTCCTATTCCTTCTTTCTACAACTTCATTTTGTTGTGGAGAATATGGGTTGTCTTCTATCTATGAATACCACAATCTTTACAGAATCTATCAAAATTATTAGAGTAAAATTCACTGCCATTATTAGTCCTCAAACATTTTTTTTTTTTTTCTAGTCAACAACTCAACCATTGCTTTAAATTTTTTAAATCAACTGAAAACTTTAGATTTACACTTTAAAAAATATACCCATGTCCTACTATAATCATCAATAAATGAAATGTAATATGTGGATTTACTAATTGAAGGAACATCTACAAGACCAAATACATCATAATGAATAAGATCCAATACACCACAAAATTTATCAGAACTCGAGTAAAACTAAATGTGGTTTTGTTTTCCATAAATGCAATGCTCACAAAAATAAAATTCAAGATTACAATCAGAAAAACCTTCAATAAGGTTTTTATTTTTCAAGGTCCTTAAACCCTTTTCTCCAATGTAGCCAAGTCTCTAGTGCCATAACATAGTTTTCTCTATAGCTAACTTTGATTCAGAAGAAAGAGCACCCTTGGGTACCCAAAAGCCATGACTATTTGTTGAAGGTAAAACCCTCACTTCTTCCATAGACTTATTTTTCATAGAAGTACTATTGCACTCAATAGCGCACGCATCAAGCTTATACAATGTGTCATATCTAACACCTCTAGCAATCACCATAGCACCTCTAACCATCTTGCATCTTGCATCAGAAAATACTACCTGCACACCCACATCTATTAGTTTGCTTACAAATAATATATTTCATGCTAATCCAGGGATATGCAACACACCATTAATCTTTTTTATTCTACCATCAAGAAACCTAATTCTAACTTTACCATGACCAACAATTTCTAAATGAGAATCATCACCCAAGTACACCTTGCCTCCATCAAATTCTTTATATTCACAAAACCAATCTCTATTAAAGGTCATATGAAAAGATACACTTGAGTCAATTAACCATGCATCATTACCTGCGCAAGTTTCCAAAGCTAAAAATCAATGTGTCACCATCTTCCTTCTTGGACTCGGAATCAAAATAAAATTTCTTATTTTTCTTCTTTTCTTCTTTTCTTCTTTGCAAATAACTTTGGACTTTCCAAGAGATTTGGACAATTCCAGCAAATAACTTTGGACTTTCCAAGAGATTTAGATATCCCCTTGGACTTGGATTTGTCACACTTCTCATTCTTATTGCCTTTGTTCCTTAGGATTTCTACAAACATTTAGGGCCGCTTTGGTAGTGATGGATACCTTCCTCCTCATCTCATTAGAAAGAAAATAACCCACCACATTTTCAGTCTCCAATTTAATAGAAGTACTCCCAATAGCCATAACAAGAGAATCCCATGAATCAGGCAAAGAACAAAGCAAGATCTGACATTTCTCCTCCTCATTCATTTTGAAACCAACTGATGCTAATTGAGCCACCAACATATTGAATGCTTCTAGGTGGTCTATGATTCATCTATCCTCTTCAATTCTCAAGGAATACAACTTCTTCCTCGAGAAAATACTATTCACTAAAGATTTGGTCTGATACATCTCACCAAGCTTCTTCCATAGTTTATGTGCAAAGTTCTCTTCATGGACATTAATTAAAATAGAGTCTACCAAGCACAATATGATTATAACCTTGGCTTTATGGTCCATAACATCATATTGAGCAGCTTGAATAGGACCTACAAGCCTTGAAACATTCTCATCAACAACATCCCATAGATCTCGATCTATCAACAAATCCTCCATGTTTAGCTTCCACATCTCAAAATTATTTCTATAATATTTCTCCACCTCTATTATCCCTAATGAACTTTCCATCTAAAAATTCTTGTAACAAGATCACAAAGTTTCTACTAAAGAAGCTCCCACTTAGATTTGGATTAGTTTAAAAAACCCAAAAATCCACAATTGAAACCAAAGGTGATCAAGCTCTAATACCACTTGTAAGGAAGGTAAGGTAGTGGAACTTCCTACACTGACCTTGAGAGGAGAATAATGAAAACTTGTATAGATCTTTAATAGTTACAAAAATTAAATAGAAATAAACAGAAATATCATGCATATCACAACATAATGATTTACGTGGGGAAAACCCTTTTGGGAGAAAAACCCCACACTCCAAAAGTTGCCCAATATATTATTCAGAAATAAAAAGATTATAATATACTTGCAGAGAAAGCTTCTCACAAGAGTATCACAACTAGAGATCAAGAGACAATATGACCGCTATCAAACTCTCATAATACACCCACATCTACATACATCCCATCCGCTTATAACAAGAATTTATAAGTCATGTCAATCTCTAGAAAGAACAAGGTTGTGGCAAACAAGGTTTTCATTCCAATAGACAAATATGCTACAAGACATAATAGAAAATTTACCAAATTTTTAGAATCTTATAATAGCATCCTATAAAAAAAATTAAAAGATAAAATAATAAATTTTCTAGAGATCTAACCACTTTCCAAGACATATGCTCAATGATACAACTCTCATAAGTTATGTCAATACCAACGAGTCTTCAAACATGACACCAAAAGGTGTGTTCACCTACATCATGTGATGTAGGAGCACATCAATGGTGGGACTATCCACCTCAATGGTAGAAAATAGAGCTTGATAAATCTATAGTGAAGCTGAATAGTTAGTTGTAGATATACATAGATCCATTCCTGTCACACTCTGCTAATTTGGTAACTCCTTTATCATCTTCTAATTTCACCCCATCTGAATATGTGATTGTAGTCTCATTCACTCATATTCCTCCTTTAATGCATGTGAATTTTTTCCTTGACATTATATTCACTTCACATGATTTTCCTCTAAACAAGGAGCTCTCTTTGATATATGTTCCCACTCGCATCAATGGTAACATTTTAATGGGTGTTACGGTTGATCCTTCAAGCTATGTGAATGTAATTAAAGAGGAGACTATGTTTATCAATAACTTACAAAAAGAGTAAATATGATGAGTTGTAGGCTACCGTCACACACACAATGGGTTTTTTATTACAACTATTGGCACTATTTCTTTGTTGATCCTAATAGGGCCTAAGTCTATGGAAGCCCCATTTGTTGTGATTCCCAAGTCTAACTTATTGAAGGTGATGCTAGGCATTCCATGGATAGCCTTCATGAATGCAATCACTTTAGTAGTCCACACATATTTGAAGTTTCCCCACAAGGGTATCATGCAAACTATCCAGGATACTGGATACAAACCACTGGTATCATGTGGGGGCTTCTCTCTTGACCACTTTTGGCCCATCCCAATTGGATCTCTCCCTCCTAAGGGAGATCTTTTGTATAGAGATTATTGCAAATACAATACTATGGGCTTGGCATCGAAGGGAATTTTCCCCCCATATCCTTATGTTGTTTCTCTAAAGGCCTACTTGTGTGCACAATAACAAGCTTCGTCTTCTACCCCTCCAAAGGGGAAGGAAAAAATTTCTCTTGCCCTTGGGCCTTCCCCTTCTAGTTTTGCTTCTTCACCTTCTATTTCTTCTTCCTATCCCTTGGTGGTGTCTTCTATTCCTCCTACTATGTCTGGCATAGGAAAAGGAAAGGCACCCATGCTATGAAAGTTGAAGCCTCTAGTATTTCAACATCCTGTTCTACCCACAATGCCCCAACCCACCCTATATAGTAAGGGGAAGCATTCCCATGGGATTGTTATTGCATTTCAATATCTACCTATTTCTCCACCTATTACCAGAGTAGGAAAAGGAAAGAAGCCCATTACTAATACATTTGTCTCTATTCCTACTTTTGAGCCTCCTCATATTCCTCCTAAGAAGACCATCCTTCCACTAATGATAGTTGTGGAGGTTTCTCTTGTGGTAGAGATTGAGCCCTTGAACTCTTCTAAGGTCATGTCTTCTAGTGCCCCCAAAAAATGTAATTGGCTTCCATGCGAGTGTAAACATTGGAAAAAGGCTCTAGCTAAGGAGCATGCTAATTTACAAAAGAGTAGGGGGGAGCCTATTTTTTTGTCTCTGCTCCTTCTGTTTTGATTCCTTTTTCTTCTATTTTTCTTATAATTTAGTTCTCATTGCCTCAATCCTTCTTCTGGCTTCATTGGTGGATCTCGATGAACCTTGCCCCAAAAGTGTGCAATTTTTCATTGCCCCTTCATTAGAGCCTCTCGTTCTTACTTCTCTTCTTGATATTCCTCTTTTCCCTTATCATGTAGACATGCATTTTACAAAGGTGGTGTCCTTTTGTGGATTTGTCTCCCTCTTCTTCTACTTTCATTTCATCTGTGGGGATTTTGCATCCTCCAATGAAGTGTAAGTATGAGGATGACCTCGCTTCAAGTGATGGTCATAAGAAATTTTCATCTTCTCTTAAATCTTTTTCTACTTTGGCTTGCACCATCCCTATGACAAAGGAATCCCTCGTGTCCATAAAGTTTGTAATTTCCCCTTTTCCTAATGTTGGTAGTGACTCTTGGGTGTCTTTTCCTCCTCCTATTCATTTGACACATGTCACTCCCAAAAAAGTGCATGTTCAACTCATTCGAGGACACCCTAGCTATGTCCTCGATCTTTGCAAGATCGATGACCTTGGTCTCACAAGAGTTTGGTGATGAAGACCTCAAGGGGGATTCTTCCTTAGCCCTTGTTGTAGGTGAGTCAATGGTTGCCACCATAACTATATCTCCCCCCCAGGATCATCCTCCCTCCCTTATAATTATCTAGATTGGGAGTAGGATGACCTGCCAGTGGATTCGGATTAGAGTGACAACCTCTTCTACATCTTTAGATTATACTTGTCTGATTTTTTTCCCCCATGATTGTCTACATATGTTTGTTCTCTCGTATGAATGACCCTTTCTACCCTTATAGGTGCTTGGATATAGGAGAGAAAATCTATTGTAACCTTCTTCTATTTGTTTCATCATTCTTCCCTATGTTGTAATCTTGAATTTTCACGTTGGGGATTATGCCTCTTCCATGTTGACTTGATTTTTATTTTTTATTTTTCTCCATGTGCTATTCTTCACATTCTAATAAATTTGGGGGGTGATGATATATATATTATACTTATCTATTTATATCTATGAGCAGTTCTAACCTCAAATATTTAGATCCCATGTGCTATTGATCTCTTCATCTTTTCTTTTCTACTTCATGATGTTGTGGCTTCTATGTGTTGTCCCTCACATGTGTGACAAACCATGTATCTCATGCCATAACATTTCTTGTCTTTCTTTTCTCCTTAGAATGATATGTGCTTCTTTTCATAGCGCACACCATTTTAAAGGGGGGATCTCATATTTTCTTAAGTTTCAAAAAGGTGTATTCTTTCAAAAGGATTCCTTGATGAAAATCTATTTCAAAATATTTTTCAAAATGATTCCTTGATGTCTTATGTCTTGATTTCTTGATGCCTTGATGTCTTATATCTTGGTGTCTAGCTTGGGGGCAACCTAACTAGACCTATCTTGTCTTTTCTATGATTGTCCTATAATGAAATTTTTAGTAGCCACATGCCTATATGCTTGTTGTATGGAATCTAGCCATGATAGAAATACCTATTAGCACCATCTTTATCTGATCACATTGGCTTATCTTGTCTATAATTTTTTTTATCATTTCTATTTTTTGCTTTTTCACCTAACATGTTTGTCTACAACTAACATGTTTGTGGTGAGATTACAACTAGCTTTGTAGGATCACAGACTCATGTCCTCTTTGAATTTTGGTGAAGCTCATTCCATGTCAAGTATACCAGACCAAAGAACTACTTCCTCTTTATTTTTGGTGTATTCTCTTCAATCTCTTTCTACTTTAGCTTGCACATGCTTTGACACATATGCTTGCTAAAGTGGGGGGAAAATGTTATGGTGTAAAATTACATCTATATGTAATTTCCCATAACACCACCCTTAAATTAGCCTTATAAATTGATAATGCTAAATAATGTTGTTCTAAGCCTCCATTCATGTCTATACCTTGTCATTTTCTAACAGTGAGGGAATTTTGACAAGGACGCTTTTGTACTATGCAGATGTCTACGTGTCATGCAAACATCTCTAACATATTCATGGGTCAATGGACATTGGGAAATTACAATTCCTATCACCAATGAAGTGTAACACCCCCTTTGATTGCAGACCCATCCAAAAATGGCTCTTTTGCCTCCAATCTTCCATTTTGAACTTACATTCTCATTCCATTCAACATGAATCACATTCTACTCACTTCACTCTCATTCTTGCACTTCATTATTTCACTCTCTCTTCTCTCCTTAGCATTCTCATTCTCTCTACACCATTTTTGTTTTGAGTTTCAAGCTCTACATCACTCTTGCACCCTCAAAGCTCTCATCATTCCTCTCAACTTCCCCAAGCATGTAGAAGGGAGGGTAATCTTTATTTCATAGCACTATCATCTTTATAGTTAGCATATTGATTTTCTTTGCATTTCTATATGTCTTTTCTACTACTATCTTTATCATTATTTGTATATTTGGTCTATCTAGCTATCCATGGAGGTGTAAACACCAAATCAATGGTTTGACTAAGGGAAGCCCTAAAAAGTAGCCCCAACATTTTCTCGTCTCCATGTGTGTAGGATCTCATTCATGAGGAGCTTGTGGGAGGCTGGACTTATCATGAGTTGATTATATTTTCCTTTCATTTTTCATTTTTCTTATAGTTAACTTATCCTTTATTTAAATTATTCTTCTTATTGTAATTGATTGTTTTCCACACATTTCTAGCATTCTATTATTTTCTATTAAAAATGTCAAATTCTAGCATTCGGGTTGTTAGCAAGTCTCAAGTGTTTCTGGTTATAGATTCTACTCTTTGTCCTTACGAGACACCAACACTTCCTTGATACAACATGTCATGATATCATCTATCTCTCACCTTGATGTCCTCTAGTTGAGAATCTATCAGTCTATTTCTCGAGAACTCTATGGTTTGTTCACCTGGATTTCTGAAGTCCTCCATCCTAAAATCCAAAATCATTGTCTAGCTTTTCCTTCATCTACCACCCCAAATTTTTGTTGCAAGTATGAAGAAGTTTCTACAAGGTGTTCTCATTGATGTCAACTGGTCAATTGGTTATCAACTGGTTATTGTTGTCATTAATGTCATGGATGCAAGTTATTGGTCGTATATGTTGAGGATGTTAAGAAAATTGTATTGGAGGAAGATTACATGTGTTTAGTGGTTGCTCTGGGTTTTGGTTTGGGATTTTCTTCTATCTGAGTGTGGTTTAGATATGTTGATCATGGTTGTTGGAAGCTTTTATATCTATATTTTTGGTTTCTGATTCATTGTACATTGTGAGATATGTTCACTAGTTGTGAACTATGGTTTTGTGTGTATCTAGCTGAGGTCCGAGAGAAATGTTGTTGGTCCAAATTTCTCTTTGGTTAAGTGTTATGACTTGTGGTTCTAGAGTTAATTTTTTATGATAATGTTGAAGATAATTTTGGTATCTGGAAGGATCGTGCTTAATCGTTCTATGTGTTTTACACTGGTTTGGCTGACCTTGTGTTAAACACTACCTTCAAAATTAATGAAGCATGTTGGGACCTATTTGGGTCCTCATCAAGCATGTGTTTAGGTCATCCTCATTATAATTCCACCCTAGGATGTTTTGGCATTGACCTAATTTGAATTTAATGATGGATGGCCAACTTTGGATATGTTTCAAAGTTGAAGATGGTATAAATATAGGATGAGTTAGTGGTGAAAATGAGAAAAAAGAGATAAGTGCAAAGAAATAGAGTATATAGATGTGAAGTAGGTGAAAATAAAGTGGATGAATGTAATGTGAGTGTGGCATATCAGTGCGAAGTCTAAATGTTGAGTTTTTGGATGCAGTGAGCTGAAGGTAGACTTTATCATTCATGGATGTTTGTAAGTGGCTAAGTAAATTGTAGTGGATTTCTCTATTGCATTGATATTTAATTCTCTCTATAACATATCTCTTCTATCTTCTTCGTATCTTTGTGGTAGTGAGCCCTCTGGGTGGTTAGCCCTATTGGATAATGAGTCTTGATCCAGACAGTGTGTCCTTGTTTTGGTAGTGAGCCTTTTTCTTAGGCAGTGAGATTTTTGTAATTGGTTTTGATATTCTCTATAGTGTGAGTTAATCCTCACCAAGTTTTTCCCCTCATTGTGTTTTCCACGTAAATATAGTGTTATTGTGTTTGTGTGATGGTTTTCAGTTTCTACGCTTGTACTTAATGTTTAATCAATTTAGTAGAGTTAAGAATTGTGATTGATCTATGTTCCAATGAATATTATAAAAGTGAAATTTGTGACAACTGATTCTCCCCCCTCTTAGTTGTATTGTTCAAAAAATGGTATCAGTGCTTGATTCCTTGGAGAAGAGCTTAACCACTTAAGGTTCAGGATAGCTGACAAAATCACTCATGATTATCTGAGGTTTGATAGAACTAGTTATACTATCTAGAAAACACTGATGGAAGAGTATCTATATTGATGCAGGAGCATCCTTGGGTGATGGAAATCTTGCATCAACCAAAAATATTTTCATTCTAGTTTATCTTTGTTTCAGTTCTTGTTTTGTGCAAGTTGGCAGATTTGGTAATTCTTCATGTTAACTCACCTGACCTAGCGAATCTATGTTTATATCATGGACATGTTAATTTTACTTATTCCAAGATTTGAGAGAAATTGGTTCCTTTTCCGAAATGTTATCACTTCTAGATTATGTGGTATTTTCTTGAACCAGCACAAGAATAAATTTCTTATTTGATGGCTAGTTTGATCATTTGTGGCTCGTTCCTATATCTTGTGGATCTTGATGGTGTGATTTGAATTGTTGTATGGAGTGTCCCCAACCTTAATTTAGGTCCACACTTCATCTTATGCATTCACCTAGGAGTAATTCAAATTTGAGTCTAACACATGCACGCACATGTTACTTTTTCTTTAATTAGAAATTGTAATAATCTTGGGCTGACGTGGATGATTCTAGATTTGTGAATGTGATATAAAACATTGTGTGTGAACCCCAATCTGAATACCTGCAAAACAATAAGAAGAAACACATTAGAATATAGAATGCAAGCAAGAACAAGGATTCCCCATGAAATCCATTTTCAAAGCTTAAATTAGGAAAAGAGATGAACACGATAAGAAAATAATAAAATAGAGATTGAATCCTAATTAAACTAGCAAACTCATGATACCATGGAGGAATTGGTGCCAATTTGATGTGAAAATTAGCCCTTTCCCAATTCCTATGATGCAAGCTTGATGAATTTTGATGAATGATCCACTTTCATGAAGGATGGTGAGTGCTCCAATGGAAAAACCTACATAACCTAGCTAAGATTCAATGATAGTGGACGAAATTTGCTAAATATTTGAGCATAGTAAGTTTACTCAAATTGTGGATGATGAAATGAGGAGATTAGCCTCTTATTTATAGAATTCCAAGATGGATGAATGTCCAAAATAGAGAAATGTGGGACTAGCATTCATCCAATGGAAAGATGCCACTTGTCAACCTATGAGTGGATGGAGGATGTGCAAGTTTTGATGATTGTGCCAATAAATGCCTATTTTTGAATTTTGAATTTGTTGAAATGACATGCAAGAGGGAAGAAAGAATGCATTGAATGCCACTTGGCTCAAGGCAAAGGACATGTAAGAGAGAGTAAATGCCTTGTTGGATGTACATGTCAACTTGGATTTTGAATTCAAACTTGGAGAATATTCCCAAAAGATGCCTTGAGGAAAATAGAGATTTAATAAATCAATTAAATCTATTTCATGTGCAAGTGGTAAAAGCTAGAGGATGGGACATGAGAGGAGATCAAATTAATCAAAGTTAATTAATTTAATGAAGGGGGTTAAATGATGTGACCTATTTGACTTAAACTTGTGGATTTATTTAAATCAAACATGAGAGGAATGTGATAAGAGATTAATTAAATAAAGATTTTGATTTATTTAATTAAAAGAGATGCTGCTAGATTAAACTAAATAAGGTTTTAATTTATTTAATTTAATAGATAGACTTTAGATATTTAATCAAATAAAATAAAGTATTTAATTAAATAGGATAATTAGATCAAAATAATTAATTTAATTATTGAGAAGAGGTGACTTAATTAGATAACTCGTTTATTAAATTAAGAGAGGAATATTGACTAATTTAACCAGATAAGGGTATTTGATTAAATGGTTAGACCGAAGGATGATTCAGGATGAAACGATGCTAGTGGTCAAGATCAGATGCACAATGTCAATCGGTACATTTTACGTGTCTACATTTTGCCCCTCTTTGAAGCAATGCACTCGTTGCATTGGTTCAAAGAATAAACGATCTCAATCAAAGCCAAAAAAAATTGTTTTTAAAATCTTGCCCCACTGCTACCTGGTGAGAGAAAACATGCCAATATATTGCCCCTTGAGAGATTGGACGAAAATTTCAATTTTTGGGTGATCTCGCGAAAAAAGAGGACAAGGTGCCCGACAGGTCCAAAAAGGTTCCAAGAGGCCAAAAACATGTCTAAACGCCATAAAACGATGTAAAACAGGCCTCAACTAGACAAAAACAGCTTCAAGGGTCCAAAACCCTAGCAAGATAGCCAATTAGGGTGAAAAAACCCTAATTTTTAAGCTTAAAAAGGCTCTGAGGGGTCACTTTCAATTCATTTTCACACACAACCATCTAGCAACCTTGAGATTTGAGCTCTGACCTCCCGACGATATGGCGCAATGACAGCTCCTGATACACATTTCTAACTGAGTACAGACATACCAGCGGCCACTCGACAATGGGGCACCAGTAAGTGATCCTTGAGCTTTATTTTTTATTTTTAGCGTTCATTTAATGCTTTCAAAGTTAGTCATTTTGCAACAGCGCTATATAACGCCACTCAAAAATCAAACTACGTCTCTCGGTGTCAGATTGCACCACGACAGTGGAGTTTGGAGTTTGAAAATAAATTCCAAACTCCGATGCTAAGGTCGTGGCCAGCGGGGTCATTTCTAAAGTGCGACACAGCGATGGCCTAATGACAGTAATCTTTTCAAACTGCATCACTTGGAAGGAAAGTGCACCACGACGGTGTGCTTTCGGCATTTTGTGCCCCAGCGTCATAGTTTAATAAAAATAAAACTGCGACGCCTTCATGAATAGTGACACTGTAGTGGTTTCTTGGATGCCCGGAAAAAAAAAATTCAAAATTTTTAACATGATGACCCTTCCTGATGCAGGACGCGATGAGGGAGATCTACTCCCGAGAGCACAGGTCACGGGATCTCTTCGGTTACTTGCAAGACCTAAGTGATAGAGATCAGGATCGACTACGAGACATGGGGTTGTGGTACATCGCCTACGCAACGCCCATTTGCACCCACCTTGGGATGATGTCAGCGCTTGCTGAGAGATGGCACAGCGAGACCTCTTCTTTTCACCTTCCCACCAGTGAAGCCACCGTCACCTTGGAGGACATTTGGCGCATCTTGAGATTGCCGATTCATGGTCGGCGTGTCATTTTTGATATAGATGAGGGGCGGAATTCCTGTCACATAGTCCTCACCAAAGAGGACATTATCATTTGTGTAGGGAAGACCGAGCTTGAGAATCATAGGGCTCTGGCCCCTCCCTTCCACTTGGTTGTTGTGGTGATTATTTCAGGTCTTGTTGCCCCAGATCGACGAGGCCGATACTTCAATCCTGGTTGGGGACTCTGCTGGGAGCGCATGGTGATGCGTGACAGGCCTACTCATTTTGCTTTGGGTCGGTTCTTCTTGCATTACTGTATAGAGATATTCACGAGTACGTCTATCTCAATGGAAGAGCACTCAGAGTAGGCGTCACACTCCTCCACGTATGGGCATGGAAGCACATTGTTGTCCTTTATCCTTGGGTTGTTGCAGTTCCAATGTGGCCTGATGATCCCCTTGTATGGCACTACAAAGGTGGTGTGTCCTTCACACACATAGGAGAGCACGAGATTCGCTATTGGAGGAGGGTCCTAGATGATATACAGGTGTTTATATGGCATTTGTACCTTGGTCGGCCCAGATGGGCCGACGATGCACATCATATTTTTTATGCCTGCTAGGATCACTTCATGCAAGGGTGAGAGCACACAATGATAGAGAGATATTTTCCTGGGCGCATTCAACGTCAGTTTGGTGAGCCTCAGGATCATCCAAACAATGATTATGTGGCCATATTTTCCTACACCATGTCATAGGTTTCATGGGGGCGATACATTCCTACTTCTGAGGCTGTGGACAACTTTAGACAGTTGGTGGCTGATGCAGGAGCATCCAGTGGTGTAAGGGCAATCTTGCATCACCCAAAAATAGTTAAATTTCAAGTTTCTCAGTTTTTTATATTTTTTTACATTTTTGGATACCCTTTTCGTCATAATGAAATTCCTAATTTACGGTTTTTTTCGGTTCCTGGGTTGAAAGATATTGTAGTTTTAGTTTCCCAGATTTGCACCTGAAAATCTTTCGAGTTAGATTTGAGGCACTTAGAGCTCCTGGATCAGCCCTAAAACTTTCTGAAATTGGTGTAGCTAATTTTGAATGCGTTATTGACTTCGAGACCTTTCCAACGGTTCAAACGGTTCGTAAATTAGAGTACCGGATTAAAAGTTATGGCCCCAGGAAGTTGGCGCACTTTCTAGAAGATACAATTGCAAATGCTCTTTTGAAATTTGAACTTCATGTTGTAAATTTTTGGCGCCAAACCTCCTAAACTCAAATTTGAATGTTGTTTTGGCTCCAAACTAATGAGGAGCTCTATTTATGGGCGAGTTTCTAATTTTTTGGTAACTTTTTGGGGACAAGCTCGCATATTACGAAAGGGTTATTCTGTAGCTTTCTGTAACTTGCATGTGTTGTAGAACTTGGGGATTGAGATTCTCTGCATGTAAGAAGCTCCATTTTCTGAATAATAAAATTATTCTCTCTTGTTTATGGGTTATTTCATCAAGTGGTATCGAGGCCCAAGGTTTCCTGGCGTGTGGAGCGGATCGCTGATAAGTGAAGCTGATTAGCACGGGGCCGTGGTTGTGGGTTGAGGTCAAGAAAAGATGCCTCCAAGAGTGGTGCACGGTAGAAGTGGTGGTGCGAAGGTGGTCGAAATTGGCAATGCGGTGGAAAGAGATGCACTGCATAACCCGCCGGAGAACCAGTTGATCGCGTTACAAGAAGCGGTTGAGAAAGAGGGTTTAAGCCGAGGGATGAAAGTGAGGATGAAGGAGAGGAAGAAGAATTGGTGATCAAGGCCAAAATCGACTGTAAGGGCCATTTCAAAGATGGAAAGACCGAGCGAGTCTGGATTATTGGAAGTTTGAACGCGAGGAAAGGATTGTCGGTGGATCAGCGAGCTAGAAGAATATTTTGAGTATGAGAAATAGAGGACCTAGATCGGGTTAAGTTTGTGAAAATGAAGCTGAAGGGCCATGCTAGTATTTGGTGGAAAGAGGTCCGGTTGGAAAGAAATCAAAGAGGAAAAGGCAACATCACTAGATGGGATCGCATGGTAGAGAAACTAAAGAAGTAGTTCATACTAGTGGACTACGAGTTAGATCTGTTGAAGAAATTGCAAGGGTTGAAGCAAGGAAGCAGATCTGTGAAAGAATATACTAAATATTTTCACAAGATAATCATCAGAATGGGTCACATAGAAGCCAATAAGGAGAAGGTAGCCTGATATCTTAATGGAGTTACGACCAAGCGTCGGGGAGGAGTTAAGCCCTGGTCAGGCAGTACCATTGAGGATGTGTATCGAGTTTGCTCCTAAAAGGTGGAAGAAATTTGAACAAAAAGGTGATGTAGCAAGCAAAAGTGAGGAGGTCAAAGTGGAAGGGGCAATGTGACCTTGAGGGAAGCGAAATGATGATGAAAAGAAAAGAGAGTAGAAGATGTGGGTACCAGCTGAAGCCAAAGGAATGACAACTTCTACCGTCCTCGTGATCAAAATAGTGGTGATCAAAAAGGTAGAGGATGAGGGAGATATGGACAAGGATTTGGAAGAGGTGGTTTCAAAGTAACGTATTTCCAGTGTGGTGAAGAAGGACATCAGACTATGAATATCCTAACACCAAAAGGAAGAGATGAACAAAAGGCCCGAGGAAGGTCGTGGAAGGGTTGTGCATCACGGATGATGTTGAAAGGAGAAACCCTGAGTGATTAGAAGAACCTAGTGGTGAGGAAAAGGAACGGAGCGGAGAATCTATTTTTGCACAAAGGTACAAGTGTGAAGGAGAAAATGTTGTGATGTCATTATTAATGGTGGGAATAGCGATAATTTGGTGTCAAAGGGAGATGGTCATAAAGTTGGTGAGGGAGAAAGACACGCATCCAGAAGTATCAGTGCACGGTTGCAGAAAGACCACAAAGTTTTGGTCAATGGGCAATGCCTAGTAAAGTTCAAGATCGGGAGCTACCATGATGAGGTACTCTGTGATATCATCCCCATGGATGCACGTCACATGTTGTTGGGGAGGTCATGGAAGTTCGATAGGTGAGATATACATGATGGCCATGCAAACACTTATTCCTTGTGAGGATGGGGTTCGTCACAAGTTGAAACCCACGAAGGAGACGAGAGAAAGGTATCGCATTAGTGCTAGGTATTTATGTAGATGGAAGAAATTTTTTTAGAAATTATGGAAAAACATGAGCGTGTGTGTTATGCATTGATTCTAGAGTGAGTAAGGAGGATAGTGAGAAGGTTCTAGAAGAAGTTTCTGGGATGTTGGATGAGCTTCAGGATATTGTTTCTAATAATGTACCTGAGGATTTACCACCAATAAGAAAGATCAGTCATCAGATTGACTTGATTCTTGGAGCCAGTTTTCCAAATAAGGCAGCTCATAGGATGACTCTATGAAAATGAGAGTTGAGCAGACAAGTTCAAGAGTTGTTGAAAGGGTTTGTCTGGGAGAGTTTGAGTCCATGTGTGGTACCTCTGATGCACTAGCACCAAAAGAAGGATGATGGGGAGTGGAGGATGTCAAGATTCGAGAGGCGCATGGAATAACAATGGTGCAGATTTCCCACGCCCAGGGATGGATGACTGATGGACTATTTGAGTGGAGCTGGAGTACTTCACAAAGATTGATTTAAAGAGCGGATATCACCAGATCCGGATTCGTGAGGGAGATGAATGTAAGACTGCCTTCAAGACCAAAGAGGGCCTGTACGAGTGGTTAGTCATGTCTTTTGGGCTAACCAATGCACCGAGCACATTCATGCGGCTCATGAACGAGGTACTAAAAGAATTTCTGGGAAGTTTTGTTATTGTGTATTTAGATGATATTTTGATTTTTAGTAAGACATTGGATGAGCATCTAACGCATATTCGGAGAGTCTTTGAGAAGTTAAGAGAAAAGAAACTATTGATTAATTTGAAGAAGTGCAGTTTTGTGAAGAGGGAGTTAGTGTACTTGGGGTTTGTTGTCTCAGCAGAAGGTCTCAATATGGAACCTTGAGAGAAAGTGAAGGCTATTCTGGAATGGCCTACCCCAAGAATTGCTACTGAGGTGAGATCTTTCCATGGTTTGGCTAGTTTTTATAGAAAGTTCATTAGAAACTTGAGTAGTATTTGTGGACCCCTGATTGAAACAATGAGGGATAGAAAATAATTCAGGAGTGGAGGCGATTAGGAGGCAAAAGTTTTGAACTATTGAAGCGAGAAAGGTGATAGAAACCTTTGTTACAGCCCTCCAGTTCAACAAAAGGTATTTCGGTGGATTGTGATGCGATGGGTTTGTGCCATTGGAGTAGTCTTGAGCCAAGAAGGTAAGCCCATTGCCTATTTCAGTGAAAAGTTAAATGATGTCAAGAGAAATTATTTTGTATATGATCAGGAATTTTATGCAATAGTTCAAGCATTAAAGAAATGGAGACATTATTTGTTTCCAAAGGAATTTGTTCTATATACTGATCATCAGGCCTTCAAGTACCTAAATAGTCAGGGAAAATTAAATGAGAGGCATATGAAATGGGTAGAGTTTTTGTAGAGTTATACCTTTGTTTTGAAACATAGGAGTGGGAAGTCAAATAGGGTTGCAGATGCCTTAAGTAGGAGGCATACATTGATGACAAAGATGCAGATTGAAGTGGTTGGGTTCAATGAACTCAAGATACTATATGTAGAAGATCCTGATTTTGCAGAGGCTTGTAAAGCTTGCAAGAACCTGTTACAGTGGACAGGATAAGGTGGGTACGTTCATAATCGGGGATGACATATTATTGAGGGAAGTCAATTGTGTATCCCAAGGGGTTCCATGAGGGAGAGCGATAAGGGGAGAGGCATAGTGGAGGAATGGCAGGACATTTTGGTCGGGATAAGACCATTGCCATTATCGGTGAGCATTATTATTGGCCTCAATTATCACAGGATGTGAAGAAGTTTGTACAAAGTTGTAGAGTATCTCAGATGGCTAAAGGAGTGAGCCAGAATACATGCTTAGATCAGCCCTTACCTGTACCAGAGAGGCCATGGGAGGATATAAGTATGGACTTTGTTCTTGCTTTGCCAAGGACACAACGAGGGAATGATTCAGTCTTTGTGGTGGTTGATAGGTTTTTGAAGATGGCACATTTCATTCCATGTCAAAAGACCCATGATGTAGCCCACATTGCTGACTTATTCTTCAAAGAGGTGGTGAGGCTACATGGTCTACCAAAGAGTATTGTTTCAGATCGTGACACCAAATTTGTGGGGTACTTTTGGAGGACCTTGTGGAAGAAGTTGAAGATGAAGTTGAAGTTTAGTTCTACACACCATCCACAAACAAATGGGCAGACAGAGGTTGTTAACAAGAGTCTGGGTAACCTACTGAGATGTTTGGTAGGAGATAAACCCAAGGGATGGGACTTGATCTTGCAGGGCAGGGTACTCTTACAACAATTACGTCAATAGAAGAGGCGGTAGATCACCATTCGAGTGTGTATGGAGGTAGCCCTAGAACAGCTCTCCCGGGGGTGAGGGAAGATGGACCAAGAGAAGAAAATAAGTGCTAAAGCCAAAGATTTTGCAGAACACATCAAGGATATACATGAGAAGGTAAGAGAACATATTAACAAGATGAATATGCAGTATAAGGCTAAGGCAGATCAGAAGATGAGGTATAAGGAGTTTCAGATTGGTGATGAAATGATGGTCCACTTGAGGAAAGAAATGTTTCCAGTGGGAACATATAACAAATTGAAGATCAAGAAGTTCGGTCCCTATAAAATTTTGAAGAGGCATGATTTAGGGAATGCATATGAGGTAGAGTTGCACGATGGAATCAACATTTTCCCAGTGTTCAACATTTTAAATTGACAAAAGTATCATGAAGGTGGAATGGAGGAAGCACCATCAATAAGAGCTGTTATGGCATTCCAACACCTACTTGAGGAAAGGGAGGAGATTGAAGCAATCTTGGATGATGGAGTGTGGGAAGGAGTACCAAAATAGAAGCGGTATGAAGAATATCTAGTGAAATGGAGAGGAAGGCACATTGAAGATTCATCGCATGGCTATCTGGCGGTTGGCCCGGATTTGGGTTTTCCTCAGCTCATCGAGGCGTCAGCAGAGGTCACTTCTCAAATTACCCTAGGTGTACGTCTGCGGGGAGCATCCAGTGGTGTAAGGAAATCTTGCATCACCCAAAAATAGTTAAATTTCAAGTTTCTCAGTTTTTAGATGTTTTTACATTTTTGGATACCCTTTTCGTCATAATGAAATTCCCAATTTATAGTTTTTTTCGGTTCCTGGGTTGAAAGATATTGTAGTTTTAGTTTCCCATATTTGCACCTGAACATCTTTCGAGTTAGATTTGAGGCACTTAGAGCTCCTGGATTGGCCCCAAAACTTTCCAAAATCGGCATAGCCAATTTTGAACACGTTATTGACTTCGAGACCTTTCCAACGGTTCAAACGGTTCGTGAATCGGAGTACCGGATCAAAAGTTATGGCCCCGGGAAGTTGGCGCACTTTCTAGAAGATACAATTGCAAATGCTCTTTTGAAATTTGAACTTCATGTTGTAAATTCTTGGCGCAAAACCACCTAAACTCAAATTTGAATGTTGTTTTGGCTCCAAACTAATGAGGAGTTCTATTTATGGGTGGGTTTCTAATTTTTGGGTAACTTTTTCTGGACAAGCTCGCATATTGTGAAAGGGTTATTCTGTAGCTTTCTATAACTTGCATGTGTTGTAGAACTTGAGGATTGAGATCCTTTGCATGTAAGAAGCTTCATTTTCGGAATAATAAAATTATTCTCTTGTTTGTGGGTTATTTTCTAAGTCTCGAGCTGCGCCCTCATCAGTGGTTCGGCCATGGGCTTACGATCAAGGGCCTCCAGATCTAGGCATCACACAAGCATACAGGGATTGGTTTCAGCCTCCCCTATGTTTGACAATTCCAGGAGCAGTCCCCAATCAGCAGAGGGTGAGAGGCGAAGGAGGAGGATGAGGACAGAGGGATGGTGCACGACAGGACCAGTCGGTCGAGCCTCCAGTTTAGCAAGGATAGGCTGATGTGCAGATGTAGGATCAATAGCAGGTGCCAGCAGGTGCACCACCACGGGCTGGGGGTGAGGATCAACCTCAGGTATAGCCTCCACGAGCATAGCTAGCAGGGCAGCCAGTAGGGTAGGTGGATCCTCTAGATACATTGATTGCATAGCTGTAGGCCCAGGTGCGGACTTTGACAGGGGAGAGAGATTAGGCGCAGACCGAGAAGGACTAGATCAGGGCCGAGAGGACCAGGCCATACTGTAGAGACAGGTCGTAGAGCTACAGGTGGCCGCAGAGATGGGCCAGCAACAGCAGTTGGAGAGCATGGTAGCCTCCTCCTCTCAGAGCACAATGTCCATTAGGTCTTACAGGGAGGTCGTGCAAGAGGAAAATTATTATCGCATGCATTATCACCAGACCGTGCCTAGAGCAAAGTGGGCCCCAGACTACTCGTAGGAGACCATCCATAGACCAATAGAGGGTCACGGTGACAGAGACAAGGGAAACAGATAGGATGGGTAGACCTTGATCGAGATGATACTTTTTGTGCCTTATGGGCTCATTTTTGATAGCTCGATGGGCCTTTTTGTACTGATTGGCATACATGTACAGTGATCCAATTATTTTGTACTATGACAATTACTCGATGATGATATATATATGAGATGATGATTTTGATGTGTATCATTTATTTATGTTTGTATGGATGATTCTATTTCTATATGTTATTGCAATGATGTTATGGTGTTATATGATGTCTTTATGGATGCATTTATTTCTGATGATATATGCATTATGTCATGATTATGACTAACAGATCTATATTATGTTGTTTCATTCATGATATGCAGATGGATTTATGTGATACATAATGATGCTGCAGTCTATATGATGATTTGAAATGATATGATATGTAATATGCAATATGCAAAATGATATGGAAATGATCTATGGTGTATATGCAAAATGATGTGAATCATGCTTATATATGAAATGATTATGGATGGATGTACGTTTTGCATGTAATGGATTTTTTTTATGTTTCTATTTATGCTTTATAATGATGTGGAATTATTTATGCAATGAAATGCAAAAAATGATTGTGATGCTATTTATGAGATGATATGGATGATTAGTAGATGATACAATGCAATGTAGATGCAATGATCCTGTTTTATATTATATGTATTGATGATGCAAATGAGATGGTTTTCTAAGATGCTTAGAATAACAAATATTTTTATCCTAAACATGTTAAATGATAATGTAATATATGTGATGCATTTACTGTGATGTTCTATATGCAATGATACAATGATGTTTTATGCAAAATGAATGTAATGTGTGAGATGACTTTATGATGTTATGCGAGTATGTATGCAATGGATTATCTATAATGCTTATATACCTATTATGTATGATTATGCAGTAAATGAAAATATAAAGTGACTATGAAATGTCTATGCACATGAATGTTATGGGATGATTTATGTGATGAATGCAATGTGATGGAAAAGAAGTGAATGCAATGTAATAAAATGGATGTTCTTATCTATGAAGAGTGCCTATAATAACATGTTTATATGATGATGGAAATGTAATGCATATGTTTCCTATATGATATCTTTATAAAATATGCTAATTTTTTGTGGATGTAGGATCGATGACGACGATGATGATGATGATGATCAACTGGCATAGTACCTTGTTAGCGCGATGAGCAAGAAGGGATGAAAAAGAAAGACATTTCAACAAGTCATGAGATGATGAATATGAAAAATGATGATGATTTCTTGCCGAGGAATTAGAATTTTCAAATGGCCAATTTCCTTATGTTTGATGACACACGTGATACGATGCATCAAGGTATAGAGAACTAGGATGGTGTTGTACCTAGTGTGATGGAATTTGACTTGACAAATAGATAGGAGCATTTTTGTTCACACCTGACATATATAAACCTTGCTAGGATGTACTTTAGAAGTTTCAAACATCTCAGACCAAAACACAGAAAGGTATAACCTATCAATGCAATAGTCAACAAGCTGCCCAAAACCTCCTCCATACATATCTAACAAAGCAAGTATTCGCCAAGTTATATTACAAGAACGTCCAACAAGCACAACAGCCAAAAGATAATGATCATTGCCCCATTCCTATTTCTATAAATCCTCTACTGGGATATCATCGAGAGGTCCTTGGAATGAGCACAATAAGATAAGTCAAAAGACAAAGATAAAGTAAACAAACAAGCTGATGTTCTCCAATACCGCTAACCAAAAGGGGATGTGTTTTTTTTAAGGATAAGAACCGAAACTATTGCCAAAAGATAATGCCCATTGTAGGAAGGATACATCATAGGACATGTTAGTGGATGGTGGCACATCATTTCGTTTATCCTAAGTGTTATTTCAAATGATTGATATGGGACCAATTGGATGATAGGTTACCGATGCGAAGAGTTGACCATCTTGTTTACGTACTGACTTAGACCTAAGACTCGTCATTTTGAGTTTTCACTTTTCACTTGCTAGACTTGTTTCTGATTATCTTACCAAAGATTGAGGATGACGATCATTTATTATGAGTGATGTTATTGCGGGTGCAAACGGGATGAGACTAATGGATTTTTTCAAATATTTAGATGTTTTTAGAGTTTTTGAGATGTTTTGAGGCTATTTTTTGGTATTTTTGGAGATTTTCAAATGTTTTGATTTTTGATTTTCTAATGTTTTTGGGATTTTCAGAGATTTTGACCAAGATACTAACATAAAGACCTATCCTAGGGGCCTCGAGGGCTGATCAATAGATTAGCCTTGCCTACGTTATACACACAGAGACCACATAGTTTGACTGACGACTTGACAGATTTACAGATGACGACATACATGATGAGATGTCAGTTTATTATGACACACTCCTAAAGGACTTACCTAAGTGTCTCGGGGGATGATCAAAGATCAACCTTGCCTATGTTCAAGGCTCAGAGACCCACAGTTCGACAAGACGACATTGTTTTTTACTTTTTGATTGAATTTTGACCTGTTTTTGGATTTTGATATGTTTTGATGTTTTTTTGAATTTTCTGATGTTTTGATGTTTTTGGATTTTCTGATGTTTTGGACTTTAAGAATATACACGAATCCAATCCAATGAGAACATGCCCCCAACGTGATGCAATAGACTACTCTGATAAAGACAGGACAAACTGACCTTGAGGATGGGCTGAGTAGTACTAGGAGTGATCATGATATGAAAACAGGACCAAGCTATGGTGCGGATGCAAGTGGATGAGTGATGGATGGAGATCTGAATGTGATGGATGATGAAAGCGTAATGGATGGATGATGCAAAACAATCCATAAAGATCCTAGTGGATGGAAAGTGTTTATTTACACAAGGCGCCTATTTTCCAGGTTTTCACCAAGGTACTTGCCCAAAGTGCCACCAAAATGGTTTTCACTAGAGGACGATTTTTTTTAATCCTTTTTTTTATTTTTATTTTTGTTGTCACCAAGATGCCTGTTTGCTAGGTTTTCGCCAAAGTAACTATTTTTTAGGAGATTTTTTTATTTTTATTTTTTTTGGTTCTATACCTTGAAAGATTTAAGCATAATTTTTTTTGAGATGAGAGCTATTCATGGGCTCTTGCAAAGGTTCCCCTTTGGGTGTTGATAGCTGATATGCCCCTGACTTATAACTTGATGTGATAATGAATGGTCCCAACCAATTGGGTTCAAATTTTCCTTTGTTGCTTTGGTTTGGGACATTCTTTTGATTCTCCTTTAATAGTAGTTCTCCGATTTGGAAAGTCTTGCTTCTGATTTTCTTATTATAGCTCCTTTTGAGTCTATTCTAATAGACTTGCAAATGATTCAAAGCATCTATATGTCACTCATCCAGTAGCTCCAACTCATTCAATCGTGATACTTGGTACTCTTCATCTGTGATGAGGTTTTGCAGTGATATCTTGAGTGATGGGAGCTTGATCTCAATGGGGAGTACTACTTTTGATCCGTAGACCAGGGAGAAAGGGGTGGTGCCAGTGGCTGTGCGGATACTAGTTTGGTAAGCCCAAAGGGTGGGATTAAGCTACAAATTCCAGTCACGACCTGCGTCATTGACTGTTTTCTTGAGGATTTTCAGAATGGTCTTGTTTGTAGCTTCTACTTGGCCATTGTCTTGGGGATTTTATGGAGTAGAGAAGTGATGTTGGATTTTGAATTTTTCACATAAGTCGCGAACCTCCTGATTCTTAAATGGTGTCCCATTATCTGAAATAATGGCCTATGGAACACCATAGTGGAAAATGAGATAGTTTAGGATGAACTTTGATATTTTCTTCCCAATTATATATGTCATGGGTATGGCTTCCACCCACTTAGTAAAGTACTATGTTGCGGTTATGATGAATTTATGGCCGTTAGATGAAGTGGGCATGATTTTTCCAATGAGATCGAGTCCCCACTGCGAAAAGGGCCATGGTGTGATGATGGGATGAAGCTCTTGAGCTGGAGCATGGATGAGGTCCCCATGCTGTTGACATTGGACATCTTCTGACATAGTCGTGTGCCTCTCTTTCCATTGTAGGCCAATAATACCCCATCCTCAACATTTTCTTGGCTATGGTCATTCCACTTGAGTGTGAACCACAGATACTGTTATGTACTTCAGTTAGAGCAATCAATGCCTCCTCAGCATTTAAGCAGCGTAATAGGGTTCCTTCTATGCTTCTACGATATAGGGTATCTCTTAGGATGACAAATTGGGATGAATTTTTGACAAAGGTTCATTTTAGGTTTGAGGGTAAGTCGGCGGGTATGAATCCTATTTAAAGGTATGTGTAAATGTCGTGATACCAAGGATCACCGAGACCAACAATTTCACACACGAATTTTGATCTGGTACCTCGAATGCAGGCACGAGAAGTTTCTCTATCAGGAATTCATATTTTGGAATGTTATGGGGGATGTCAAGTAAGGATTCAATTGTTTTCATGGCGTCTGCTACTTTGTTGTTGGCTTTAGGAACCTGCTCAAATGTAATTTCAATGAAGGATTCTTTGAGAGTCTCCACCAATTTCTTGTATGGAGTGAGCTTGTCATATTTAGTTTGGTATTCATTGTTCACTTGGTTTATTATCAATTGAGAGTCTATGTATACTTTGAGAGCTATAATGTTCCACTGCACTACTATTCTGAGACCTATGGTTAAAGCCTCGTATTCTGCAATGTTATTGGTGTAGGGAAATGTTACTTTGTAGGACCTTGGTATGCAGCCCCCTTGTGGGGTGATAAAGAAGACACTGGATCCTGATCCATGTTGCATGTATGAGCCATCAAAGTAGAGTTTCCAGTGGTCAACTATGTTGAGGTTGAAAATAGATTTGTCTGGATAATCTGAAATGAGAGGATTCTCTAAATAGATTGGTGCTTCTGCAAGTTGATCTACGATGACTTGGCCTTTGATTGCTTTCTACTCCACATATTCAATGTCGTATTCTGATAGTACTTGAGAGGGTCGATTTTGGTGATAAGTTTTATTTTGTGTGTCAACATGTAATGTCTAAATTTTTGTGATGCATACACTACTGCTAGGCATGCTTTCTCTATGAATGAGTAGTTTAGCTCATGCCCAACCATTGTTTTTCTGATGTAATAGATAGCCCTTTCTGTTCCATTTTCATCATGCTAATCTAGGAGAGCTCCAAGGGCTGTTGTTGTTGCTAATACATAGAGAATTAATGGTTTTCTTGGGATTGGTGGCATTAAGACTGGTGGTGTAAGTAAATATTCTTTGAATTTTTTTGAATGCCTCTTCACACTTGGTATCCCATTTGTACACTAATCCCTTGTGGAGTAGGTGAGAGTATGGGTTTTTTTTGTCTGCTAACTATGCTATGAACCTGCGAATGGATTGAAGCCTGCCTTGGAGACCTCTCAATTGCTTTAATGTTTTTGGTGCCTCCATCTCAAGGATTTCTTTTACCTTTGCTGGATCCACCTCAATACCTCTCATTGACACTATATATCCTAGCAATTTTCTTGATTGTACGTTGAAGACGCACTTCTTTGGGTTTAATCTAACCTTGTACTCTTCCAGCCTATCAAAAATGGCACTTAAGGTTGTTATGTGATCTTTTCTCTTTCTAGATTTGGCTAGAATTTCATCAACATAATCTTCGACCATCTTATGGATCATGTCATGGAATATCAATGTCATGGCCCTTTGGTATGTTTCTCCTGCATTCTTTAAGCCGAATGGCATCATATTCCAGCAGTAAGTCCCCCATGGACAAGTGAAAGCCATCTCATTTTGGTCCTCTTTAGCTATCATGATCTGATTGTACCCTGAGAATCCGTCCATTAGTGACAGTATTTCATGTCTGGATGTCATGTCTACTATCATGTTGATGTTTGGAAGTGGGAAGTCATCTTTCGAACATGCTTTATTCAAGTCTCTAAAGTCCGTGTAGATTCTGATGCCCCCATCGGGTTTTGAGACAGGTACCAAGTTTGACACCCATTCTGGATAATCTATCGGTTGGATGAATCCTGCATCTAATAGCTTTTTTAGCTCCATTTTTTTTAATAAGGCGATTTGAGGGTGCAATTTTTGAAGCTTTTGTTTAACAGGCTTTGCTTTTGGATATACTACTAAGTGGTGAACCACAATTTCTAGATCAAGTCTTGGCATGTCAGTATAGCTCCATACGAAGTTTATCTGTCTCTCTCTTAGGAAGGCTGCTAGGAGCTCTTATTCCTCTGATAGTAATGACTCTGCATAGAATGTGATGTGTGGGGTTTCCTTTGTTCCTAGATTGACCGGATTACACCTTTCTACCATGACTTCTGATTTTTCTTGATGAAGAGCTCTAAAAGGAAGATTGAATCCCCCATCCTCGGGCACCTCAGAGAGGTTTTCACTGTTGGATGCATCCTTTCTTTTTACTTTTTTTTGGTCAGAGAGTGCCATAGTGTGGTTTTCACTCAAGGACTTAGATATTATTCTTAATTTTTCACTTTTGCGACTGAGGGATTCAATCGTTTTCCCATAATAGGCATGTATATCTAGCTCAATTATGAACCCTACTTTGTTATCCCAACACGGAATGTTATCCTGCAGTCCCATGAATTCTGAGAGTGCCTCATCATTTTTGAATGTATCAAGAATTGGTGCTCCTCATTGGTCGTAGTCGATGAGTTGGGGATATACTAGGCAGATTTCATGATTTTGGTGGTCTGATTCAAAGGATAGGGTGCTAATCATGCAAAGAGTGGTATCCTCAAATAGCCTAGGTAAGTTGGTCATGGGATCCTCATCATCACTACTACTACAAACGTCGATTATGTGAAATGTTAAGTTATCTATGGTGTGACCTGTAGATACTAGTAAGCGTAGTTCTACTGTGGTTGGCTAAGGAGGATTATTAACCCTTCTAACTAGAGGACTTCGGCCATGTATGGTTATACTCAAAGGTGTACATCTAAGGCCAAGATTTGTTATCACTCGCTTCTCCAGAATGATAGGTATTATAAGTCTATTGTCATTTTCTCCAAATCTTTGGTTTCTATCATAGCCCATTGCGAGCATCATTTGCAAACCCTTGCTTATGTCATCCATTGGTAAATCAACTACTAGTCTTTCATCTTGATATAGCATATGAGATAGATCTACCTCAATAACTTCTTGGTCAAGATCTCCCCAACTTGTAAAGTTGGGATAGTCTTTAGGAGATGTTTGGGATGTGGAGGCTTCATTTATTTGCGGACATCCCTGTGATCTAGGAGATTGTGGTAACTCTCCTACTGCAAAATCATTTTTAGGGAGCTTGTAGTTTCCACAACCATTATCTTGGATGATGACCTTAATGTCAAAGATGGTGGGAATGGCGGGAGTGGCGGGTGTCTCTGTCACAGAAGTGGATGCGAGAGTGGCGGGATCAATGTATGGTGTAGATGGACCCTCATCATTTTTTGGTACTTGGGGGATTTTATAGTACTTTGCTTCAAGGCTTTTGCAATAGGAGAAGGGTTCGAGATCTCCATGGATGGTAACTTCTTGTCCTTCATGTGTAAATTTAACACATTGATGGAAATTTGATGCTACTGCTTTCATCGCATGAATCCATGGGCATCCTAGGAGGATGTTATACAGCAAGTCGAGGTCCAAGACCTGACAAGTGGTTTCCATGATAGATGGCCCTACTTGAATAGGGATTTTTATTGTGCCTTGCGACACTCTTTCCTAATCATCATATGCCCTTATTGTGATACCCTTTCCTTTTTCGATAGAATCTTTTGAGATTTTTAATTGTTTGATGAGCTTGAGAGAACAAATATTCAAGCCCGCACCTCCATCCACCAAGACCCTTTTGACTTTGCTTTCATGTACTATGAATTCTAAGTGGAGCGCACGGTTGTGAGATGGTTGAGTAGGGAAATCTTGGTTAGAGAATGTGAGGAGATTTGGCATAATGATATTTCCAACCATAGCTTGGAATTGTTCTGCATCAAGATCTACGAGGACAGTGGATGAAGCCAGTGCTTCCTCAAGGAGTTTCCTATGGGCCGATGAGATTTTTAGTAACTCCATGATGGAGATTTGCATTGGCATTCTTTTGAGCTGATCAAGGACGTTATATACATTAGGGATAGATCTAGATGCAGGGACTATGTTTGGCTAGGATGATCCTACGATGGTAACTTTTTTGCTTCTTGTGGTGACTCCACAATCGGCATGGGCGCCTTTGATGGTGATGACTGTGTAGTATTCATCTAGGGAAGCGATGACAATTTCATACACATGATTCACATTTGTGTGGGTGCCTTTCCCCTTATCAGTGCTATTATTATTCCCTTTATTGCCATGATTAGGCATCGGATTCATGTATATCTTAAGGTCTTGGTTTCCTATTGGTTGTTCCACGTTTATAATTCTTTGATCGATGAGATCTTGAATTATGTTTGTTAGCCTCATACAAATGTTTGTGGTATGCCCTTTGTTTTTATGGAAGTCAAAAAGTTGATTCTCATTATACCAAGGAGGTTTCACATCCAGTTCTTGGTAATTCTCATAGGTGGGTGCTTTGATGAGTTTTTCATTTATCAACTTCTTCATGATGACTTCTAGTGGTTCCCCAAGAGCGGTGTACTTTCGCTTGGGATAATTCTTTTTCCCTTGGGGTGGTCCCCTTTGATCATTGAGATTGTTAATTTCCTGATTGTTGTTTGGTTGTTGTGTTGTCTAATGATTGTTTTGGTGTTGGATTTGGATTTGTGGTGCGGGTGTATTTTGGCGCAGGGCACTAATGACTACTTTGGCATAACCAAAACCATCATTAGTAACATTTTTGTTCCTTTCCCACATGCAAGGTTTATCGTTGTAATTGGCGGGTGGGCAGTTTTTTTTGTTCGGGGTATGAAGTTGATCCTGCAGGTTGTGTCATAAGGGCTCATTTGATGCTGAGCACCTTGGAGATCAACTGGTCATATGTGGTCATCCCTTGTACCTTGAGATGAAATGCCAAGAGGCTATCAAGGTTGGATATGATGGTGCAGACTTGTTGTTCCTCGGGCATGGTCCATTTACTTTGATTGGCCTTGGATTTCCATCGTTGTAGGAATGAAGTGAATGATTCATTCTTTCTTTGTTTCAGAGTTGAGAGTTCTTCTAGACTAATGTCCATGGAAATGTTGCATGCATAATTTTTAATGAATGCGTCTATAATTTATTGGAATGTTCTGATGCCTGTAGGTATGCAAGAGAACCATTCCATAGCGTGGCCAGTCAAACTCCTAGGAAATAGCTGCATCAGATAAGTATTGTTGTATGCGACTTCCATGCAATAAACTTGGAATTCCCTGATGTGATCTTCAGGGTTTCTCGTCCCATGATATTTTTCAAACTTGGGGATCTCAAATCCCTTGGGGAATGGTTTCATCACAAGGATACTATAAAATGTATAGGGACACAAGTTGCTTGGTGTTTTTGTGGTTCGCCCTGATTGAAGATCAAGCACTTGTTACAAGAGCAACCTGATTTGTGTCATTACGTCATTTGGTGGATCAGGGGGTGGGATGAAGGTGTTATGGGGTGTTTCAATTGTGGGTTGGTTGGTGTGTTATTTGATGGTATTTGCACATTTTGTCAAGCTAGATATGCTTTCACTTGCTATTGTATAAACAACGCTTGTTGTTGTTTCTGTTGCGCTAAGATTTCCTGTTGTTGAGCTTCTTGTTGTGCTTGTTGTTGGGCTGCCAATTGGGCTACTTCTTGGTACTCTTGATATTGTTTTATTGCTTGTTGATATGCTTGTAGTTGCACTACTTGTTTTTGTGCAAAATTTTGTGCTTGTGCTTGTTGTGCTTGATATTGGGCGTGCACCTGAGCTTGAGCTTGTGCTTGCATTGCTTGTGCTTGGGCTTGTGCTTGTTCTGCTTGTTGTTGCAATAGAATTTGGGCTTGAGCAGCCTTTTGTTCTTGTAATGTGATTTGGGATGCTTGAGCAGCTTGTGTAGCTTGAGCAGTTTGTTACTGTTGTAATAGGGCTTGGGCTTGTGTGGCCTGTTGCGCTTGTTGTGCAATTTGGGAAGTTTGAGCATTTTGTGCTGCTTGTGCAGCTTGTTCAGCAATTATTTCTGCAGCTTTTTTATTTTGCATTTGTAGGAATGCCTTTTGATAAGCAGCTTGGTGAGTGGCTTGCAATGCCATGTTGCATTGGTTTGATAAATTGAAGTTTGGTGGTGGTGGGGGTGGTGGTGGATTTGGAATGGTGTTTGTAGTGGTGGTGAATGGTGATGTCATGTTGGTGGTTTGAGTGTTGAAAGGTGTTGTTAATGTGATTGGCCCTTGAGAGACCATGTTTTGAGATGTTAGGTAGGTGGTTGATGATGTCGTGATTGCTTGTTTAGTTGTCATCTATTGTTGCGATATCCATGACAAGTTTTGAGAGTTTGGTGTGATGCTTTGATTGGTGTTTAGAATGTTGGTTTGATTGATATTTGGTAAAGGTGGAAGCCCCAAGCCAAGTAGAGGTGTGGATAATGGTGGTAATAGTGGAAGAGGTGAAAATGTGAGGGGTGTGAGTTCTTGAGAAAATGATGTGGTGTCAAAAATTCTGCCAGGTCTGAACATGTCACATTCTTCTTGCGAATTTGTGAGAAGATAAGTTTGAGATGTTGCGTGGAAGGATGATGATGATGGATCATTAGGATTATGGAAAGTGAGAGGGACATACTTATGTAATGGATTTTGGGGTATGTTTTGTTCCAAAATGGTATTTTTCTCCAAGTCTTGATTGTTGACAAGGGGGTTGGTTTGGATAGCATTGAGAAATGCATTTCCCTTATTAACATTGGGTTGGGTTGGAGCAAAAGATGTCGTGATTTGTGGAATGTTTTGAGTGATGCTTTGGGATGGGGGTGTAGATGAGATGGGGAGTGTGGATGAAATTAGAGGCATAACCTCCAAAGATGGTTCCACAATAGAGCTCACGTCGAAATCATAAGGTAATTTGGCCCCTTGTTTTGCTAGTTCAAGAATGTATAGTGAAGGGTTAAGCCTCATCATGATGTTGATGATCTTATGTTTTTCTGGATTTTGGAGCATTTTGGTTATTTCTTCATGTGACATCCCAAAAGTAAGATATTCTCCTTGGATTTCCTCTTGTGGGTTTTGTGATGATGAGATAGTCAAAGGATTGCTTGATTCGACATGATTCATTTCGATGTTCATTTGGCTTAGGTCACTTGAAGCGGGTGTTTCTTTGTTAGCTTCCATTTTCTTCTTGTATTGAGATCTAGTTTGAACCATAAAACAAGGATCAATTTTCAAGAATATGGGAGATAAATCTCTTAATTCTTAAGATTGATCTTTACTTTATGCACAAAAGATAATTTTAGGATATCTTGAGGATCAAAAGGTGAGATGACGATGATGCAAGAGATGGATGATGTGGATGTTTTGATCTTTTGATAAATCTTGAGGGGGATGCTAGAATTTTTAGGACTTTTGGATATGTTTTGGATTTTTATTTTTATTCTTTGGATTTACCTTGATTTTATTGATTTTGGTTTGCTTTGATTGAACAAATAGACCCTAAGATGTTGGATGATTATCTAAGGGGTGGATTTTCTCAAAGGATGATAGTTTGAATGTGTGTAGGGAGAAGGATGCATCTACCCACACCTATTCAAACAAGATTATAATTTAACCAAGCATATGAAGAAGGATGCATCTACATATACCTAGCTAAACAAGATGGTTTGATAACTTTGACTAAGCATATGAAAAAGGATGCATCTACACATACCTAGCCAAAGATGATTTTGATAAATATTTCAAGGATTTTGTCTCAAGGATTTGATGATTTTGATTTTTTGCCAAAAAGTCTAGCATGAAGGATAATTTCAAGATTTCCCAAAAGATGATGGTGAGATGATTTTTTTGGTTTGATGTTTGAAGGATGGATGAAAAAATATTTTGATTTCTTTTGATCCTAAGATGAACCTAAAAAAGACACTTTGTTTACCTAAACCTTGGTATTGAAGAACATGCAATGCTTCTATAGACCTTTATAGCCAAGAAGTGGTTCAATTTGAGCATACATTTCTGGATTTTGAATCAAGGACTTTCATTTTGCGATTTGACTTCTTGAAAATCATGAGGTTTCAACACATGTGAGAGTTAATTTTCTTTATCTTTGCTTAGTGGCTTTATTTTACCACAAACACTTATTTGATTAGGTTTCCAAACTAGATGTCCAATGTCTTAATTTCTTTGAATCCCAAAAAGTATGTTATGTGGAAATTTGATGAATTCAAGGCAAAGGTTACCTATTGTTTAACTTTAGTAGACAAATTGAGATGTAATCCAAGTGTTTAGAAACCTCTAAGGATAGAATCCCAAGGGAAAGCAGTAACACATGGATTGGGTCAATTGTATTTGTCTCCTAAAGGGTTTGAAATTTTGATGATGATGTTTAAGTGTTTATTTCCAAGATGTTTTCAAACAAGCAAAGCATTTTGTAACCAAGAATAAGTACAACCCTATGGATATGGAAGACAATATTTGTTGAGTCCCCACTTGGACAAGTCCAGCTATGCTTATCTTTAGTGAATGGTTAGATGCTTGACTCCACTAGCTCCCCTCCATGACACTCACTTATATGTGGTAGCCAAGCATCAACACCTATGAAACTCCCATGGCATGCTTTCCATTTCTACTAAAAGACCGTAAAAGTGTGGGGCAGCTTCAGAACAACTATTCTTGCACCAACAAATAGATAAAGGATTTTGGCAATTCTAAAACATGGGTTTTAATTAGGACTTTCTGTTCGTGGAGATTGACCCATACGGTGAGAGTCCCTTTTCAGATCCATCTCATCAGAGCCAACTACGTGATATTGGTGTTTATTCCAATACCCACATTTATATCTCGGTTGGAAATACTCTTGGCTTTAGAGTGTTACCGGTTGAGTCGTTCCCTTGGGTGAGTACTTTTTCCCCAAGGTAGGCCCTCTAAGATAGAAAAAAGCGAGTAAAGACGATATATGTAACTCAATCAATCTTTGTTTGTAACACAAAGAGAGAGAATGTATGCAATAATGCTTTACTCACACTTGCACAATGTTTTGTTCAATTTTAAACCCAAAATGAAGTGTGGAGGTGATTGCTTTATCTCAACCTAAAATCACAAAAAAGGCCTTTTGATTCTCAAGATCACTATAAAGCTCGAGAGAAGCGCATTCATCCTTTTTCAATGAAGTTAGTATAAGTAATCCATCATGAAGAAAAAGTTGCACTTGTTCATTTTAGAGCCCCAAAGCAATTGTAAGTTCTTTTTAAAGCACCAAAGGACAAATGAGAGTTGTTTTTTTCAATTGTTAACCCAAAAAACAAACTCTAGTAAGTTGTATTCCTAATGTTCATTTTAAGCCTTTGCAAAATATTGAAAAGGTTCTTTTTAAAAGCCCAAACGAAATTAGTATCCTAAGCAAGAAGAGAACAGTTTCTTAAGAGTGTTAAATAAACACTAAAGTGTTCAAAAACACTTTGATTTTGTGAAATACCATCATCATGCTTCTCTTTCTTTTGTTTTTAATTGATCCAACCTACAAGAAAGAAAATCAGTCAAATTCTGCAAAACACAGAGGTTTAAAAGTAGAAAACAGAAGATAAACTTATCATTTGACAAAAGGCACTTGCTAAAATGAAATTCCAATTTTTTACTCCCTACCAGCGGTGCAACCCGTGACTGCGTCACAGTTTGATTTCTCCAGCGGTGCTCTGTACCCGAACCAGTGAGTTCAAATGCGTCACCCTTTTCATCAGTGGTGCTGTTTGATTTTTTTGAAAATTCCTGCGGGTCATATTGGTCAAGCGGCGCAGTTTGAAATTCAAAATCTTGGGTGGGAAGACTTCAGCATCGTAGTTTGAATTTCCATGAGTTCTGTATAGTGACGTTGGAGAACCAGCGGTGCTGAATAGCGATGTTGAACCTGTAAACAAAGAAAAACACGTGAATTTGATAAAAAAATGTGATTGAAAGGTGAGATTTCCCTCCTTCTAGCGCCAAATGTGCGAACCCAAATCCAAATACCTACAAAACAATAAGAAGAAACACATTAGAATATAGAATGAATGAAAGAAAAAGGATTCCCCACGAAATCCATTTACAAAGCTTAAATTAGGAAAAGAGATGAAGAACACAATAAGAAAACAATAAAATAGAGATTGAATCCTAATTAAACTAGCAAACTCATGATCCCATGGGGGAATTGGTGCCAATTTGATGTGAAAATTGGCCCTTTCTCAATTCCTATGATGCAAGCTTGATGAATTTTGATGAATGATCCACTTTCATGAAGGATGGTGAGTGCTCCAATGGAAAAACCTGCATAACCTAGCTAAGATTCAATGATAGTGGATGGAATTTGCTAAATATTTGAGCATAGTAAGTTTACTCAAATTGTGGATGATGAAATGAGGAGATTAGCCTCTTATTTATAGAATTCCAAGATGGATGAATGTCCAAAATAGAGCAATGTGGGACTAACATTCATCCAATGGAAAGTTGCCACTTGTCAACCTATGAGTGGATGGAGGATGTGCAAGTTTTGATGATTGTGCCAATAAATGCCTATTTTTGAATTTTGAATTTGTTGAAATGACATGCAAGAGGGAAGAAAGAATGCATTGAATTCCACTTGGCTCAAGGAAAAGGACATGTAAAAGAGAGTAAATGCCTTGTTGGATGTACATGTCAACTTGGATTTTGAATTCAAACTTGGAGAATATTCCCAAAAGATGCCTTGTTGAGGAAAATAGAGATTTAATAAATCAATTAAATCTATTTTCATGTGCAAGTGGTGGTAAAAGCTGGAGGATGGGACATGAGAGGAGATTAAATTAATCAAAGTTAATTTAATGAAGGGCGTTAAATGATGCGACCTATTTGACTTAAATTTGTGGATTTATTTAAATCAAACATGAGAAGAATGTGATAAGAGATTAATTAAATAAAGATTTTGATTTATTTAATTAAAAGAGATGATGTTAGATTAAACTAAATAAGGTTTTAATTTATTTAATTTAATAGATAGACTTTAGAGATTTAATCAAATAAAATAAATTATCTAATTAAATAGGATAATTAGATCAAAATGATTAATTTAATTATCGAGAAGAGGTGACTTAATTAGATAATTCATTTATTTAATTAAGAGAGGAATATTGTCAAATTTAATCAGATAAGGGTATTTGATTAAATGGTTAGACTGAAGGATGATTCAGGATGAAATGATGTTAGTGGTCAGGATCAGATGCACAATGTCAATCGATACATTTTACATGTCTACACATTGTAATAGATCATTAGGAAGGTATATTGGAGAAATATAAGATTTGATCTATAGGATTTTTGCTTGCATTGAGGAGCATGTAGGAAGATGGTATTTTGAGCATGTTGTAATCAGGCCTATGTGCTGAATTTGTAAACCCAGATGTTGCTAACTATTTGTAATTGAAGTTTTTGATAATAAGAATGTTTGAATTTGTATTTTTCTCCATTTTCTATGTTGCTTCCATTATGTGACTCTTGTTGCATGGTCCAAATTGTTCTCTTTGAGGACCCTCTGACCGTGGATGCATCAAATGTTATCAGAGTCAGTTGCGAACCTTTGAATCTTGAGATGAGAGCTGGTTGCGAACCTTGAGTGGGTTGCAATCCTTGTGGCATTCCTTGGGTGAACAGATCATTGCTTTGAGGCAGGCTATAATTGTGTTCAATAGATCGTTGAGAGAGAGGTAATTGAAACCTTGTGGTTAGATTGCCGAGTTGAGACAGTTGCACTAAGCAAAGGAAGAGATTTCATCGAGAAGGATGAACCCTAGAAGAATAGAGAAGATGATGGAGGAATTTAGAAATGAGATGAGGAATGAGATCCATAATGCCTTGGTTGGATTGAGAAGGAATCCTGAACCGAAGGATGAATATGAAGAGGCTGTAGAAGAACTTGAGACTGAAGAAGTTGAAGGACCGATAAATGAGAGAGAAGAAATATTATTGAGAGTAGTGGCACAAGTAAGTAGAAGTCATAGGGTGGAAGTTTCTAACTTCTCTGGTACATTGAATCTGGAAGACTTGATAGACTAGATAGGAAAGTTGGAAGACTATTTTGAGCTTGAGGAAATTAGAGACCCACTAAGGGTTAGGTTGGAACAAACTAAATTGAAAGGACATGCGGCTTTATGGTGGAAAGAGTTGCAGAAGGACAAAGTGGAAAATGGTGAAACAAGAATCACTTGGTGGAGACAGATGGTTGCGAAGCTAAAGCCTAAGTTCATTCCAGAAGAATATGAGTTGGAATCATTTAAGAAGTTGAAAACCTAAAGCAAGAGGATGTGAGTGTGAAAGAGTACACCAAGGAATTTTATAAGATGACAATCAAATATGGGCATGGAGAGATGACTAGGGAGAAAGTGGAAAGGTACATAAATGGCCTTAGATTTAACATTCAGGATGAGATGAGCATGTTGAGGATTTCCACCATTGAGGATGCCTACCAATATGCTCTTAAGGCAGAAGATAAAGTGAAGAAAAGATAGTAGAATAACCCTAGGGGGAAAGAAAAGTAGATGAGCAGTAGCAAGGAGAAGTAGACAAGTGAAGAAGAATCAAGATTTAAGTGGAGTAAAGAACCAGATCAAAGGGTACAAAGGAGAGGAAATGGAAGCAAGGAATTCTTAGGTAAATGTTTCAAGTGTGGAGAATTTGGACATCAATCTTTTGAGTGTCCTGAGGGATCAAGTAAAGGAACTAGTAAAAAGAATTGTATGGCACATGAAGAGCATGCAACTAAAGTAGTAGATGGGATAGAACCAGAGTAGGGAGAATCTCTTATGCTTAGGAAAGTCTTGATGAGGTAGAGTAGGGAAGAGGTTGAGACTTCACAAAGGAATAATCTTTTCCAAACCGTGTGCAAATCAGGAGGTAAGTTCTATAAGGTTATTGTGGATAGTGGAAGTACTGATAACTTGGTATCTAAGGAGATGGTGAGGAAACTTGGTTTGAAGAGGTTTTTGCATCCTTGTCCTTATAGGATAAGCTGGTTACAAGATGATCATGTAAAGGAGGTCAAAGAGCAGTGTTGCGTGAACTTTAATATTGGACCCTTCAGAGATGAAGTTTTGTGTGATGTTTTATCTATGAGTGCTTGTCATGTTTTGTTGGGTAGACCCTAGAAGTTTGATAAAGGAGCTATATATGATTGCAGAAGGAATTAGATCACTATAGAGAAGGATGGATAGAAGTTTATTTTGGCCTCCTTGAAGAATAAGGAGGAAGTGAGGAACTTGAGTCTTGTGAAGAGTTGCAGTGCTGAGAAACAAGATGCAAAGGTTGTATTGGAGGATGGAATGGATTTGAAGAGGAACCTTGTGGCTAAATCTGAGAGTGAGATGGTACCAAAATGGTGTGAGGGTAGAATTAGGCTGTAAAAGATTGTGGTTGCAGATAAAATTGTAGATAAAATGGAGTCCTGCAGAAGAGGTAGATCAGATGGGAGGAAGAAAGTGAGTGGTGATAAGCATCCCTTACTACCATGTGTAGATATGAGGCAATGAAAAGAAGGTGAAGAGAAGTAGAAGTTGAAGGATCTAGCAGAGGAAAGAAAAGAGGTTAGGAGGAAGAGAAGTATAGACAGAGAAGACATTTGGATCAAGAATGAGCATGGGATCTATGTCCCGAACCCTATCAGATTTTCATGAGTTCCTCTCATGGAACATATTTTCTCACCAGGGGTGTCTAATGCAGGAGAATCCTTGGGTCGTGGAAATCTTGCATCAACCAAAAATATTTTCATTCTAGTTTTTCTTTGTTTTAGTTCTTGTTCTGTGCAAGTTGGAAGATTCGGTAATTCTTCATGTTAACTCACCTGACCTGGTAGATCTATGTTTATATCATGGACATGTTCATTTTCCTTATTCCAAGATTTGAGTGTGATTGGTTCCTTATTTGACAAGTTATCACTTCTAGATTATGTGGCAGTTTCTTGAACCGACACTAGAATAATTTTCTTATCTGACGGCTAGTTTGATCACTTGTGGATCATTCTTGTATCTTGTAGATCTTGATGGTGTGATTTGAATTGTTCTATGGAGTGTCCCTGACCTTAATTTAGGTCCACACTTCATCTTATGCATTCACCAAGGAGTAATTCAAATTTGAGGCTGACATATGCATGCACACGTTACTTTTTCTTTAATAAAAAATTGCAATAATCTTGGGTCGACGCGGATGATTCTAGATTTGTGAATGTGATAAAACATTGTAATAGATCATTAGGAAGGTAAATTGGAGAAAGATAAGATTTGATTTGTAGGATTTTTGCTTGCATTGAGGAGCATGTAGGAAGATGGTATTTTGAGCATGTTGTAATCAGACTTGTGAGCCGAATCTGTAAACCCAAATGTTGTTGGTTGTTTGTAATTGAAGTTTCTAATAATAAGAATGTTCGAATTTGTATTTTCCTCCATTTTTTGTGTTGCTTTCATTGTGTGACTCTTGTTGCATGGTCTAGACTATTCTCTTTGAGGACCCTCTGTTCATGGTTGCATCATATAGTATTGTGGATATGATGTGGAGAAAGCTTAAAAGAATCCTTACACTTCTCCTGGTAATGGTATGAGTACATCTAATGAGATCTAGGCACATGAAGTGAACAATAAGGTGAAGTACATTTAGTCTTGTACATTCTGAGTTGATTAAAGTTCAAAATCTGAAGACTACTAAGGAAGTCTAGGATGCTCTGGAAAAGGCACATGAAGTTGATGAAAGGGTCAAATAGGAAAAATTGTAGAATTTGGAGACACAGTTTGAGCTCCTACATATGTTTGAAAATGATAATGTTAAAGCTTATGTACAGAGATTGGATGAGGTAGTAGTTGGAATGCGAGGACATGGTGCTACAATAGATGAATCTAAAATTGTAAAGAATATTCTTAGAACTCTCCCTAATGCTCATAGTGAAAAGGTATGTGCTATTGAATAACATATAGATTACAAGAATTACACTAAAGATCAATTGTTGGGAACTCTAACATCTTATGAGATGAGAAACCTGAATTTCAGAAATAGATCAAAATTAGAGATTGCTTTTAAGGCTACAAAAGCTGAAGATCTGGATGAAGAAAATTTTGATGAAGAAGATGCTAACTTTGTGAGAAAGATGAAGAAAGGCTCTGACAAGTATGAAGGTAAGTTACCCTTTAATTTTTTAGTTGTGGAGGAATAGGTCATTATGCTACAAGGTTTCTAGAAAGAGCTAAGAGGAATAAATAAAGATATGAGAAAGAAAGGAAAGGTAAGAAGATCAATAGAGCATATTATGTGAATGAGGATGCTAGTATATTTGATGAAGAATCTGATTATGGAGATCTAAATGACAATGAATGCTTATTGTTGGCTATAAAAGATGAAACTAATTCTACTAATTCTGAAAAATAGGTGAAGGAATGCCCTCTGGAGAAGGAGAAAAATGAAGGTGTTGTAATCTCCATCCTACATTCTAAACAATAAAAGAACTATTGGGTTGTTGGCATTGGTTGAACTCACATCACATGACTGGTGATAAGAGTTAATTTGTTAAACTTGAAAATTATGATGGCGGCTTAGTTATGTTTGGAGATGATACTAGTGCTAAAATTTGTGGGATAGCATTTTAAATCTGATTAAAATGGGACCCTCTTTTGCTTTCGCTCTTTGTGTTTTTACCCCTTCGATTTTGAGGTTTTTCTTTACCTTGGCATGTGCTTTGTATGTTTATCTTGCTTGCCCAAGTGTTTTTCCCAAGTTAAATATTGAAAATCTTATGTTTTGGGTGTAGTTCAGGTTTTTACCCTAGTTCAGGACTTTCCAGTCTGTTTGGATTTTCCCAGTTTTCTTTCAAACTTTGGTTTTTCGTTGACTGTTCGGTTTTTTGAGCCAGTTCGAGATTGTCTGCCCCGGTTGGATTTTCCCAGATTGCACCCGAAGTCCGGCTCGACCTATTTTGCGCTGAGTTTGGAGATTTCTAGCCTTCGCGGAATTCTGCCTGGGTCAGATTTTTCTGGATTTCCGTTTGGCCGTCGGATTTCCAAGTCTGGTCGATTTTTTGGAACTTTTTGCCATTTTGCTTTATCATTTGCATTCTCCTAAGTTGAGATGTTCATCTTGTTGTGCTTTAAAATGTTATGGTCTTGCTTAGGGTTTGAATTCCTGTGTGCTTGGGCATTTCATGGCTTTCCATGTGTGTTCATGGTTAAAATCTAGGGTTTCATGCCTAGGGCATCACCATTTCATCTTGATCTACTTTCAATTAAGCCTAGGATTCAAAGAAGATCTGTAGGAGGCTCACGTTAACTGATTTTTGTGCCGAGGGTCCTCAAATTTGTGACCTTCGGTCAATTTGAGCGAAGTCATGGATGGTGTTCAGGTTTTCGATCAGGTTCAGGATTTTCCTGCCCGGTCGGATCTTCCCGAATCCCTTAAGTTTCCCAGAAATGTGCTGGTGTCCGAAGTTTTGCACTTTTCGTGAAATTCTAGTCCGATCGAATTTTCCCGATTTCTCCTTCTCCCCTTCGTTTTCCCAGAATTCATGTTGTGTTGTCATTTTTGTGGAAATCCGCTCTGGCCGGATTTTTCTAGATTTTCTGGGAGGCACTCTGGAACGAGGAAAATTGGTGAAATGGATGATTCTAGTGATAAATTCTTTTTTTTCCTTGCTTTAATTTGGTAAATTTCACTGTTGTATGTTGCTTGTGTTCATTTTGATGATCTAGTTTTCATGCTTAATGGCTAATTTAATGGTTTTTATCATGATTCTGAGCTAACACTTGCATGAAAATGTTGTCAACATTTGGATTCTCACATTGGTGTTTGATGAATGCAGGTTGAGTCTGGCAAGGCAGTGGTTGGAAGGGCTAAGAGAGACATAGAGGGATCCTCCATCTCTGAGGTAGAAAAGAAGGAATGAAGCTGGATGAAAAGAGTAGGATTCTTGAGGGCAGGATGATGTCAGTCTAGTTCGAGGTTTCATATATGAATACAAACACCCTGCAATGAGAGAGATTGGAACAATACAATGGGATAGATCTAAAGAATGATATTAATGTTATTGAATGGAAAACTAGGGTTTCGCCTATGCCACTTGCGGACAGCTTGTAGAGGACGTTCTTGATGACGAGGACTCGAATAGAGCAAGGAATGGGTGACGTGGGGGAAGCAGTTAATGCAAAGTTGCATCGAAGGTCGTGCTTCCTCATCATTTCACTTTGCCTCTTCTTCGTACATTTTGGTCTAAGTTATGTGGTAGATCCTGGGTCGTCTGGTCGGTGCCCTTGCATTTAATGCATGTTTGACTTTGTTCCAAATTATTCTAGGGTCAACGTGTTCTGGAATCGACTTATTTTGCAAACCCTAAACTGCACCGACGCATTTTGTTAAATATGGCATTTTTGCCTCTTTTTTGTGAGAACTGGAGATGTTTTGTAAAGGTTAGATGGGTTAGAAAGTTTGAGAGGTTGTTAGAGGAGTTAGAGAATAAGTTTTAGAGACAGGTTAGAAGAGTTAGAAAGGTTAGAAAGAAAGCCACCAGATTTGTTAGCAAGCTCGAAGATTCATAAGGTAGAGGATGGGATATCGAAGAACCAAGTTAGGGTTTTCCATTTTTTGAAGTAAGTTAGACATTTTTACAGTTCAGCAGGAAAAGGATGGTGATGTATCTTCTTGGTTTTCTTAGCATAGATGGAGATAGTTTAAAGACATGGATTTCTCTACACTGGTGATCTTGCTAGATTTGTAAATGTTGCTTATATGTTTCATTAACAGTAGGAGTAGCTAGATTTAAACCTTCTTTACATTATGCTCTAGAATGGTATTCATTTTGGGTTAATCATTTGATTTGAAAAGATTTCAAGGAATGAAATTTTATCTTATGTTTTGTTGGAATGATGATTTGCAATCTACTATTAAAGTTTGCACTGTGAATGAATGAAACTTTGTATCAATTGCAAGTTAATTTTATTCTACAGTTCTAGTTTAGGAATTCCTTGGAAGGCAACATATTTGATTAGTTGAATGAATCAACATTCTTTTCAATTTAAAAGCTTTAATCTATCTTTTTTTATGTTTCTTTAAAACCACCGGTTAAAGTAGGTTTATATAGATGTTTGATCTTGTAATAATCTAGAAGCTCAAAACCAGCAGGCCCCTTGAACATTACAGCCATATTGACCACTTTGTGAAACAACAATGTTGTGAACCAACATCAAAGATCTTGGGAGGTGATTAGTTTGATTACTGATTGTCTCTTTCAGGAGAGGTGAGATATTTTTACTTTTATCTTACTTGCATGTTGTGGGTCAATTTGGCGTATCAATAGGAGACTGGTGCTAGAAGGAGGACCAAAGAGTAAACTGGATAACATTGGGTTTTTCTCACCAGAGAGGTCCCATAGAGTTCTTTGATCAACTGAAAACCCACCACTTTTGGTAGAACTCAAGACCCCAACAAGACACAAGATTCACAGGGCAACCATTCTACCACCCTTGTCAACTCCACTCACTCCACTAGGATTTTCACCAATACCCCAGTGGATACCCATGAAGCCACCACCAAATCCACCTCAACTACCATTACAGCTGGCTCAACCTCCACCGCCACCACCAATGGCATTTTTTGTGAACAATCCCTCTCCATTAGGGACTATTCCTAGAGGCTTTCATGATATGCCTAAGAATCCTGAGAGATTATGTCCCAAATACATTCATGGAAAATCAAGGAGTGCTAAGGAGCACATATAAGCTTTTAAGGATGCTTGTACCAAAGCCCAGATAGCTCACCATAATGTGGTTTGTAGGTTGTTACCTTATTCCTTAGCGGATATGGTGTACAACTAGTACCTAAATCTTCCACAAGGTTCTATTCTGAGTAGGATGGATCTAGAGAACACTTTCATCAATCAGTTCAGAGTTTATGTGGATCCAGCCATTTTGTTCCATCAATTTTCTACCATTAGGAAGGAACCATGTGAATCACTACCCTTATTCAATACAAGGTTTCAACGAATGTATAGGAGATTGCAGGACCCCTATTTAGTTCCTGAGAATAGTGTCGTTCAGGCATATTTTAGGGTTATACACCCTTTGTTGGGCTTGTTCCTACAAAGGACTTATTAGCCGACAGATATTGATTCTCTGTCTAAAGTTTATCATCTAGGCATCAAGCTACAACAACAAACTAGCTCTCAACAAGGGAACTTTGGAGGAGGTTTTCCTTCTATGGGGTATCAGATGCTTAATCCAATCCCTTTATTCAATACTATCCCAGGGATGTCTCCTTCCCATTATGGACCTATGTCTGAGTTGCAGACTCAATCTCTTGTTCCATTCTTTTCCAATAGAGCTCCTAACTTCTCTCAACAATCACAGGCTCATCACAGTCCACATGGTCATCATAATCAAGTTGGAATACCAAATCCTGTCGGTCAGCCACCTGTTGCTAAGAATGTTGAGAGTGAAAGGATAGTTCAACTCACAAACGAGGTGGAGACCCTAAAGAAAACTCTGTCTCAAGTCACAAATGACATGGCTTAGCTTAAACTGAACCCCTCTCAGAATCAAAGCAGTTATGCTAATCAAGGTAATTACCCTAATCAGAATAATAATAATCAGGGTAATTATCAGAACAACAACAATCACAGCCAGAGGAATTATCAAGGCCAAAAATTTCCTAACCAAGGATATCAAAATTAGAATAGAGGATATAACCAAAGGCCTAATAACAACAGACAATGGAACATAGGGCCAAATAATGGTGGAGTTTCTCACAATTACCAAGCTAATGAGGATAGGCCACAGACTACAAATGTGGTTGACCTCAATTTTATGACTAACTGGTGCAGGCTGCATGATACTGCAACTCATTCTGAGGTCAACTATCCTGAAATGGAGAAGGTTGTGAAGATGGCACAGGAAGATGCCCAAATGTTCCAAGGGAATTCAAATAAAGGAGGTGGCTCAGTAGATACAGCAATGGCTTATGACCTCTTTGAAGAAGAACCTTCATTCCCAAGGCAGAATGAGAATGAACCAGAAGAGGATGTGTATGATACCCAAGCCTTTCAAACAAAGGGAGGACACTTCCTAAGAAACCAGAATAAGGGCTTGTTCACTACATCAACACCACCTAACCACATGGTGCCTCCGAATCAGAGTGTTGATAAAAACCCGCCTCCACTGAAGGGTCCACCTGACTTCCCTAGCAAAGGTAATTCATCTAGTGTCTTCAAATATAATGCAAGTTATAACACATAATTTGATATTGTTTCTAAGATGCAGAAACATAAAACCTCCTTATCATACTTTGATATTCTAAAATGGTGCCCTTCCCAATGAGATATAGTGCTGAGAGCTTTAGAAGAAGCTGATAAATCAAAAGGGAAAACCAAGGTGGCACCCACTGCGGACATGAACTCAACTTTGTTCAGAAACAAGGTAGGGATGCCACCATTTCTTTTAAGTTTGAGAATCTGTGGGAAGAATCTACACAATTGTCTGCTAGATTCAAGGGCTTCTGGCAATGTTATGCCATTTTCTGTATGCAAGAAATTGGGAATGAACCTTGTCCAAACAAACAAGAAGGTCATCCAACTTGATAAAACAGAGGTTAATGTAGTTGGAGAATTGAAAAATATACATGTGCAAGTAGGGTCTAACCCTAGGATTCAAACCAATATGGATATTCAAGTGGTAGACATTCTTGAGACTTACCGTATGCTTTTGAGCAGAGATCTAATGAAGAGTATAGGGGGATATCTCTCCCTCAACTTTTCACATATGTGGCTACCATGGGGGGGAATTCCTATGCAGCTTAGGATTGAGAGTGAACCTTGCCTCAAACATATCATCACTGAGTATGACTATCCCAATGAGGTAGCTTATTTTGAAACTGAGATAGGGGTTTATAAAAGAGAGGAAATTATGACTCTTTCGGCTCTCAATTCTAATGATTCATCAATGAAAGAATTTCCTGATCCCATGATTAGTGCAAACCAATAGGTATTGATCAGGAAGCTGCAATAGGATTAGCTGGTCTTAGGGGAACATGTCAATTTGTGTAATCTTCTACTCCCAAATTGGTGTAGGGTGCACTACCAAAATCATTCGGAATTGACCTACCAACCTTGCATCAGTGTTCTAAATCATGTTTTCCAAACTGAAGAAACTAGCCCAAGCTACCTTGAGACCATTTCAGATCACTTCTCATTTGAAGCCAAAAATGCAATAATGTTAACTAGAGATGATATACCTTCGGAGGAAGTCCTTCCTCAAACTGAACTTACCCTGGTCATAATACCAAACCAACATAGTTGTGCTGAACAACCCCAGGGTTTGTTTGATACCCATACACTCACAAGTATACCAAAACCCAAGGGGTTAATAAAAGAACAGATAACTGTCAGAAAGATATCCTAGGATTACATGATATATCTGAGCAGGAATTGAATATTGCACCTGATGAACCTATTGAACACCCATTCCCAATATTTGATGCAAAAGATCAAGTGGCCCCACCTATGGTTCATCTTATCCAAGCACCCACAACAAGCCCAAAGAGATCAACCCCAGCTCATAATCAGCTATGGACCCTCACATTGATGGATCCAAATCTAAAATAGGGTGTGGTGCTGGAATTGAGTTAACCAACCCGAAAGGGAAAATATTTTTTCTTCTTATAGGTTACAGTTTGGATGCACTAACAATATAGCAGAATATGAAGCATTAATTCAGGGACTAATGTTCGCACATCAGAAGAAGGTCATTGCCTTGATGGTTAAAGGAGATTCAAAAGTGATTATCAAGCAAGTACGCAGCCAGTACACATGTCACAATAAAAGGTTGGAAGCTTATAGAAATCAGGTGCAGAACCTGATGGAAGACTTTGATGCTTTGGGGATTAGTTTAATCCCTAGAGAGAAGAATCAAATAGTTGATTCATTAGTTGTTGCTGCAAGTACCCTGGAGCCCATGCAAGGCTCAAAACTCAAGAGATTTTTAGTAGAATTGATATCCACCCCAGTTGTCCTGGATAATATCACGAACTTTCAAGTCTTTGACAATGATCGACATATCTTTTCTTTTCTAGCAAGCTCAGATGTTTTCGAAGGATAGATCATGATGAGTCTGACAGGGATCAAGGAGACTGGAACCCCAAAGACTACAATATAGAAGGTGTCCTCAATTTAAAAAGTAATAGCATTCCCAAGGGAATGGTGGCCTTAGAAAGAATTTTTGATTCAGATCCAAGGGCTCGAGAAAAGGTATCAACCGAAGATAAGGGAGGTGAATATGAAACTGTTAACTTAGCTGAATTTGGCCCTGAAAGAAATGTTTACATAGGGAAGGCTTGCCCTGAAGCAATTACAGAGGATATCTTGAGGGCACTGAAGAAAGATATTGTTGCAATAGCTTGGGGGTATGAATATCTAAAAACATTTGATACTTCTGTGATAACTCATACTATTCCTTTGAAGCCTGAAGCTAAACCATTTTGGTAGAAACAACGTCCTATCAACGCCCTAATTGAACCACTAATCTTTAAGGAAGTTTAGAAATTGTTTTCTACAAGAATAATCTTCCTTGTGCAACATTCAACATGGGTGGCTAACTTGGTCCCAGTTCGTAAAAAGAATGGGGGGATCAAGCTATGTGTAGATTTTAGGAATCCGAATAGAGCTTCAGAAAAAGACAACTACCCACTCCCTTCTCTAGACGAAGTCTTGCAAACTATCAATGGGTCTCAAATGACGTCGTTACTGGATGGTTATTCTGGGTACAATCAAGTGATCATTAATTATGAAGACAGAATGAAGACAACCTTCACTACTAAGTGGGGAACGTTTGCTTACAGGAGGATGCCATTTGGCTTGATAAATGTTGGATCAACCTTTCAACATGCAATGGACGTAGCGTTCAAAGATTTTATTGGTAAGTGCATCATCATTTATATGGATGACTAACAGTATTCTCTAAAGATAGACTAAACCATGCTGCAAACTTGGCTGAAGTTCTTGAAAGATGTATCCAATATGGTCTTTCTCAGAATCCTAAGAAGTGTGTGTTTGAGGTTTCTGAAGGGAAAATTTTGGGACACATAATCTCAGAAAGAGGGATATCGATAGATCCAGACTGATTTGAGTCTATTCTGAAGTTAACCATGCCAAGAAGTAAGAAGGAGATGAGATCTTTCTTTAGAAAGATCAACTTTGTGAGGAAGTTTATCACAGGTTTTGTAGAAATTGTTAAACCTTTGAACGAAATGATGAAGAAAGATGCCAGAATAGAATGGAGTAATGAGGCAAAGGCTACTTTTTCATAGGTTAAGAAATCCATTTCAGAGGCACCATTCCTCACCAGTCCTGACTACTTGAAGCCATTTTATATTTATTCTTTTGCTTCTGAACACTTGTGTGCAGCTGTCGTGACACAACAAAGAGCGAAGGGGGATGAAAGGCTAATTTCCTTCATGAGCTCTCTGTTTAAGAATATTGAAGTCAAGTACCCATGTCTTGAGAAAAAAGCTTTTGCATTGGTTAGATCTGTCAAGAAGTTCAGGAATTATATACTTCAAAGTTAGATCATTGTTGTGGTTCCTGATGTTGTTGTGAAGTCTCTACTTATGCAGAGCGAGTTGGGAGAACAAAGGGGGAAATGGATGGCTATTTTGTAGGAGTTTGATCTAGAGATTCACCCTATGAAACTTGTCTGAGGTCAAGGCCTATCTAAAGAAATGGTGGATGTTGGTAAGAAAATTACTTGTCAGTAGTACACAACACAGTCCTTTTCTAATGACCCTTGGTATGCCAATATTATTTATTTCATGCTCAATAATCGGTGCCCAAAGGGAATGAATACAACTCAGAGGAGGGCACTGAGAATGAAAAGATCCCATTATATGCTCAAAGGAATATTGTTATATAGAAAGAATTTTGAGGGGGTTTATCTATGATGCCTTGATCAACAAGAAGCTAAGCACACAATTGTTGAATTTCATGGGAAACATGGCACGGGTCATGGTTCTACGGATTCTTTAGCACATCAGATCCTCAGGTCTGGTTATTATTGGCCATCTGTGTTTAAGGATGCCCACCAACATGTAAGGACATGTCATATATGTCAAACTTCTGCATCAAGGGAGCGTCATCCAGCCATACCATTGCAGCCTATTTATGAGGTAAGGCCATTTTCCCAATGGGCACTTGATTTTATTGGGGTAATTAACCCAAATTTTTCTGCATGACATAAATTCATTTTGACTACCACAGATTACTGCACGAGATGGACATAAGCTATACCTTGCAAGAATAGCACAACAGAGGTAGTAATCAAGTTCCTCACTGAATGCATCACAACCAGGTTTGGAGTACCCTTTGCACTGGTATGTGACAATGGCCCTATCTTTTCTTCTTCTAAGTTCATTGCACAGGCTTATGATCATAGGATTGTTTTAAATTTTTCTTCTAATTTTTATTCGCAAGGAAATGGAGTTGCAGAATCAACTAATAAGAATCTCCTAGGAGTAATCAAAAACTATTATAGAACAATCCTAGAGATTGGCATACCCAGTTAAGATTTGCGTTATGGGAAGATAGGACTAGAATCAAGGTTGTGTTGAAGACTTCACCATTTAAGTTAGTTTATGGCCAAGAGCTTGTGTTCCCTATTCACTTGCAAATACCTATCCTAAAATTTATGCAGGAATTTTACTCTAGTGATGATAGGATTGAAGTAAGGTTAGCTAGTTTGCTAAAATTAGAAGAGCAGAGAGATGTTGCTTTGCAACAATTCTTTAGGCACCAGGCTGTTGTCAAACATTGGTTTGACAAAAGAGTCAAGGTCAAGGCTTTCAGGATATCAGACCTTGTCTTACTGTGGGATAAATCCAATGAAAAGAAGAGTGACCACCAGAAGTTTGATAAGCTCTAGTTGGGTCCCTATAAAATTGTTGAAATCATAGGAGAAAATGCTTTCCGGTTGAGTGGTTTAACAAGAGAACGTGTTCCATTTCCTGTAAACAGATAGTTTCTCAAACATTATTTTGGGTCGTAAAAGGTCTGGTATTTTGTTGGGTTGTATATATGTAAATAATTTGTTGTTCCCTTCGGTTTTTTTTTTCCTTTTTGCAGGGCCCTTCATTTTATCCAGTTGGGAAAGGGGGGGTTGTTATGTGAACTATACTTTGGTTACTAGGAAAGAAGTTGGTTTAGATATTTCAGGTTTTCTGATTGGATGATTTTGTTTTGAATTCATTGTTTTATGTCCATTATCAATAAGAGTTGTGGAAAGTCATTGAGAACAAGGTATAAAGTAAGCAATCTTCACTAACTACGATTGAATCTATCACAAATCATCAAAAACATCTCGTTTTGCAATGGTATATTTGTCTTAGGACGATGGTGTTGCAAGATTTGAGTGAAAATTTTGATTCCCTAGACGTTGTTATGAGGTCCATGGTAGTTTTCAACCCAATACAAATGTTGGACATCTAACATATTAAGAAGGAATTGAATGAAGGAACTTTAGAAAAAGAAAAAAAGAAAAAAAAAAGAACTATCTAAGAAAAGAAAAATCAATACTAGAAGGGTGATTCTAGTATCTCTACCGAGGCTATGGATGCCTGAATGGAAATAAAGCAATGCTATGAGAAAACTAGAGGTATCTCCATCGGAGCTATGGACGCTTGACTGGCAGTGGAGCAATTCCCCAGATATCATTGCACAACAGTCAAAGGGAATCAAGTCATGTAGTTCAAATCTTGCGCATAATTGTTCAAAAGATGAGGAAAGCTTTGTAAAAGGGTGAGGCACCATCAAGCACACACATAGATTCAAGGGTAGCCAGTGTCGATTTACATTTGAGATTCTAGCTCAACCTTGTTTGCTGAGATTGACCTAACTAGAATTGTGATGTCCATAAACCAAGAGTTCTGGGTAACAGAATCCCTCAGTTTCCTGAAAATGGTTAAACCATTTTTCCAGAAGAGTCACCAATTGTTATGCCTTGCATAATCCCCCCATTTTAAATCTGATTAAAATGGGACCCTCTTTTGCTTTCGCTCTTTTTGTTTTGCCCCCTTCTATTTTGAGGTTTTGCTTTACCTTGGCATGTGCTTCGTATGTTTATCTTGCTTGCCCAAGTGTTTTTCCGAAGTTAAATATTGAAAATCTTATGTTTTGGGCATAGTTCGGGTTTTTACCCTGGTTCGAGATTTTCCAGTCTGTCTGGATTTTCCTGGTTTTCTTTCAAACTCCAGTTTTTCGCTAACTGTTCAGGTTTATGAGCTAGTTCAGGATTGTCCGCCCTGGTCGGATTTTCCCAGATTGTGCCCGAAGTCCGGCTCGACCTATTTTGCGCTGAGTTCGGAGATTTCTGGCCTTCACAGAATTCCGCCTAGGTCAGATTTTTCTGCATTTCTATCTAGCCGTCGGGTTTCCAAGTTTGGTCAATTTTTTGGAACTTTTTCTCATTTTGCTTTATCATTTGCATTCTCCTAAGTTGAGATGTTCATCTTGTTGTGCTTTAAGACGTTATGGTCTTGCTTCGGGTTTGAATTCTTGTGTGTTTGGGCATTTCATGGCTTGCCCTATGCATTCATGGTTAAAATCTAGGGTTTCATGCCTAGGGCATTGCCATTTCGTCTTGATCTACTTTCAATTGAGCCTAGGATTCAAAGAAGATCTATAGGAGGCTCACATTAACTGATTTCATGCCCAGGGTGCTCAAATTTGTGACCTTCAGTCAATTTGAGCAAAGTCATGGCCAGTGTTCAGGTTTTCGGTCAGGTTCGGGATTTTCCTGCCCAGTCGGATCTTCCCGGATCCCTTAAGTTTCTCGGAAATGCCCTAGTGTCTGGAGTATTGCGCTTTTCGCGGAATTCCAATCGGGTCGGATTTTCCCGATTTCTCCTTCTCCCCTTCATTTTCCCAAAATTCATGGCGTTGTCATTTTCGCGAAAATCCGCTCCAGCCGGATTTTTCCATATTTTCTGGGAGGCGCTCTGGAATGAGGAAATTTGGTGAAATGGATGATTCTAGTGATAAATTCTTATGTTTCCTTGCTTTAATTTGGTAAATTTCACTGTTGTATGCTACTTGTGTTCATTTTGATGATCCAGTGTTGATACGTAATGGCTAATTTAATGGTTTTTATCATGATTTTGAGCTAACACTTGGATAAAAATGTTGTCAACATTTGGATTCTCACATTGGTGTTTGATGAATGCAGGTTGAGTCTGGCAAGGTAGCGGTTGGAAGGGCTAAGAGAGACACAAAGGGATCCTCCATCTCCAAGGCAGAAAAGAAGGAATGAAGCTAGATGAAAAGAGTAGGATTCTTGAGGGCAGGATGACATCAGCCTGGTTTGAGGTTTCAAATCCGAATACGAACACCCTGCAATGAGAGACTGGAACAATACAATGGGACAGATCTGAAGAATGATATTAATGCTATTGAATGGAAAACTAGGGTTTCACCTATGCCACTTGCGGACAGCTTGCAGAGGACATTCTTGATGACGAGGACTCGAATAGAGCAAGGAATGGGCAACATGGGGGAAGCAGTTAATGCAAAGTTGCATTGAAGGTCATGCTTCCTCATTGTTTCATTTTACCTCTTCTTCACGCATTTTGGTCTGAGTTATATGGCAGATCCTGGGTCATCTGGTCGGTGCCCTCGCATTTAATGCATGTTTGACTTTATTGTGAATTCTTCTAGGGCCGACATGTTCTGGAACTGACTTATTTTGTAAACCCTAAACTATGCCGACACATCTGACACGTTTTGTTGAATATGGTTTTTTTGCCTCTTTTGTATGGATCTTTTTTGTGAGAATTGGAGATCTTTTGTAAAGGTTAGACGGGTTAGAAAGTTTGAGAGGTTGTTAGACGAGTTAGAGAGTACGTTTTAGAGACAGGTTAGAAGAGTTAGAAAGGTTAGAAATAAATCCAACAAATTAGTTAGCAAGCTTGAAGATTCAGAAGGTAGAGGATGGGATATCGAAGAACCAAGTTATGGTTTTCCATTTTTTGAAGTAAGTTAGACATTTTTACAGTTCAACAGGAAGAGGATGGTGATGTATCTTCTTGGTTTTCTTGACATAGATGGAGATAGTTGAAATCCATGGGTTTATGTACACTAGTGATCTTGCTAGATTTGTAAATGCTGCTTATCTATTTCATTATCAGTAGGAGTAGTCAGATTTAAAACTTCTTTACATTATGCTCTAGAATGGTATTCATTTTGGGTTAATCATTTGATTTGAAAAGATTTCAAGGAATGAAATTTTATCGTATGTTTGTTGGAATGATGATTTGCAATCTACTATTAAAGTTTGCACTGTGAATGAATGAAACTTTGTATCAATTGCAAGTTAATTTTATTCTGCAGTTCTAGTTTAGGAATTCCTTGGAAGGCAACAAGTCTGATTAGTTGAATGAATCAACATTCTTTTTAGTTTAAAATCTTTAATCTATCTTTTTTCTATTTCTTTAAAACCACCGGTTAAAGTAGGTTTATATAGATGTTTGATTTTGTAACAATCTAGAAGCTCAAAACCAGTAGGCCCCTTGAACATTACAGCCATATTGACCACTTTGTGAAATAGCAACATTGTGAACCAACATCAAAGACCTTGGGAGGTGATTAGTTTGATTACTTATTGTCTCTTTCATGAGAGGTGAGATATTTTTACTTTTATCTTACCTGCATGTTGTGGGTCAATTTGGTGCATCAACAGATAGGTTTAGTAAGTTTTTATGGCAACCACAATACTAATAATGTCTATTATGTTAAGGGTTAAAGGTATAATATTTTGAGTTTTGGACAAATGTGCAATAAAGGATATAATCTTGTATTGAAGGATGAAAGATGTGTGATTAGGAAAGCATCCAGAACAATGATTGCTACAGGAAAGAAATCTGAAAGAAATATCTATCAACCTAAGGGTGTTGATGGACAATGTTTTATAACAGACTAATGATGGTTGTTGCATCAAAGAATGTGTCATATGAATTTTGATAACTTGGAAAGGATTAGTGCAGTTCAAGCCATGAGATAATTACCAAGTATTACAAATCTTGTTAATGCTATTTATAGGAATTGTCAATTTGGGAAGCAAACAAGAAATCATTACAAATCAAATGAACAATCTACTATTGGACTACTAGATTTAATTCATACAGATCTATGTGGTCCTACAAGAGAAAGAAGCCTACAAGGTGAAAGGTACTTTATGATTTTGATTGATGATTATTCTAGGTATACATGGGTTACATTTCTTCGAGAGAAATAAGATGCATTAGATATATTCAGGAAATTCAAAGATATGGTTGAAAATGAAGTAAATTTGAGGATAAAATGCTTAAGGTATGATAGAGGTGGTGAATTAAATCCCATAATTTTAATATATTTTGTGAAATGCATGGAATAAAAAGACAGTTATCTACTCTGAGAACTCCTTAGCAAAATGGAGTTTTTGAAAGGAAGAATAGAATAGTTCAAGAGGCTACTAGATCAATGATTACTAAGGCAGGTTTCCTAGAATTTTACTGGAGAAGCTATTCACACTACTATTTATGTATTCAATCGAGTTCAATCAAGAGAAAACTTTACAAAGATCTCATATGAACTATGGTATGGAATAATTCCTACTATTAAATATTTCAAGGTATTTGGAAGAAAATGTTATATCAGAAGGGATGAAGAAAATTTAGGAAAGTTTGATGCAAGAAGTGATGAAGGCATTTTTCTTGGGTATTTTACTAGAAGCAAAGATTATAGATGTTTCAACAAAAAACTAAGGAAAATTGTAGAAATCTCAAATGTCAAAATTGATGAAACAATGAAGAATTTGATTGATATTGAAGGATGTGTATTTGATGAACTTGATTGCATAAGAATTGAAGAAATTGTGGAAGAATCGGAAAAGGATGAGCAAGAGAAGCAAAATGAAGAAGAAGAAAAAGAAGATCTGACAGTGTCACCTAAGACACCTAGATATGTGTGAAAGAATCATTCAGAAAATCAGATCAATGGAGACAAGACAAAAGGAGTATTGACAAAAAGTAGAGCTATTGTTGGTGAAGTAAATCTATGTTTACTTTCTGAGATTGAATCGAAGACTGTAAGTGAAGCATGTAAAGATGAGCATTGGATGGAATCTATGAAGGAAGAACTTATGTAGATTGAGAATAATCAAACTTGGGAATTGGTCCCAAGACCAGTAGACAAAAATATTTTTTGGATCAAAGTGGGTATTCAGAAATAATTTGAATGAGAATGGAGAAGCGGTCAGAAACAAAGCAAGGCTTGAGTGTAAGGGTTACTCACAAGTAGAAGGCATAGATTTTTAGGAGACTTTTTCTCATGTTGAAAGAATGGAAGCTATCAAAATGTTCTTAGCATTTGATGTTCATATAAATTTAAAAGTCTATCAGATGGATGTCAAGTCTGCAATTTTGAATGGTGAGCTAGAAGAAGAAGTCTACATGGAACAACCGAAAGGATTTTAGTTGTCAGATCAACTAGATATGGTCTGAAAATTGAAGAAAGCTTTATATGGTTTGAAGTAAGCCCCTAGAGCTTGGTATGCAAGATTAGACAGGTACTTGATTCAGTAAAGTTTCAACAAAGGTATGGGGGATAGTAACCTATACTTTAAAGTTGAAATGACAAAATCTTGATAATGGTTGTATACATTGATGACATTATATTTGGAGGTACTGAAATTATGTGTAAAATGTTTATGGAATAGATACAAAAAGAGTTTGAAATGTCTATGTTTGGAGAGATGAATTTCTTTCTTGGGCTGAAAATTAATCAAACAGAGAAAGGAATCTTTATTTCACATTCTAAGTATGTGAGAGAGATGTTGAAGAAGTTTGCGATGGATGGTTCCAAACCAGTATTCACTCCTATGGTGACTGGTTGCAAATTAAGTAAAGATGATGATCCACCCAAGGTTGATTACAGCAAGTATAGATCTATGATTGGTGGACTATTGTATTTTACTGCTATTAAACTAGATATGATGAAGTAAGAGACCAACCCTTATTCACATACTCACAACAATTTGAAAATTCAACTCAAAATTTGTTTGAATCAACACCAAAAATCTGCAAGTTAGGTCTCATGTTTCTCATTCAAATACTCATGAATTGTTACAACAACAAAGCATAACTGAAGTACAATATTTTGAAGCCATATGGGGCTGATAAAAACCATTAAAAAACTTATGCAAATATGATTTACAAAAGAAAATGAAAATAAACAAATTATCTCCTTCAATTTATCTTCTTTCAACAAGATTATAGCTCCTTCAAACTGCATTAATCATTAGAAATCACGGCTGCAAATAAACAATGAAACCATGAACCTTCTTGCTGTTTTCATACACCTTCAAACCCACAACAAAAATATCTTCTTAGTCTCTTACAACCTTCTTTCAGCTAAAGATCTCAAGCTCCCTTCACATCGACTTCACTATCACACTATCTCTCCAAATATGGAGCTCACTAGCTCCCTAAACCATGGGCTTCTATGGAAATAGAAATCTGCAACAATGGAGTCTTTGAATCCTCTCTTCAATTCGACAACATCTCCCTGTCTCACCTGCAAACCTCCCAAATCCAAATTCCCAAATGATAAGGCTTGAATATATAAAATTGTGATTAAGGAAAAACCACTATGATTTTCAAAACTACCAAAAAAACCTATCACTTTCTACCCATTACTACTCCATCATTCATTTGAATTTTCCAAAACTATTATCTATTTTTTGTGTTCCTCATTCTCAAATTTCTAGAACATTTTGAAATTCTTAATTTTGTTACCGTATGAGAAAGTTATGACCATTTTACTAAGACTGGGTCTCACAGATACAACCCAAGACATGCAACAACATGCAAAGCTTGTGGCCAACATGAAAATACATGCAAGATTATTTTGCAGCCCTTTTTATGACAATTTATGACACATGTATATGCAAACAAGACTTTTTGGCCTTCTCCAAAAGTGGACACCCAAAAGGCATATTCCCCTCCAAGATGCTTTCACGATTTTACCAAGAATTATTTCCCATCTGATTTACATTTACAATTTCACACCAAGGGAATTTACATTGTTAAAAATTAAAATATTATTCTCCTAACCCCTAATCCCTTATTAAAAATTAAAAAAAAAACTAAAAGAGCAATATTTTTGGTGATGCAAGATTGTCTTACTCCCTAGATGCTCCTGCATCAAGATATTATGCATGTTGTATGTCTTGTGGCTAGATTTCAAGAAGATCCTAAAGGAACACATGTTCCTAATGTTAAAATGATATTCCAATATTTGAATGGAACTATGGATTATGGCTTGTGGTATCTTAGAGATACTAAATTTACATTAAGTTCTTATACAGATGTAGATTGGGATGGATGTGTAGATGATAGGAAAATTACTAGTGGTGCATTCTTTCTTGGTTGCAAATTGGTGGCATGGTTGAGTAAAAAGAAAGATTTAGTTTCTCTATCTACTACTAAAGTTGAGTATATTTTTGTTGCATCTTGTTGTAAACAAGTTCTATGGATGAAACAAACATTGAAAGATATCACAGTTGTGTATGATGATCCTATTTCTATCTTCTGTGATAACAAAAGTGCAATTAACATTTCAAAGAATCCAGTGATGCAATGGAGGACAAACCATATCTCTATTAGGTATCATCTCTTGAGAGAGAAGGTTTTGGAGAATGAATTAAAGCTTGAGTATGCCCATACGAAGGATCTTCCTAAAGATACTTTTGAGTATCTATGGGAGAAGTTAGGGGTCATTATCCCTCCTTTCTTGAACTAGATGCATATGAAGATGCATTAGTCTAGTGGATCTATGGATCTATCTTTCTTCTAGATTGATGTTCCAGTGGCTACCTCTCAGGGGGAGTAGGTAGTGTCATGATTTGTCATTGTATGAGTATTCTATTTTTTAATGTCAAAGGAGAAATATATGTTAAACATCTTTTTCCTTTTCCATTTATTTCAAAGGGGGAGATGAGAGAGATGTGAAAACATAGAGATGAAAAAAGAAAAATATTATCTTATAAGGGGGAGAAATAGAAGAGAAACAAAAAATAAAAATCATGAAAAAGGTGTTCAGAGCTAGTATGTTGTCTTTTATGGTTTTTCACATCATGTGTTGCCATCAATGACAAAGGGGTAGATTTTTGCAAGTATGAAGAAGTTGTTGAAAGGTGTTGTCATTGATGTCAACTAGTCAATTGGTTATCAATTGGTTATTGTTGTCATTAATGTCATGGATACAAGTTATTGGTTGTATATGTTGAGGATGTTAAGAAAACTGTATTGGAGGAAGATTACAGGTGTTCAGTGGTTGCTCCGGGTTTTGGTCTAGGATTTTCTTCTATGTGTGTGTGGTTTAGATATATTGATCATGGTTGTTGGAAGCTATTATGTCTAGATTTTTGGTTTCTGATTCATTGTACAGTGCGAGATATGTTCACTAGTTGTAAACTGTGGTTTTGTGTATATCTAGCCGAGGTCCGAGAGAAATGTTGTTGGTCCAAATTTCTCTTTGGTTAAGTGTTATGACTTTTTGTTCTAGAGTTAAGTTTTTATGATCATTTTGAAGATAATTTTGGTATCTAGAAGGATCGTGTTTAATTTTTATGTGTTTTACACTAATTTGGTCGACCTTGTGTTAAACACTACCTTCAAAATTAATGAAGCATGTTGGGACCTATTTGGGTCCTCATCAAGCATTTTTTTGTGTTTCCCTCATTCTAATTCCACCCTAGGATGTTTTGGCACTGACCTAATTTGAATTTAATGATGGATGGCCGACTTTGGATATGTTTCAAAGTTGAAGATGGTATAAATACAAGATGAGTTAGTGGTGAAAATAAGAAAAAAGAGATAAGTGCAAATAAATAGATAAGATATATGTGAAGCAAGTGTGAATCAAGTGGATGAATGCAATGTGGGTGTGGCAGATCAGTGTAAAGTCTAAATGTTGAGTTTCTGGATGTAGTGAGTTGAAGGTAGACTCTATCATTCATGCATGTTTGCAAGTGGCTGAGAAAATTGTGGTGCATTTCTCTATTGTATTGAGATTGTCTTCTCTCTATAACATATCTCTTCTATATTCTTTGTATCTCTATGGTAGTGATCCCTCTAGGTGGTAAGCCTTGTTGGAAAGTGAGTCCTAATCTAGACAATGAGTCAGCGAGCCTTTTTCTCAAGCAACAAGCCTTTTCTAATTGGTTTTGATATTCTCTATAATGTGAGTTAATCCTCACTGCATTTTTTCCCTCATTGGGTCTTCCATGTAAATCTGGTGTTACTATGTTTCTGTGATGGTTTTCAGTTTCTGCACTTGTACTTAATGTTTAATCATTTTAGCATAGTTAAGAATTATGATTGATCTATGTTCCAGTGAATATTATAAAAGTGAAATTTGTGGTAACCGATTCACCCCCCTCTTAGTTGTCTTGTTCAACACTTTTGAGTTTCATCATTAAGGTGACCAAGGGTCATTCACTCCCTTTAGACCTTATTTGTCTTAGGACTTTGGAGTAGCAAATCCCTTCCTTCACAAATAGTTTCCATAAAAAAAAAGGAAGATAGAGAGGAATTCTAACCAAAATTACCTCAATTTTCCTTCATTCTATTTCTCTTCTTTTCTCCTTCACTTTGTAGTTCTCTTGTTCCCCCTACAAAACATAATAAAAAAAAATTTCCCTTATCTTCCTCTGCATTAGTTTTGAAATGAATTCCATGCTTTCTCCCCTAATTTTTATCTCCTTCTACACCATATTTTCTCATGCAAACTAATTTATTTTCTTCCAATCCTCTCTAGCATAATTTTTCATTACTATAACTTAACTCCCCTTCAATTATTACACCCCATAAATGAATTAAATGGTGGTGAGTTTATTCACATTCTCACTTTTTACTAATTTTTTTATTAATTTTGCATCCTTCCACTATGTCAAATTAAAATAAACACAAATAAATAAATAAATATTTTTAATTTTATACTAGCACTTGATATAATTTATTTAAAAAATTTAGACTCCAAATATAAGACTACCAACAAAAAAAATAATATACTTAACATTGAGAGATACACTTAGAACAATAGTATACCAATAGTAGACCATATGAAAGTCAAAACACATATGACAAAAAAAAACTCATCACATGATCTATTAAGATATTGATGAATTTCTAGATAACCAAGTAAATTTAAACATGAAAATTTAAGAAATTACTTACATAAAATGGCATCATCAAAGGTACATGTAAACTAGTAATTTGTCTGTAAAAACTTATTAGACATATTGTATGATTTTTTGACCCAACTTGAACTGTAGCCACATCCATAATGATTCTCTCCTTCCTCACCTAGGAGGGAGAACTAAACCTCTCCTACAACCACCTTATTTATTGACAAGGTGGTTATTCCATAAAAATCATACTCACATTTATACTTAATTTAACATAAGTATAATGATAATCAATTAGTCAATACTCATGACATGATAAGATCACATTAACTTAATTCACCATTTAAAATTGATATTTATATTCCACATACACATGGAGACATATCAAAATAATCATATGGAAACTATATCCATTCCAAAAATTAATAAGAAAATCATAACTTTAATTAGATTATTTAATATCAAAAAATAAGTAATTAAAACACAATTTAATTGTTCAAAAATTGTGTGTAATAGTATATACTTGAGATTGATGATCAACCTCCCCAATTGCAACACTATCTCTATTATAAAAATATTGAATGATGAAAAAATTTGGTGTGAAATCAACACATTTTTCTACTTCACCATGTGTGATATAATAGATATAAAAGATAATGGTTGCTAATGAATTCACATAGAGAAATTCAATAAATGATCTATCACACATGTCAATATATCCCTTACCATAAAGACATGCATTTTTTTTTTATTAAGGTAAAAAATGTTTTTAAGGGACTCGAATCCCTTAAACAAAATGTTGTCTTAAAAGTATCCATAGATAAACATCAATGAGTAGACAATTTTTGTAGGGACCTGAAACCCAAATAGCCAAAGAAGTCTTTAAAAAAAAAGGAAACTAATACCCAACCTACAACTAACAAACCAAGAACACACAACTAAAAATATAGATACAATAGAAAAACTAATACAACTCTTTAAGAGTATTTGCCACTTCCATCTCCTATTGGTATAAACTTTGATGGAGATTCACCAAATTGATTCAAAAGAAACCTACCATGTTCATCTCTTAACACTCCCCCACTATAGCAGGCCTAGATTACCCTTGGCTACACCATCAAATTTAATTTTAATCCAACCTCTTGGATGAGGAATCCAAACAACATTATATCTAGCATTCCCAACTTTGTTAATAGGGATGGAGATATCCAAGGATAGTATCCAATTATTCACCACTTGAATATCATCGTTAGGAACAAGAATTGCTTTAGGCCCATTCGCTTCCTCATTCAAGATCCCAGACATAAAGTTCACCTTGATAGCTCTATAGATTTTAATTGTAACTCTTTTAGAATTTAAAGACTCTCTAAAAATATGGTTATTCCTTTCTCTCCAAACCCAACAAGCCACATGGGGAATAATTAAGGTCTAGAAACAAGTGGGATAAAGATTAGAAGTCAAGGAAATCCATTGAGACCAAAGGTTTTAATATAATTAGGAAAAATACAAAGAGAGATTTCAAATGGAAAGGATACATTCCCAAAGATATTTAAAAAACTACAACCAAGAAAAAGATGGAGAGGAGACTCTAAATCTGTTTCACATAGAGAACATATATTTGGAAAAGCAAAGCCCCTTTTACATAGGTTATCCAACGTGAGCACTTTATTTTGAGAAAGTAGCCAGAAAAATATGTTAATTTTTGGAGTCAATGTAGGGATCAATAAGGAGGACCAAAATGGAGGTGGAGAAGCATGATCCAACAACAAGATGAAAGCAGATGAAACATAAAAATTACCACTAGTCATGAAATTCTAGACCATTCTATTAGACTTAGGGGATCATGTAATATGAACCATATAAAGAGCATTTGGAATTACTATGAGAGATAGATCAACAAAAACCAAATCCATCCACCATCTATGCTAAATAAAGTCTTCCAAGTGGTTTCCAACAAGCCTAGAACATAAATATTTGAAAGGAATAGCCCAAGGCTCATTAATAAGAGGGTCATTACCAAACCACCAATCTTCCCAAAATTTGATATGTTGATCATCCCCAATAACCCACATGAGACCTTTAGAAATTAAAAAATTGGCTTTTAAAATATTATTCCAAATAGTTGATCCTGAAGGCAGGGCTCAAGAGTATAAAATATCCTCAAAGTTAGTAAGATTTCCTAGGTGTTTGTTCATAATAATCCTAGTCCATTCATTCTTTTTAGAAAGGAGTCTCTAGATTTGTTTGGTCAATAATGCACTATTAAAATCCTTGATTATTCTTGTACCAAGACTTCCCATCTTTATTTGTTTACAAACCTATTCTCAGGAGATCAGATGAAGGAATTTACGTTCTTCCATACCCAACCATAAAAAATTCTTTTGAATCTTCTCAATACAATCCAAAAGCTTTCTTAGCACATTGAAAAAGGATCATAGAATAGATAGGTAGATTTTGAAGAGTCAATTTAATGATTTGTACCTTGAGTGCATTTTTTATAGATTTTACTATGTGTAGCTTATTTGCATCAACAACTTGACTAAGAATAGAACCTTTCAAAAATGAGAGTTTAGAATAAAACATATCCAAAATCCTTGACCAAAAGGAATCAGGGATAGAATTAGAGGAAAGAGAAAGACCTAAATACGAATCAAGGAGACAACCAATCTTACACCCAAGGATGCGAGCAATAGAATTTTGTCTTGATTCAGGATTATTCATGAAGAAAATGGAACTTTTAAGATGACTGAATTTTTGACTAGAAGCTACTTCATAATTAACCAAAATAGACTTAAGGTGTCTCACTTCAATTATAGAGGCTTCCCCCATAATAAGAGTATCATCAACAAATTGTTGATGAGAACAAACCTGATTGAAAGAAGGAGAAAGACCCTTCACATAATCATCATTAATATCTTTTTGAAGATATATTACCAAAGATTCTACATGAGCACAAAGAGAAAAGGAGAAATAAGATCTTTTCTAATCCCTCTAGAGCTGCTAAAAAAACTTGAAAGAGAACCATTAACAATCACTAAAAACATAGGAGTCCTAATCAGTTTCCAAATAATATTAATAGCCTTCTTGCCAAAACCAAAAGCCTTTAAAAATGTAATAATGAATTACTAATTAACTCAATCATAAGCTTTCATAATATCAAGTTTTAGAAAAAAACCATCTTTCTTATTGATAGACAGTGAATGGATATTTCTATGCATTGTAATGATAGAATCCAAATTTTTCCTACCAGGGATAAAGCCACCTTACTGAGAGATTAAATTTGGAATAAAGTTTTATAATCTTAAATCTAGGACTTTTGAATGGATTTTATAAATGGATTTACATAGACTGATTGGCATAAAATCCACAAAAGAGCTAGTTCCATGGATCTTAGGAATCAAGATAACAAAAATGGAGTTAATCTCTTGTAACAAATATTGACTACCAAAAACTCCTTCATAGTAGCAAAAACATCCTTCCCCACATAATCCTAGAATGTTTGAAAGAAAAACATGGGGAAAAAATCAAGGCCTATAGCCTTGTTACCTTCAAAAGAAAAAAAACCCTCTTGACTTCCTCTTTAGAAGGAATACCATCAATCAATTTATTAGATTCCTTTGAAAGAATATTAGGAATAACATCAAGGAATTTCTCTTCAAAAACAAAATCAAGCTCCACATCCATAGAAAGAAGATGAGAAGAAATCATTGGCCACCATCATAATATCTTGATCATTTTCAATGAAGATACCATTACATTGAATAAATTTGATACAATTAGCAACATAGTGTTTTAAGGTTGACAGATGAAAAACTTGGTATTTCTATCTCCACTTTGCAACCAAATAGCCCTAAACCTTTATTTCAATAATTTCTCTTATATAGCAATAATATTGTGTAGACAAGCAAGCAAATCATTCTCTTTAGCTTGAGAGATATAATTGAACCCATTACTTTGTATATCCTTTTGAATATAATCTAATTATGCTTTTAAGGAAGCTTTTTCCTCAAAAATTAGACAAAAGAAGATTTGTTCCATTTTTTAACATTAATCTTAACATAAGCTAATTTATTAGCCACTTTGTACATAGTAGAACCTTTGACTTTCACATTCCACCATTCCCTAATCTTAAATTTTAGGTCCAAATGTCAGCCATATTTTTTAAATCTAAATGGAAAGTGATTTTTCCTTCCTAAAATATCAGCAGGAAGAACAATGGGGAAATTATCAAATTCCAATCTAGTAAGAGGTAAGATAGAGAAAGAATATGAGACAAGCCAGTTTGTTGAAATAAGGTCTTGATCTAGTTTCACCTTTAGGTTTACCACCAAAAAGAGATGAACACTTGCAAGAACAAAAAGGACCCCCAAAACCATGCTAAAAAATTTGACCATCATTAGCAACCAAAGCCTTAAAAGGGGGAATAGAAGGTGTACTCCCTAAAAAATGCTGAGCCTTTGTGGCCCCCTCACACAAAGAGGGATTGCCAACATGAAAATATTCTTGACTTCCAAGAACATAGACATTGAAATCCATAAGATAGGACCCACCACAACAGACTTTAGCAACACCACTACAACCCAATACCTTATCCCCAACAAACCCACCAACAGATCCAACAAAACCTTTCTCACCTAAAAAAAATTTAAATTTTCCACCTCATAGTAGAACTGACCACCCGAAGAATTAGCACCTACTATGTTTTATTAATCCACACATATATATTTTATTATCTATTAGGATGTGTAATTAAACATGATTAAAATAAAGAGAACATACTATGTGATGAATCCATGTTATGTGAGTCCCCAAAATTAAGTATCCCTCTTTTTGACTCATAATCTATAATTGCAACAAAATATTGCCCCTTGTGTCTCTTTGAATTTCACAAAGAATAAGAAGATGAACCCCTTGACATAGTTGACAATAAATTGATTTTATTATTCTTAAGAATATGCTTCAAATTATTAATCTATTTTGAATAAAATTTATGCTCATCATGCCCTAATTTCTTACAATATGCGCACATATGATTCCCCTTTGGAAGAGGAATTTTTATTTTCTTTTATGGAATTAGATGTGAATCATGTGTTCTTATTAGACTTGTATATTTATCCTCATTGCCACTAGAATCCTTCTCATCCTTTGTAATCAAGGTTTATGATTTTAAGACTTTAAGGTACCCATTTGAATAAGCTTATCTTGATCCCTACTAAGTTTCATAGAAATTTATCAAAATAAAGAATCTTAAATTCACTCCCCAAAACACTCTTTTTAGCATAGAAAGTAGACATAAAGATTTAATATTTAGGTCCTTTCTTTGAGAGATCAATTGTATATCTAATTTTTCAAAATTTTAATCCTTCAATTGTGCTCTTAGTGACTTGAATTTGGTCATTATTTCATGTATGTTATCACTTAACTACATGGATTGAAAATTATTAGTTTATTCCAACAATTGTTCTTGGATTTTATTTGTTTTGCCAAATAATCTTTGACAATTTTGTCGACATAGCCATAGGTGTAGCCAAGTTCTCAATGTGAAGTTCAACAACTTAGGAGAGACATACAAGCACAAATACATAATGAATCCTTCACAATTATTCAACCACTTATTATTTTTAACTTCAAAAATCAGTTGGTTCACCATCAATCCAATGAAATATCCTATACAACATCTTATCTCAGAATATTTTCATTTCATATTTCCATTTAGAATATTTTTAAGTTGTTTAACTTGATAATCGCTTTATGATGAAGTAAGATGGAAATAACACAAATCAAGAGTATTTAAACTTCAAACTTGATATTTCCAAAGCCTATGATAAGGTTTCTTGGAAGTTTCTCCTTAAAGTTCTAAAAAATTTTGGCTTCAACAATAAATTTATAAATCTCATCAAAGAATGTATATCCATGGTCAAATATTATATCCTTGTTAATGGAGTGCCTCATGGTTTCTTCAATTCTAAAACGGGGATTAGAAAAGGTGACCCCCTATCCCCATATCTTTTTGTAATAGTTGTGGATGTTATGAACAGGAATATTTTTAAACAACTTCATGAATATGCTATTAAGGGAATCAATACTACCACCTCCCTTAACCCCTCAACAATTCAAAAAATTGTCGATGATAGAGTTTTGTTCAAAAAATATTTAATTATTGAAGCTCACAAATAGAAGATATGCCTCAATAACTATTCCACCATTTATGGCCAATGCATTAACTACTGGAAAAGAAAGATGCACTTCTTTAGTACCAGTTAGGTATTATAGGAAAAAGTGATTGCTATACTGGGCTGTGAAAAAACTCCTCTTCTTGTTGTCTATCTAGGACTTCCTTTAACTATCAAAGAGGTTACCCTCTATTTCTATAATTTTGCATTGGAAAGGATACATAAAAAACTTTTTGAATGGAAGGGTACACTACTAACTCATGCAAGAAAATTACAACTTCTTGTTGTTTCAGTTTAAGGTATACGTGTTTATTTCCTTTCTTTATTCAAAATACATTTTTTAAAAAATTGAGAGAATCCAAAGGAAAATTTTGTGGTTTGGTATGGAGGAAAAATAAAAATATGGATCTACTCAATTGGGACATATTCTTCCTTCCTAAATCCTATGGGGGTCTAGGAATCAAGAAAATTCAATCTACCAATAAAAATCTATTAGCTAATATTGATTGGGACTTGTAGAATCAAACAGATTGATGTGATATCATGAAAGAAAAATATTTAAATAACATTAAATTTATCATAAGCGTATCCAATACTAAACACCCTTGTGGGTCTTTGATCTAGAAAAAAATTCTCAAATTAAAGTAGCAATTATAGGGAGGTCTAAGATGAAAACTGGGGAATGGATCTAGGACTAAATTTTGGGAAGAGTCTTGGATCATGAATCAACCCCTAAATCAAATGATGTTCAAGGAACTTTAGGGACTTGCAATAAATTTCTTTGGAAGGAGGGTTGTTGACTACCTTAATGGACAATTTTGGATCACATAAATGAAAAGATATTGAGATTTTTTGCTATAATAATGAAGAGCTAAGACAAAACCAAAAAATATCCAAAAGGCCCTCTATTTAACAAGAATCTATATGTTTTAGAATGAGGATAGGATATTTTGGGCTAAAGAGAGAAAATTAAAGTTCACTGTCAAGTCTTAAGTCTATTGTTATCCCACAAACATTGTGGAGGGTTATGGAAACTCATGTAAAATTGTCACCTCATTCCCAAGATCAATTTATTTTGTTGGACTACTACTCACAACATAGTCCTAACCCAGGATATCTTAAGAGAGGTTTCTAGATCCCTAATAGATGTACTTTATGTAAAAAGGAAGAGGAATTAGTTCCCCACTTATTATTTCACTACCCATTCTCAAAAGAAGTTTGAGGATATACCCTGTAGAATCTTTGAGTATAGTGGTCTATTAATGATAGTATCAAAACCTTGTAGAAAATTATATTTTTCCTTACACTCATCCTATTATTATGGAACTCTAGAGTGATTTACCCTCAAACATATGCTATTGCATCTGGAAGGAAATGAACAATAAGATATTTCGTAATGAAGAAAAAAGTGCCAAGGAGATCTTTGATTATTGCTTTAGACTATTAGTTGAGAATGTCTCCCTATAAAATTAGAAAATCCCAAATAGGATTCCTACTACCTTTGACTCTAATGTTTATTTTATATGGGGTTTATAGTTAGACCCTGACTCTTTCAATAATACAAATTATAGCTAGACAGAATACCAAATGGAAACCACCCCCTTTGGATTGGTTAAACTCAACTTTGATGGGGCTACCAAGGGAGACCTAGGTTTGTCTAGTGGTCGTAGTACTATCAATATTTTTTATGGTAAATTTAGTGTTGGATTTGTTGGAGGTCTAGGGGAACATTCTTCTAATGTGGCAAAAGCAATGGAAATGTTATGAGGAATCAAGATTACTTTCTCTCTAGGGGTAAAGAGACTATAGGTTGAAGGTGACTCAAAAATTATTAATGATGAATGAAAAGTAAAAGGAAGTTAGGATGGGCTATCTCTGATATTATAAATGATATTCATAACCTCCTAAAGGGATTGGATAGATTCAATTTATCCCATACCTATAGAGAAGGAAATTGAATGGTTCATGTCATGGTAAACATGGAATTTCTCAAGAATCCATTAGATGTTGGAGGGAAAAATTAAGTCTCTTGATGAATGTTAGAGGTATACTCCTTGAAGAATAATATAGTAACATTCAAAATGTGGAGGTCTCAAAATAAAATCATAATGTTTGAATATATATTCTTATATATGCTTTGATAAAACCCCCCTTCCCAAAGTTTCTTCTCTCGGTATAATCATAAGGGGTCGGTTTTTGATGGTTTAGAATAAGGATGAGAGTATGAAAAAGTGGATCTTGAAGACAATTGATAATCCCCTTGAGAATAGTTTTCTTTGGGTTATAATTATTAATCTATATGTTATGATGATAATGGGATTAAATTTTCATGATAAAAAGTGAAATCCAAAGTCGTGAAGTAGTTAATCATGGTTAGAAAGTAAAAAATTGAATGTTGTACTATGATTAAAATCTCACTACCCAAGATGGCCTACACTAATTCTAAAAGTTCCCCAACCATTTCAAGAAAATGATTAGGACCTTTGGCACAAGGGTTTTTATGATCTAGCCTAAAAATGATGCCAAAAGGACAAATCTAATAAAAAAATTGATAGATCAACTATAACCAAGGATTCCTCATATCCCAAGCATGATTTTCCACTTAATGCTCCATCCTTCACCTTTTTTGACTACCTTGAAGTTATTTTTTGGAAAACTACACCTCACTTCTAGAAGACCCTTTTTCTACTATTTCCTAAACCACTATAGTGGACACCTTATTCAATGTTTCCAACTTTAGTTTCACTAGACCATGGGTGAAGAACGAGTGAGAATGAAGCCTAGCTCCTATGAAGAATTCTAGAATGATTCTCTTCTTTGGAATATTTATGAGGAGGGTGGCTTGGCACCGTTTTGGAGTGTTTGAGTGGACAAGACAAAAATCCTTCAATCTAGTTTGTTAGTGCATGGAACTAAAGACATGAAAATATGGGAGGGTTATCCTTTGAAGTTAATGAAGAGGTTATAGAACAAGAAATAGGTTTTTCATGCAATGGAGAGAAAATTAAAAAGCATAGGAAGGTGCAAGTCTTGGAGAATATGCATTTATTCTTCAAAGAAGGTGAAACCCCTATTAAGTTGCATGTGGGCTAAGACCACGACAAACTCCTTAATACATGGGATAAGGTATGCTTTTTTCTAATAAAATACATCACTCTTGAGGGTCGTTTTAAATGCTACTAATTCTATCACATCCCTCTTCTAAATTATTTTATAAACAAGGTGCTAATTAGATTTCCCTTTTATCTACTATCCTCACTTGAACAATCTATGAAAGAACCCATTGGTATGAATACAAAAAACCTAAAAATATATCCCATTCTATCCACCAAGGACTCATTCTTAGATTTTATCATATTCATATTTCTATATTTTCCCCCAAGCCCATTAGGTCATGTATGGTTGAAGAACCCTCTATTGTTCATTCTCCTCCGAAAATCCCCCAAACCCTCATAATGATGAATTTTACAAACCTAATTCAAAAGGAGTGTCAACTCTTCCTACTAAACAAGATACTCTTAGACCAAATTCAAAGTCTCCAATTATGCAACCTAAATCCTCTAAAACCAAAAAATCTCTAATCCAAAAAACCATTGTTGTTGGTTTATGTGAGCTTAAACACCCACCCAAAAAAAGCTTGGAAAAAGACCTAATACAATTGTGAGAGATTCACCCAACAAAAAGAAAAATAAAACCACTGCAAATTTACATGTAGAAGAAGCCACTTCTAGTGAGGAGGATATTGAAGACAACAATAAAAACATGAAAAAATAAGAGAGTAAGAAAAAACCTAACCCAACTACTGATGTGGAATACAATAACCCTAGTGTGTAGAGATCCCATAGATTGGTTGACAAATAGACCCCTAACAAAACTATGGATGAGATTTCTAGTGATGAATCTAAACATGTTAAGGAGTAAGATGATAGAAAGAATGATACTAATGCAAAGGATTCTAAGGAGAATGTTGATCGCATAAGCTTGTTTCCTGAATTCAATGCCATGTTGTAAAATTCAAAAGAATCCATCACTACTGAAGAACACAATGAAGATAATTTCCCCAATCGTGAGAATATTTATTAGGATTTCATGGTACTATTGACTAGGGTTGAAAATTTGGAGAGGAAACTTAATAGCCTCTCTTGTTTCACTCTAAAAGTTATGCATCACTTTCTTGTAAGTCTTGGTTTCATCCTACAAGAGGAGATAAAAAAGAACAAGAAAACAAATGATCCCAATTCTAACCACCAAAAGCATGATGTCTGTAAGTTCCTCATGGAGGATTGGAAAAATATCCCCAAGTAGGGCATTCTTCTTGTTATTAGTTTTTAATTTAAAAAATTTAATCTACTAAGACATTATTGTAAGTTTGTTGTCACTAGTCTGTTTATGGCTTATGACCTTGATTTCCTTTTATTTTAAACTCTCTTCCCTTGGGGCCTTTTTGTATTTGGGTGCAATTCCTTATAAATGTTGCTTACTTTAAATCAATAACACAAATCAAGATGAATATAGCTAAAACCATAAGAATATCCCCCATGAGTTCAATCAAACAATGTTATCCTAAATAATTTATCATCTTGGCACTTTATTCTTAGAGCAATTATAGGTTCCACTTGCCAAAAATATAAAACTATTCTTGATCATAGTTACTACTGAGATACCATTATAACATATATCTCCCAAAAGACTAACCAAATGTGATAAAAAACTTTATACCATATAAGATTTGCTATGGAGATAGTCACTCGAGATCTAATGAAAATCATAAAGAAGTGAGAAGGTCAATATGACTAGAATAGAATTTATTCCTATCAAATAATGCAAATATAATGAATATACTGGATTGATTAAGATTGTGATAAGAAACCTTTGGTTAGATAAGCCTAGATGAGACATAGGACTATATAAGATTATAACAAGTGTCTTAATATTATGATATGAAACACAAAGAGATAATTATCCTATGTGTACCCTAAGTAAACTTAACTAACAAGTGTGAATAAGACCTAGGAGGTGAACTAGTCAGATAATATCCCTATCCATACTAATAAATAATAAGAAAATGGATAATTTATGCCAATAAGGGCATGGTTCAGTGGTCAAGTTACTTGGTTGTATGACGGCCACTAGGGTTCAAACCCTCGTTGGGCCAAAGTGCTCACAGACCTTGTGCTTTTGTTGGGCCAATGTGCTTGCAAGTTTGGTAGTTTCTTGTGGTTTCTTATACCTGGTTCATATCTTCAATCAAAAGAACTTTATTCCTAATAATATGGGTGCATTGCACCTCTTTTAAAAAAATAATAATAATAATAAGAAAAGGGACATCCAAGAAATCATTATTCATAGAAAAAGTATAGTTTCAAAGTAGGAGTAGAAAGAAATTTTATTTTCTAAAAAAATTAGTACATGATAATCTATGATCATTTATGAAAAATAATTAACAAAATTGATATCACCCAAGGATTAAAGGATTGATCCAAGATATGGGTAGGGCCTAGTCACCTAAAGGAGAAAATTCTATAGTATTTTGTGTTTAGAAGATTGTATTTCATTATTTATTTACATAGTTTACTTCATTTGTATAATAGTATATTATTATTTATTATTATATACTTATTTAACATACCTACATACATTTAACTAGAAAATTTATAAATATATTTTTTCTAATATTTTTTATTTTTTATTTTTCATGTAAATTATCTTTTCTATTTCATATAATGTAATCTAGTTTAATTTCTAATAATGTATTTAATTTGAATACTTTATTAAAGTAGATTTTATTTTAAATTTATCACCACTTTGCAAATTTTATAAGAATCAAATGGTTTTCCATTAAAATTAGTAAAAAATACTATCACTAGGAACCTAAATATTGATTAATATATTTATTGTTTTATTTATATTATGCTTCACATGATTCATTCTATAATGCGATGTCTTGGCCTCTTGGATATTAAGACTCTCAAGGATTTACACTACAATTTATAAGTGAAAGAGTATCCATTTTTATATGTCTAGTATATAGGAGAGACACTCACCTTTACAAAAGGTATACAAATAGTTTAGAGAAATAAATAAATTATATTACACTACACATATTGATTCTTCTTTTGAAATTATAAGTATTTATATATTAATAATTTAAGGGAATTGGATTTCTTAATAAGGTTACTTTTAGTTTTTATATATAAAAATTAAATTAATTTTATTAGGGGATTTAAGAATTAGAAGTGTGATTTATATTCGGATGTTGGGGAATTATATTAAGGGTAATTTAGTTTTTAAAAATTGGTATTAATATTTTTAAAAAATTGTGGATGAAGAGGTATTTGAAAAAATAAAAAATTTAGTATAAGATTATTAATAGAATATTCTTATTTAGAATTTTTAACTAAAACAATGTTGGTAGATATTTTAATAGAATTTTGAGTATATTTTTTATTTATTATTTTAGAATAAAAATAAGAAAAGAACTATAATTCATTGTCTTTTGTAGAGAATAATAGATTGGTCTTTATGGAAAAGTATCTACCTACTCTAGGAAGTGTGATCCATTTTTATCATCTATGAAAGTAACGTTTGCATATAAATAACATAAAGTTGATCACCTATACAAAATAAAATAGAGAATTAAGAGATAGGATTATACTTTCTTAAAACTAATTTTAATAATTTAGGGTTTCAAGATATACATTCTAAAAATATTATTATCCATAAATTCATGTGGTGTGTTTTTTAAATATAGATATTAAATATGATTTTTTAGGGTCACAATATTTTATTAGTAGAGAAGTTAAAATTATATCAATGTTGTTTTACATAATTCTATAATTTAATTTTTTTTTAAGAACTACTATTTTTTTGTTATAGTCACAAAAATAATTTAAATTCACCTCTTATTTTTCATGCTTCATCATATTTCACACAATATTATGATTTATATGCACTCACCCTTATAAATATTTATTTTATGTATTTTTGAATAAACATTATATATAGAAAATTTTAAATATAATTACTAAATTTAGAATAATCTAGATATATGCTTCATAATAATATAGATACACTTGTACTACAAGAGAATGATATCCAATTAATTCTTTAATGATTATAAAGGGTGGTGAGAATTAAATATAAAGATAAAACGCTCAAAATGGAATAAAATATATTATTTCATTTCATTTGTGAGGAAGGTGAAAATAATATATTTATATTTCTTTCAACAATTCTTTAAATTATAGAAAATAATATTTCATAATCAAAACTTATAAGTGTGGATAAAAGTTACATTAGAATCTTATTATGGGAAAACATCACTATCATGATTAAGAGCAATAAGAAATGAGGGGGATGAAAATCTATTAAGAGGAAGAGTTTCTCATAAAGAGGTCATGAATGTTTAACTTTATTTTTATTCATACTCAAATTATTTTCTAATTGATTATGACATTAGGAAATTTATAATATTATATTTAAGGTGCAATGTATATATCTAAAGAGGATTGTTAGACTTTATTAAATATTTAGATACTAATGAGGATTTGACAAGGAGATAATATATAAAGAAAATGTCATTTTATGATAAAATTTAAGCATTTATCTTTAGCTAATTAGATGTACAATATTTATGGTATAGAGTAACACTTCCCATCATTATTTGCATGGGATGTTGTACTCAAGTTTGACTATTGAAAAGTTTAAAAGTTTAAAATGTACAACTTTTAGTTCTCTATCTAGGGTGGTAATATAATAATACTCAAAAATTGTAGTATTGGATTATTAAAATTAATATTTTTTAATTATTTTAAATTTTGTTAGTTATATCAAATAAAAGGATAAGAATTTAAGAACGTTGTTATCTAATGATTTGTGAAATTTTTCATGTGGCTTTAATTTATAATTAGTTTAAGAAATTTAAGAAAATATTTATATATTTTTTCAATAGTTTTTAATATTTTTTTTATTCTTTTATGTTAAATGGTATTTTTCATAGACATAATTTTATTACATATAAAATACTTTTGTAGATTCTTGGAATTATATTATAATTTAAGTGTATATTATATAATTTTATTTATTTTATTTATTTATTATTATTTCAATGGAATTAATAGAAATTAGAAATGTGAATTTTTCTATGGGTAAGTGCATCAAAATGGTGCACAAAAAGAAGTCAAAAGTGGTCACATTTTTTTTTCAGCTAAACCTGAATTTAGAGGAGTAATTTGAGATTCATGCACTCAAAATTTGAAGATACCAAAAGAATGAAAAATTGTAGTACTCTGAATCTAGTTTTTAACTCCTAAAGTTTTTTAAAAATAGATAAAATTAAGAGGAACAAATGCTTTACGCACACAAAAGTGTTTCTATTTTTTCAGCAAAACATAATATAATGTTTGGCACATGCCCTTCAATTTTTTTAATTGCATTTAGTATTTTTTAAAACTGATTGGTAGAAATATAGTTAAGAGTGAGTACTAGAAGTATGTTTTTTTGTATTTTTTTATTGAGTTTTTTTTTATAATTTTTCAAAGTGGATGCATCCTGAAAATCACATCACTAAGCATATGTGTCACATAACTTGCACAAAAAATAATAAAAAATGCAATATTTTTTTTATGTGTAAAGAATGAAGTGTAGAATAATATTATATATTATTTTTCAAATTTATACAAGTAGGTCAAAAGTTATTAAAAAAATTCAACACACATGTTTTTGATAACTATGGAAACATTAGTGAAAGAAATTAAAAATAAACATGTTAATATAGTTCAAATCTAAAAAAATATATGGTCGCAAAACTTAGAAGACATGTGAAATTATGGTGGTATTTTTACTAGGATTTGATTTGTAATGTGTAAGCCTAATGACGAGCAAGTTGAAAAATAAGAATGGAGGAAAAAATCACGTGAAAATGAGGCAAATGAACCATCCAAGACTCAGGCTTGTCATCCAAGCCTAAGTACAAGCCAAAATGTGTATGTGTTTTGTGAAAGCCAAAATGCATACATTTTTATGCAAGCCAAAACATGTACGTGTTTTGTGCAAGCCAAAACACGTATGTGTTTTGTGCAAGCCAAAACACGTATGTGTTTTGTAAAAGACAAAACACATACGTGTTTTGTAAAAGACAACATGTACGTGATTTGTAAAAGATAAAAAGCGTACATGTTTTATAAAAGACAAAATGCTTACGTGTTTTGTAAAAGATAAAATGCTTATGTGTTTTGTAAAAGATAAAACACGTACATATTTTATAAAAGACAAAACATGTATGTGTTTATTGCAAGCCAAAATGCGTACGTGTTTTATAAAATCCAAAACACGCTCATATTTTTTCCTACACTAAAAGCATCATGTTCTTGAATCTAACTATCCAGCTCTCTCTCCCTCCACCTCAGTGTCTAACTCTCTCTACATCTCTCTATCAATATTCCTCTCTTTGTGCCTCCAGCCCTTCCCCCAAAATCTCTATATCCCTCTCTCTCCCACCAAATCTCTATATCTCTCCCTACCTCCCCATCCCTCCCTCCTCCCCTTTGTACTCTTTTTCTCATATCTCTCTCTATCTCCTCTCTCTCCCTATTTGCCTCCTTCCTTTTCTACTTATTTTTTTGGATGATCCCACAATAGTGGGTTACACTTTTTGACAAAAATTGACATTGAAATGAACATTTTGAATTACATATTCACTTTCAAACACCTATAGCTAAACCATGAGGAATTTTAAGATGATGCAAACTAGTGATTTGTGACATTTTGTTTGTAGATTCTAATTTTTTTTTTGCATTTATTTTTTCATCTCCTTCGATAACTAGTTTTTAATAGTAAATGTAATTTTTAAAAAATGATGTGTATTATAAACCGCATAACTTTTTTTCTATAAAGGATAAAATTTAATTTTTTTCCAATTCAGATTTGTAACTAAAATATCTAGAGGATGCATTTGGTTCTATAATTTTTATTTTATTTTTTTAATTAAGTTTTGAAGTCAAACCAATTACAATTTAGGAATAGGTGTACTATAAAGAGCATAACTTTTTGGTATGTATATGATTTGAAATTCATTTTTTTATTGGAATAAGGACATCAATACCTAGAGGACATGTATTTTTTTGAATTTTTTTCTCTATTTTCCTATTTTTTCATATGTTTGAAACAAAGACCTTGATCATTGAAAAACCTACATTCACAAATATATATATATAATAATAAAATTAAATATATTTAAAATTATACTTTTTGGGAAGCTTATAATAAGGAATACATTCTTACAAAATATAAATTTTAAATGAATTCATCTGATCCCCCAAAAGGTAAATTAAAAGTGGTTTTGTATTAGCATTTTGATAAGTGTAGAGGAGACTCCATTATAGGTGTGGTTTAAAAATAGTGGGATTTTATCCAAGGGGGTTTGATCAAACTCTCTTCAATTAAAATATTTAAATGGAACCTTTCAAGGATTAAATCATTATATTTTCTAAAAATATGTGATTTCAACAAAAATCAGGATGCCTAGAAAGTGTAACCCATTATTGTGGCAGCACCCTTCTCCCATGTATCTCTTTGTCTCTTTGTACCTAACTCTCCCTATCCCTAATTATTCTTTCTCCCTATCTACATATCTCTCTCCTTCTCTCCCTAACTCTCACTACCTCTCTATATCTCTCAATACATCTCTATCTAGGTTATAATTCACCCATTTTTCTAGAAAGAAAATGTCTCCCCCATGCTCAAAAAGTCATCTTAAGAGGAGAAAGTGTGTTATAATTTTCTCATGTTCTTGTGAAGATAAAAATCCTCTTTATATCTCTCTCCATATTTTTGTCCCTCCCTCTCTTTGTCTCTCTCTAATGTGCTCTCATTTATATAAAGAATTTAGAGTTGAGGGTACATATTTTAGTGTTAAGGGTTTAAGGTGCATCTCCTAACTTATTTAGGGTTTAGGGTGTAGGTTTTATGGTTGATGATAGAGGGTTGAGGGTCTACTTACCTATTTTTATATCATCTCACATCTCCCCACTCTCTACTATCCTCCCCATCTATATTGTTCTCTATCTCACTTCTCTCTCTCTCTATCTCTCCCCTGGATCTACCTCTCTATCTAGCCAAGCTCTTTCTCCACTATATAATCTACCTCTCTATCTCAACTTTCTATATATCTCCTTTTCCTACCTCTCCCCTCATTCCTCCTTATCTACCTCTCCCTCTCTCCTTATATAGATCTCTCTTCTCTCTATCTCATATATCTCTCTTTCTTATCTACCTCTCCCTCCCTCCATATGTATATATCTTTTATCTCTATCTCACATCTCTCTCTTTTTTCCTCTCTTCTCTCTATCTCACCTCTATCTATCTCTCTCCTATGTCTATCTCTCTCCTCTCTCCCTTTAATATATCTAAATTATTCATTATTTAGGGTGTAGAGCCTATGGTTTATGGGTTTAGGGTTGATGGTTTAGGGATTAAATTAATTATGTAGGTTTCAACATGTTAAATTATTGATGTTGGGTTTTAGAGTTTAACATATAGGGTATAAAGTTTATGTATTATGGTTTAGGTTGTAGGGTGTAGGGTTTACGATTGGCGATATAGGGCCTAGGGTTGAGGGTGTATGATATAGGGTTTAGGGTTGACTGTATATGGTTGAGGGTTTATTATATAGGCCTTATGGTCCAAGGTTGAGGGATAGGGTTTAGGGTTAAGAGGGTATATAGTATAGGGTTGAGGGTTGAGGGTTTGGCCTATAGGATTTAAGGCCTATGGTTGCGGGTATAGGGTATAAGGTTTAGGGTTGAAGGTATAGAGTTAAGGGTACAGGGTTGAGAGTATAAGGTTGAGTTATAAGGTTTAGGTTTGAGGGTATAGGAACCTTCAGGGTTGAAGGTATAAGGTTTAGGGTAGATTGTATGGTTTAGAGTATAGGGTATATGATATAGTGTATAGGGTTTAGGGTATATCATTTAGTAGTGTATAGGGTTGAGGGTTCATCTAATTGGCTTTAGGGCCTAGGGTTGAGGGTTGAGGGTATATGATATAGGGTTTAGGGTTGATTGTATATGGTTGAGGGTTTATTATATAGGCATTAGAGTCCAAGGTTGAGGGATAAGGTTTAGGGTCAAGAGGGTATATGGCATAGGGTTGAGGGTTTAGCCAATAGGCTTTAAGGCCTAGGGTTGAGGGATAAGGTTTAGGGGTGAGGGTTGAATGTATGGTTTAGGGTTGATAGTGTAATATTGATTTATAAGGTTTAAGTTTGAGGGTATAGGGTATAAGGTTTAGGATTAAGTGTATAGAGTTTAGGATTGAGGGTATAGGGTATCAAGTTTAGGGTTGAGGGTATAGGAAAACCCGCAGTGAGGATTAGCTCACAATATAAAGTAATTGCCACACCAAATACAATAGGCTCACTGCTAAAGGGATCAATATACAAAAGAAAGAAGGGCTTACTGCCAGATAACAAAAAAAAGAAGAAAGAAGAATGTTATAGTAAGAAATTCATCTCAATACCACAAAAAATCCCACCACAACATCACCAACACATTCACAACCTTTTTAAATAATGTAGACACCTTCTTCTCACTGCTTCTAGTAGTCTAACTCATTAAAAATCACACTGCACTTCACACCTATGTAATTCACATCACACTCACTACACACAAATATTACATCAATGCAACACTTATTTATACCTTCCTCAACCTTGAAAACATTCTACATGGTCAGCTATGCACCTCAACCATGCAAATTCAAATTAGTTCGACACAAAAAAATTCTTGTGGTGGAAAGGAATGGAGGAGGACCACATCACACCTTAACTTGGACCTGAATCCACTCATACACGCCACAGCATGATTCTACAATCACCGAAGAAAATCTACGATTAGTGTAAACACCCAAGGTTGATCATGTAGTGCCGCTCATGTTGCTTTCACTTCACTGATACTTATTATGATATGTTATGTACTTTGTGACCTTGTTGGTGCTTGTTTCACCATTCTGGTTTGGTTTGGATGACAATTTATCTGACTTGGATGATTATGACACTATTGACTGATGTTTATGTTATGATGATAAATGGAGTCATCGTTTGTTTGGATTAATTTGGCTATGTGTATCATGTGGACATATGACTATGCTTGTTGTGCATCTAGTTGGTGATTGTTATACGATGTTATTTATGATGTAATTATTGTTTGAGGTATTGGTGAGAGGGATGGTGTAGCATTACTCACTCACGAGCACCCTGCTACGTTGTGATTTCCCCTCACAGTGTGTTTGTTGTTTGATATGTATATACATGTTGCTTGACATCTTGTTTGATGCAGGTTATAGGAACCAAGCATCAACTCCACCTACACTATCAGGTCCGCATGTGCCTTAAAAAAACCCAATGGAAATGACGTGGAAAAAGGAGTTGACAAAAGGTCCCCAACCCTTGCCATCATCCTCGATGAGGATGAGTACCCATATTGTTACCCCTTCCATCTAGTTTTTATGCTTTGTCAGTTGTCTTGTTTGGTGTCTATCGTTATTTATTTAAATTGTGATGCGACGTTGGTGTTCGTTATTATATTGTTTAATTTGATTTTGAAATTATGTGGTAAATTAAATATTATGAATGGCCTTGTTTAATCAATTTAATTAAATTAAATTGATTATAAGGTAATCTAAATTGATTAAGAATTAAAATAATAATTAAATATATTATGTTTGTGAAAAGGTATTATGTGGATTTTTATTATTAATTATTAAATTAAATAATGTGATTAATGTTTTAATAATTAAATATAAATAAAGATAAATATTATTATCATTAGAGTTTAATTAATTAAATGTGGAAAGTAATATAATTTTAAATTAAGTAAATAAGATGATATTTTCGAAATGATTATAAAAGCAAATAAAAGATGGAAAAACTGGAGTGTGTGAACATGCATGACTCCAAACTAAATTTTGAATTGGAAATTTGTCATTTCTGTTGATTTTTGGATTTGAAAACTTATCTTTTTCTTGGATTTTTATATTGGTCTTTTTTGGAGAGTTGGGAATGGGGGGAATGTTATTTTTGGTTTTAACAAGAATTTTTCTCTACAAAATACTTTGGAAAGAATACAGTTTTGGGATGGAAATTTGTTTTCAAAGGGAATTAATTTCTAAAAGTGATCAAGTTTTGGAGAAAGGATTTGTGGTTGCGAAAGAGTGGTCTTCAGTACATCTTCTCCATCTTCGCGTGTAGGAATTCAGGTTGGTGTTGCACTTTGATCTTGATTTTTCCTTCTTTGTTTTATGTAAATGAATTCTCTCCTTCTTGTCATAAAAAAAAATGATATATCCATTTGATTTCTATTATGGTGTCATCCTTTTACTTGTCCTTCATCCATTTAGATTGAGAGTTCGATTTCTTCTTTTAGATCACCTTTTGGCTACGTCACCCCATGTCATTGAATCTATCTCCAGCCAGTTCGATTTTACATATATATATTCATGGCCTTTTAATATTGAGTTTTGCTTTCCTTGTCTACACATATTTGGTGAAATTTGTAAGAATAGGGTATCAACCTTTATTTATAAATCAATGAATTTACTAGTTGGCAACCGATGCTCTATATTATATGTTTGTTAAGCTTGAAGTAGCCGATTATCCTTGGTCGTGTAATGTAATCTAGATTATGTATTTTCAGTGCATAGATCTTATGTTGGGTCACTTCATTTTCTTTATGGTAGTCGATTTATGTTATGCTTTCTACTTTGTATGTCTTTCATTTGATTGTTGAGAGTTTGGTTTCATTTGAAATCTCCCTATTGTCTTCTTAAAGCGAACCAAATAGAGGCTTTCATATTCGATTCTATCCTATTTCCTTTTAATGTTTATGCATCTTTAATTGGTGTCTTTCCTATAGAGTCCGTAATTTGTGATATTGACAGTAGATTCGTGGGCTTTAATTACTACTCCCATTGAAATCTATTCTACCTTGTATAGTCACATAATATATACGGTAGGGAAAGACTTTTATTAGTAGTTTCCTTATTTTGATTGATGAAAATGTATGCTAAGGACCTTCATTTAGAATTTAGCTAATATGAAAACTTTGTATAGCACCCAATGCTTTGTTAGAACATTTGACCCTATTTAGTTTTTATGAATATATATATATATATATATACATCGTTGATGATAAATATATATATAAATATATATATGTGTGTAAATATATATCTTGGTTTTTCTATGCAAAAATGTGTATTTAGATGTTTATAGAATATGTTTATATAGTTTCCTTAATTATTTAAATATTTTCCTTATGGGTATATAATAATATGTGAATGATAATTTAAAATGTTTCTAAATTATTACATTGAATGTGTAGTGCAATTAAAGATAGATTTTTTAATGGTTCCATGAAGTTGTGTCATCCTCCTGAATTAGTTTTGAATTGAGGAGATTTTATGTGTTGGATTTATGTTTTGATATTATGTTGGAACCCGTAACGCTTTGAGTTACCCTCAGTTGGGAGTTTATGGGTAGTTGGATTATTAGGCTTCCAGAGGCTAAGGGGAAATTTGTTACTTGTGGATTGTTCATGTTTGACTCTTTGAGAAACTTTGATCTTGATTCTTGTTTTGAGCTCATGTGGGTTGTAACTTTGCACCATTGCTTTGCTTAATGATGTGGTTTTTGTACAATAAGGTTTATGCCTCGTGTACGTATATGGTTTTGGTGATTTTGGTGCTTTATGCGAGTGGGTACACCCTGGATGTTATGTGGATTGTCTTGTTGTTATTAGGGGGAGTGGCTCCCAATGGGGGATGGTGCACAAAGGGGCATCAGGGTAACCCATTAGAGAGTTTCTTAACTTAGAGATAACCTAATAAATAAGTTAGGGGGTGGAGTAGAGTTCACACTAAACAAGATAAGTAGATGCCTCACCCATTCCTGTAGTGCTTTCATAGGCTAAGGATGGGTTGAGAAGGACTATTTGGAAAGATCACTACCTTGCCCTTACGAAAGGTAAGTGATTTCACGTGTCACCCTATGGGGTCAATGCCTAGTGAGAGGCAGTCAGGGTAACCATAGGTGGGGGTCAACGTCTAGACTATCAAGGTAACTCAGGGATGGGGGCCGACATCTAGACTATTAGGGTAATCCATGTCAAGACCTTGCAATGAAAATCCTCGCTATAGCAACCTTGTATGCCTTGTTTTTTTCCCCTTGTTGTCCATGTACCTCTAGAAGCGGTTTTCCTTTATGATTATTGTTGCATTTATGGAGTCTTTTTAGCCTTGTCTGCTTGACTATTTTTATGTTGTGGGTCCTTCTTGTCATCTCCTAGCATGGGGGGTGGGCCTTAGGGTCCACATGGTTGGGTGGAACATGTTATGCACTTCATTGGGTTCCCAGATAGAGTATGTGATGTGAGGATTTGTACCATTATAGTGATTCCAGAGCTTCACTAGATTTGGAGATAGTGTTGTTGCTATCTATTATGTTCATTACAGTTGTATCACTCTATGTAATTGATGTATCATTCCCATTCATGTTGGGAAGCATAGATGTACTATTGTAATCCTAAAATGATGTAAACTCATACAATAAATGCAATGGATGTATTCTTTGGTGTTACCATATATATGGATGTTTATGTAGTATTATTGATGTATGTACATTGTTTATTCATTCTATATTATGGTTTAAGATGTATACTTGTGATTAGTTAATCATCGTTGTGGGATTGGGATTATGTTAGGAATTTTTGCAAGTAATGCAGTCATGTTACCCCAAAGGACTAGTTAGATGATGTGTATATATAGTTTCATTATTAGTGTTGTATGTTAGTTTACATTTCTTATTATTTTTACCTTTAAAAAAAATTGTGCCATAATTTTTAGTTAGTTGTGTTGTCCTTTGGGGTTTCATGGCAGGGCGTTATAGATTGAACCTATGTAAACACCATTAAACAATTAAGTAAAAAACTTCCTTTAATCAAAGACAACATGTGAACCACACAAAACACTTGAACACAATTTGGAATATTCCAAAAACACCTTGAAATACACCAAATTTCTTCACAACTTTCACCTAAAGAAAAAATTCATCTTGTATACCCATTTAACCTTCCACATTGTAACTCAAGAAATCAACATGTGAAGCACCAAGCAAAGAAAAACTTCAACTGAAGGTATATATGAACCTTATCAACATGGTTCTAGAACCGCAATACCAAAAACTAAACTGTGGAGAAATGCGGAGCAAAACCATTTCTCCTAGACACCACTTCATTACACAGTTCACACACTAGTGAACACAACTTTCTTTGCACAATGATCCAGACCAAGAAACTCTAGATATAACACCTATAAACACCTCTAATCAACAAATATTAACCACACAAGAAGATATTCAACAAAAAATAAATGTGGAGCAAAACCAAAACATCACTCTATATGCCAAAACACCTCTACAACACACTATTTTCTCTTTTATTCAACTTTTCTCAAAAGCACTTGGAAACCAAGCACCACAAACACATTCTCATCATCTTCAACACTTTCTCAAAACTACCAAACCAACTACAACACAGAAACTCAACCATACACATGCTTATCAAAGAAACACTAGAGGTTAACATTGGTAACACTTAGTAATGACAACATAATGAAAATAGTCAAAGTTGTTGGCCCCATAGTTGTTGTTACACCAAAAGATCAACCTGTTAATGCCTGATACAATTGCTAGAATTAACAGATCCATAGGAGGCGGTTAGTCCATGTCATGAATCCCAAGGGGAGCACTGACCATCTACCAACAAACTCCCCCTTGGCGTTGCCTAAGGGGATTCAAACCTAACACCTTTGGCTTTGATACCAATTGTTGGCCCCACAGTTGTCGTTACACCAAAAGATCGACCTATTAATGCCCGATACAACTGCTAGAGTTAACGGATCCATAGGAGGAAGTTATTCCATGTCACGAATCCTGAGGGGAGCGTTGACCATCTGCCAACAAAAGAATCATCACAACTTTTCAACCATCACCAATTGAAATTAATGACAACACATAAATAATCTTGTTGACATCAATGACAACACCAACTACTCATACTTGCAAAAATTTCCCCCTTTGTTATTGATGGAAACACATGATGTGAAAAACCACCAACAACAAACATAATAACTTCAACAATAAACATTATAGCTCTGATCATCAACATACTGCTCCATACCATTTCTTTTTATTTTTCCCCCTTAAATCATACTCTCCTTGTTCACTTTTTCTCTTTCTCCCTTTCTCAATTGACTCTTTCCTTTTCCACATTATTCTCTCTCCCTTTGTCAACTAACTCTTTCCTTTTTCACATTATTCTCTCTCCCCCTTTGACATCAATGGAAAAGGAAAACTCTCACTACTACTCTGTAAAATATTTTCCTTTTATTGCTTTGCATACTCCCCCTTATGAGCACACAACAAACTATACCAACCAACAACCACTGTTCATATCCTTTTACATAGCTAATAAAGGACAACACCAACTTTCACTAGCACTTACTCCCCCTGACTACAACCAATAATGACATTACCTACTCCCTTGAGAGGTAGCATCCAACATCAATCTAGAACAAGGAATGAATCTTGAGATCCATTGGAATGATGCATATCCATATGCATCTAGTTCAAGGAAGGAGGGGTAATAACCCCTAGCTTCTCTTGGAGATACTCAAAAGTATCCTTAGGATGAGCCTTAGTAAATATATCAACAACCTGATCCTTTGTAGGAATATACTCTAGCTTCACCTCATTCTCTACAATCTTCTCTCTTAAAAATTGATACCAGATTGAGATATATTTTGTCCTTGAGTGCAATACCATATTCTTTGAAATATTAATAGCACTTGTATTGTCATAGAAGATATAAATTGGTTCGTCATATAACACTTTGGTATCCTTTAAGGTATGCCTCATCCACAACACCTATGTGCAACAAGATGCTATTGCAATGTATTCTACCTCTGTAGTAGATAAAGATATTTAATCTTATTTCTTTCTTAGCCAAGACACCAATATGTATCCAAGAAAGAATGCACCACCACTTTTACTTTTTTTGTCATCAACACATCCTTCCCAGTCTACATCTATATAAGCACTTAGAGAAAAATCTGTATCCTTTGGATACCATAAACCATGTTCCAGAGTGCCTTTCAAATTTCTAAATGTCCTCTTCACTACTGCAACATGTGACTCTTTGGGATCTTCTTGAATTCTAGCCACAAAAAAAAAACTACATGCATGATATCCAATCTAGTAGAAGTTAGGTATAGCACTCCAATCATTGATATGTACTTGCTCTAATTAGCCTTAGGGGGTTCATCATTCTTACTCAGCTAGCAACTAGTGATCATAGGGGTACATACCAATTTAAAATCCTCCATTCCAAACTTCTTTAGAATTTCCTTGACATACTTTGATTATGAAATGAATATACATTTTTCTTTCTATTTGATATGTAGTCTAAGGAAGAAATTCATCTCCCCAAACATAGACATCTCAAACTCTATATGTATCTCTTCTACAAATATCTTTCACATTGCTTCATTTCCTCCAAATATTATATCATCAACATACACAACAACAATCAAGATTTAATCTTTTTCAACTTTGAAAAATAGATTACTATATGTGGTGCCTCTATTGAATCCTTGTTGTATTAAGTATCTATCTAGCCTTGCATACCAAGCTCTGGGAGCTTGCTTCAATCCATATAATGCTTTCTTTAATTTGAAGACCATATCCAATTTGTCTGATAACTGAAATCCTTCCAATTATTCAATGTATTCTTCTTCCAACTCACCATTCAAGAAAGCAAACTTCACATACATTTGATAAACCTTGAAATCTTTATGTACTGTGAAAGCTAAAAAAATCTAATATCTTCCATTATTACCATTGAATCAAATGTCTCCTCAAAATATATTCCTTCTACTTGTGAGTAACCTTTACACACAAGCCTTGCCTTGTTTCTTACCACTTCTCCATTTTCATTCAATTTGTTCTAGAATACCCACTTAGTTTCAATTACATTCTTGTTTATTGATCTTGGGATAAGTTCCCAAGTCTTATTTTTCTCAATCTACATTGATTCTTCCTCCATAGCCTTGATCCAATACTCATCCTTTCATGCTTCAATCACTGATTTAGGTTCAACTTTAGAAAGTAAACATAGATTCACCTGTTCTTTTATCATATTAGCTTTTCTCCTTATCAAAAAAACTTTTCTTTTGTTTCCAATGATCCAATCTTTAGAATTATTCTTTTGCACATACTTAGGAGTCTTATGGAGGGTAAGTGCACCAATCTATGACACAATTTAGGTGCCAAATTGGAAAAATTCACAAAAAAGGGTTGAAACTGGTCATTTGGCGTGTGCCAAATTTAGCATGCGCCAAATGTGAAAAGTAAAATAAAAGAAAAAATGCGTTTCAAACCCTCATTTCTCTTCAACCCATGACTTGTCTTGGAGGATTTGAGGTTCGCAACTCACACTCATGAAATATCATCCATTATTTGCATCCTTAGCTTGCGATTTTTCATGAGGATGCTGCCAACATGTCAGAGAGGTCAAAGATTTCGAAGAGGTATGCATTTTTATTCTATTTATTTTGAATTTGGTTTAGAATGTAGATTGAAATAGGTTTTTATAATAAAACTTTGTTCTAATTCTCAGGGAATGAATCTCCACCTCGAAACATTGAGAATTCACAATCACCCCCTCACGAAGAGCCTCCTATACAAGAACAACCTGAAACCCCTCCATCAATTCATAGAAATCCTCAAGGAACACAAGAAAATATTCTAAATCAAATTGAAAACAATAAAAGAGACATTGAACAATTAAGTACAAGCTTAACCAAGCATGCCAAAACCCACCCTTATAGGAGAGGGATTGTTGAATCATTGAAGTCAATTGTAACTCATGTAGGAGAAATGAACCAAAAAACAAATTTTTGGTCAAATAAGAAGCATGAGATGAGACAATTTTATGCTAGTGGTTTGTCATATGCAGATGTCAAAAAACAAAAAATTAGCAAAGCCGACTTGTGTTCCCTATTTACAGACTAGAGAACCAATGCACCTTTGTCTCATGCATGCAGGAGGTTCCCCATCCATTGGTGCCACCATGAGTTAATTAAAAATAAATTTTGGGAGTGGTGGTTGATGCTATTTGACCAACCTCCATGCAATAACCATGAGGTACCGCAATACTTTTTGAGGAAACTCTATTATGAGTTTTTCCTCAATAAAATGCCAAACTATTTTGACATCTTAGACTTTCAGGGTAGAGGTGGTGGCTCCACACATGATAGAGCTACTGCATGACATAATCCATAGTTGGCACCAAGACCCTTGGCCAGACCCATGGTGGAGCATGTCGTTGTTCCTTCCATTGTTAAGGATAGTGTAGAGGTGGACAAAGTGGAGTTGATTGACTCACTCACCCAGAACATTTTACAGTGTGTGAGGCCTCTAGTAGAGCCTGTTGTGGAGGAGACGTGTAGAACTCGAGCTCCACCCCACCATTGTGGTGCTTGTGGTGTTGTTTGCAGGTACAATTATCAAAGTGCTCGTGATGTAGCTACACAACCTACATTAGCTACAAAGGCAATGGCTTTCACAAATGATTTGTTGAATGATACATTCAACATTGACACTCAGGTAAAATTCAGCAAGTTCATTTAATGTTGTTTATTAAATTATATTTTGAAATTTAAGAATAACTAAATTACTAGAATTTTGATATGATGAAATTTCAGGGTCAGACTATTCTTGAGACATGCTCCATTCCTACATACCCTTATTCATTCTTGATGATGAGTCCACAAGTATGCAACTAGTATTAAAGATATTATTATTGCATTTGAACAGTTGAATGTTATATTTGAATGTTTGTCTCATAACATGCTTTGGATTCCAAATAGTTTCCTGGTGGACCTTTGACCTCTACACATCGCAATTCATTTCCTCAAACAACTTTCACTCAAGTAGACTTTATTCATTAATGGTGTTGTAAAACAATGTTAGCTAGTTTTCGTAAATTTTCATATACAAATCTAAAAAATTGATGAGAAACACAAACATTGAATTTTTATTCCTTGATTGTGTTACATTATCTTCTCCTAATTCAATTTTTGTTCCTTTAGTCCTTCATAATCCCATCCCATTAACATTTAATAGTTCACCCTATTTTATATAATCCCCTCCTAGCCCATCCCATTAATATCTTCTAGTCCATGCTATGTGTCATTATGCCCTTCTACTCCCATCTTATTGTACCCATTATTATTTCACCCTAGATGTTCCATGATCCCCTATGTTCCACCATATGTTCCTTTATCCATTCTATGTTATACCATATTTATCCATGTTTCATCCTAGATAACTCTTCTTTATTATTGCTACACACATGTCAAGTTCACACTTCATGTATTATAGTGAAACCCTAGACACCTCCTAATTCACCCTATGTTGCATTATTCCCTACTAATCGCATCCCATTTACCTCTAATTGTCCACCCTATATTTTGTTATCCTATCCTAGCCCATCCCATCAATCTATACTAGTCCATCCTATGTTCCATTAATCCCTTCTATTCCCATCCCATTATCCTCTCTTATTTCACCTTATGTTCCATTATCCCCTCTTGGTCTTGTCCCATTATCTTTCCCTAATTCACACTATGTTCCTTTATTCCCTCCTAATCCCATCCCATTAACCTCTAATAGTTCATTCTATATTTTGTTATCTCATCCTAGCCCATCCCATTAATCTATTCTAGTCCATACCATATTCCATTATCACATTCGACTCCCATCCCATTATACCCTCTATTATTTCAGCATATGTTCCATTATCCCTTGTTGGTCTTGTCTCTTTATTATGTCTATGCTATAGCACATCCATCCAAAGTTTATCCTATACACTATTAGAAGAAATAAATTTTCTTCCACTCAGTATTGACCAAAGTTGTATTCTCCATTATTGTTGCACACCTGAACAACCAACTTCATGTGCTATAGTAAAACCCTAGACACATCGTAATTCATCGTATGTTCCATTATCCCTTTGAAAGCTGCTAGTAATATAGTAATCCTCACTTCATTCATGTGAACTTCATTGTGGCATTATCACTATGTTCAGAGCATGCCCTCATTAACATTAGTTTATCAACACATGCAATACAAATCTCAATGAGCATTGAACTTTGGCATTTGCAAGAGTTTGGTCTATCCTAGTGGACTTAGTACTTTCACCATTATGTGATCTATAAGCACTATATTGTAGTCTCAATTAAGGCCGACCATTTACTCTTTCATTTATGACAGTTATATAGGAACTACCTGAACTTGTTTATATTGATGTTAGATATGTTGTTTCATTTGTAGTTGATGACATTAGACAAACCTAGTGATGTTGGTGGCACGATGGACCATGGAGTTGCTACAACAATAGCCAGTTATGATCCATTGAGAGAGGTATAAAACAAATTAGTTGATTTCACATTATATTTACTCTTTAATGGTCTATTACAGAAAAATTTCATGATACTTTTATGTAGTTTAATTTCTATCTGGATGGTTGCTACAGGTGGTTGTCACTCTAGATCATGGACGTGGTAATGTTGTAAATGTGCATGATGACTATATGTATGCGGTAAGTGATTATATTTTGTTATGTCATTCCACAATTCAATTTCTATGTATTAACATCTTTACTTTTTATTGTATTAGTTGAAGGTCCAGAGTGAAGAGAGGCGGACTTGTGAGTATGTTTGAAAGACAAGAGAACCAACAGTCACTCCATCTAGCCAAATTTTTGAAGGCAGCACGGGATCTATTTCCTTCCCCTAGAGGGAAATGACTATGTATTAGGGTTGTTTGTTGTATGCCTATGTGGCATTTTGGAACATATGTTTTGTACCATTGATAGATATGTGAAATTTTATGTCCATATGGTTCCTTTGTACTAATCCTAGATGGATTTTTTGGATATATTGTATATACTTTTATCAATATATAGCATTGTATAGCCTTACGACTTTTTGATTAAAGAAAATATTATTTTGCTACTACCATTCTTGAATGATGTTATCATGTGTATCGTGTAAATTGTATGCTTGAATGTTGTACACATGGATTTTGTTTGCATCTAATGCTTAATTAATTACTATCAACTTCTCAATAAGCCCCATCTAAAGCGTATTGTGTAAATAAGTTCCATTCCTGGTGGTTTGTATCCTTTGGAATGCTTCAATTACTTGTGCCTCACTTATTCACATGTATGCTTCACTTATTCACATGTATACTTCACGTATATTGTGTGTATTCACGTGTATACTTCATGCTTCCAATGCATAGCAGCAAAAATCATTTGGGGAAAATTTTGACAAACCAAAAGTATAAGAGTTTTTAAAAAAATCGAGAAAAAAACATATTTAAAAAAATGTAAAAAATTGTAGAAGAGATAAAAACTATTTTTTTGAAATTTAAAGGTATTTCCATAGCATATAGAGATATAAAGAGCAAATAAAATAAAGATTTTAACTAATGAATTGTAAAAAATAGATTTTTGTAGTTTATATTCAAGTTGTTGATTACATTGCATTGCACATCTTTCAAATTCAAAGCATTACTTCACATTTCATATATAATAGCTAGATGTTGATAGATGACAAAATTTCAATTACAATATAGTTTCTACAAAGTCAACCTAAGCAGTTATGCAATTACTTCACATTGCATAACTAATAACTAGGAGCAGCTGCCAATTGCATTTTATTATCATGGCATTCTATGAGACAATATTTCTTTGAGGTATTTTTTCAAATAGTTCACTGCCTTGTCTATGTTACCGCATTTTTCATACATGTCTACCAAAGCATCTTGTCAAACAATTCATTACCTTGTTGCTATTGCTAAAAGCCTAAAACAAGTGCTTTCAAACAAGCTATGGATGGTTGGAAAAAATCTATCAAAAGCATAATAGTAAGCAATAGCATAGACAAGGTAGTGAACTATTTGAAAAAATGCATCAAATAAATGTGGTGATGGAATACCATGACAATCCATAGACAAGGCAATGAACTATTTGAAAAGATTCCTCAAGTAAATGTGGTCTCAAGGTGATGGAATGCCATGACAATCAAATTTCTTTTGATTTTCATGGCATTCCATCACCATGAGACCTCATTTTTTTGAGGCATTTTTTCAAAGAGTTCACTGCCTTTTCTATGCTACCACATTTTTTGGTGCAGGAGCACCATTGAATAAAAGTTGTCAATTCAAGGTTTTGAGGTATTATGTCTAAAATAAGGTCAATGAGACCATTTTCTATTGTAATGCATCATTTTAGTTGATAGCTAGATGTTTAGAAGGTCAAGTTTGCAAAAAGTGCAAAATACTGAAAAAAGATGCAAAGTTGCTAAAAAGTTGCAAAATTGCATTTTTAGGGAAGGAAAATGGTCATAGCATTTCAAAAGGAAGTTGTAGGCATTAGGATAGTTATTTTGGAGGGAAAAAACATAAATAAGGTGGAAACCATTGATGTAAGTTGGATTTTTGAAGATTTGGAAGATTGGAACATTAATAATACTCTGTTTTTCTCCACTTTTTCTATATTTTTTGAGTTTCTAGTGACTATACAACCCGTACAATTGCATAATGTTCTAAATCTGTTTTGAAATCATTTTAAGGTGTGAGTTGGCCACTTATTGCATTTGATTTGAGCATATAACAGTCGATTCGGTGTAAGTTTGAGCAAATTCTTTGTGACTGGTTTTATACCCTATTTTAAGGGTTTCTAGCCTTTAAAATGTAAAATTGACCCATTCCACTTTTTTTGGCTCTTGTAACTTGTGGAATGGGACTGAAACATTAATAAACAAGTGAGGGAATTTTGAGAGAGTGTAGGGGAGGCCTGAAAATGTGTTGCGAATGAAGCCCTAGAGTAGAAAATTATGTCTTCCAAGTGCAAAAGAGAGGTTTTGATATGGTAATGAGTGAAATAGGTTGGGTCAGCATTGTTTCTTGTTGAATTAAGTATGTGCAGAGGTTTTTAGATTAGTTTGAGGTGGTGGCAAGTTTGATTGAGGTTTGAAAATGTGATTTCCATTCAAACCCTTGATTTTTGGCTATAAAAGAGGGTTTTGAGTTTAGGTATATTGGAGGGTGGATGTTTGATAACAAATTATAGAATCTTTGGTTTGGTAACCTATAGAGAGCTGCCCAATTGAATTTTGAGTAAAAGGGAAAGTTTAAGGTAGAGTCCTTTTCTAAAAGTGACCTAATTTGAGGCCTAGTTGGTGTGAAAATCCTAATTTGAGAGAGTTGTATCAAAGTAACCTATTGAGTGGTTGTGGTATGTTGTTGAGTACCTTGATGGGTGTTTGAAACCCTAATGGTCCTAATTTGAAAGGACAACACCAAGGAGATATACCCGATTGGCCAATTAGGCCAAATTTTCAAAACAACTATACTTTAAACTATCTTCCCATCCCAAATAACTATAGAAAGTCATTTACCAAACCCAAAAACCTCCAAATCCACAATCTTTAACCTAAGAACCACTCCTTTAAGCCCACTTTTACAAAACCCTCATTTTTAGCAAGTTTAGGGTGGGTTTATTGAAAATCCTATTCCCACAACTCATAACACCTTTCCAAAGCATAAAACTTGCTTAAAAGAACCTGCACATGCTTAAAAGTCCCTCACAAATTTCTGCCCCAAAGGATTTCAACCATTTCCACTCTTAAACCACTCAATTTCACCAAAACTCATCAAATTGCCACTAGGGCATCACACCAAACCACTCAACTCGCCTCCCCTACTCCAAAAACCATGCACATATGTTCCCTACCCCTAATTATTCCATTCCATTGAGTTACAGTAGGATACAATGGGTGGAATGGCTAAAAAGTCATTTTTACACAACTACTTGCATTTGACCACTTTTTCCCCAAGCAAGAATTTGCCACCATGGGAAAAGGCCTTTGAAAAAGAAAAAACCAAGAGAGGTTATTGTAGAGGGGCCCAACACAATCCCATATGCTTGGATGAGAAGTTTCTAAGCATCACGGTGTCTGAATATGAGCATGTTGAAGTTTGTAGTCATTTTGCACTTTGGACTCTTAAGAGATCAATCTGATTGAATGTAGCTCAAAGCGATTCCACATGTTTGGGTGTGAAAGAGGACCATTCCTAACGTAACCATACCTATTCAGATGCGTTGGAATAGTCTGTTTGGTCACACGATTTGTAGAATGAAAGTTGCACCACTTTGTAACTTTCAACTACTTGCATTTGACAACTTTTTCCCCAAGTGAAAATCCGCCACCATGGGAAAACCACTCCAAGATAGTGAAAACCAAGATATATTTTTGTAGAGGGGTCCAACGCGATCCCATAGGATTAGACGATAAGTTTCTAAGCATCATGGTATCTGAGTAACAACATGTTGAAGTTTGCAGTCATTTTGCACTTTGGATTCTTAAGAAATCGATATGGTTGAACATAGCTCGGAGCGATTCCATGTGTTTTGGTGTGAAAGAGGACCATGCCTAGCCTAAACATGCCTATTCAGACTGTTGGAGCAGTTTTTTTGGTCACACAAGTTGCAAAACGAAAGTTGCACCACTCTACAACTTTCAACTACTTGCATTTGACAACTTTTTCCTCAAGTGAAAATCTGCCACCACGGGAAAAGCAATCCGAGATAGCAAAAATCGAGAGATTTTTTTGTAGAGGGGCCCAATGTAATCCCATAGGATCAGATGAGAAGTTTCTAAGCGTCACGATATCCGAGTAACAACATGTTGAATTTTGAAGCCATTTTGCACTTTGAACTCTTAAGGGATTGATACAGTTGAACGTAGCTCAGAGTGATTCCGCGTGTTTTGGTGTGAAAGAGGACCATTCCTAGCATAAACATGCATATTCAGATGAGTTGGAATAGTCTATTTGGTCACACGAGTTGTAAAACAAAATTTACACCACTTTGCAACTTTCAACTACTTGCATTTGACAACTTTTTCCCCAAGTGAAAATATGCCACCACAGGAAAACCACTTCGAGATAGAAAAAACTGAGAGAGGGTTTTGTAGAGAGACCCAATGTGATCCCATAGGATCAAAGGAGAAGTTTCTAAGCATCATGGTATCCGAGTAACATGTTGAATTTTTCAGCCATTTTGCACTTTAGACTCTTAAGGGATTGATCTCGTTGAAGGTAGCTCGAAGCGATTTCGCATGTTTGGGTGCGAAAGAGGACCATGCCTAGCATAAAAATGCCTATTCATATGCGTTGGAATATTGTGTTTGGTCACATGAATTGTAGAACAAAAGTTGCACCACTTTTCAAATTTTAACAAAAAATGAGAGAGGTTTTTATAGAGCTGCCCAACATGATCCCATAGGATTAGATGAGAAGGTTCTAAGCATCGCGGTATCCAAGTAACAACATGCGAAGTTTGTAGTCATTTTTCACTTTGGACTCTTTAGGGATTGATCTGGTTGAAGGTAGCTTGGAGTGATTCTGCATGTTTGGGTGTGAAAGAGGACCATGCCTAGCATAAACATGCCTATTCGGATGCATTGGAATAGTCTGTTTGGTCACGTGAGTTGTAGAATGAAATTTGCACCGCTTTGCAACTTTCAACTACTTGCATTTGACAACTTTTTCTCCAAGTAAAAATCTGCCACCACAAGAAAACCACTCTAAGATAGCAAAAACTAAGAGAGGTTTTTGTAGAGGGGCCCAACGCGATTCCATAGGATTAGATGAGAAGTTTCTAAGTGTCATGGTATCTGAGTAACAACATGTTTAAGTTTGCATCCATTTTTCACTTTGGACCCTTAAGGGATCGATCTAGTTGAACGTAGCTCAAAGTGATTCCACATGTTTGGGTGCAAAAGAGGACCATGCCTAGTGTAAACATACCTATTCAGAAACGTTGGAACAATCCATTTGGTCACACAAGTTGCAAAACAAAAGTTGTACCACTTTGCAACTTTCAACTACTTGCATTTGACACTTTTTCCATCAAGTGAAAACTTGACACCACTAGAAAACCACTCTGAGATAACAAAAACTGAGAGAGGTTATTATAGAGGGGCCCAACATGATCTTGTAGGCTTAGATGGATATTTCGTAAGTGCCACAGTTTTTGAGTAATACCCAGTCAAAGATTGTTGCCCTTTTGCACTTTGGACCCTTAAGGGATCGATGTGATTGAATGTAGCTCAGAGTGATTCCGCATGTTTGGGTGTGAAAGAGGACCATTCCTAGCATAAATGTACCATTCCTAGTGTAGATGTACCATGTAATTAGAAGAAGATCAATAAAATTCATTGTTTCCTTGCATTTTTCTATATTTTTACTAGAAATCTGATGTTTCCTTGAACTGCACAATTTTGTACACAGTGATTGAGTTCTCCTTTTCAATCTCTTCTTGTTTCCACAGATTGAATACATATTTAGAAACCCATTTTGATGTTACGGGGCTTATTTGGTGAAATGGAATAAGTTATATGGGGTTTGTGTTGCTACTCCTATAGATTTTGATGGAAAAGGGCATGAAAAATGAGGTTTAACCCTAAGGTTTGATAAAATATTGCATGTAGAGGTTGGGTGATTATCTTTTGAGTTTGTGCAGGTGATTTCAAACACTCTTATTTCACCCTACACAAACTTAATTCACCTTCAAATTATGTTTACCTCAAAGTTCTCACACATTTCCTTCTTAAAACTTCTCAATTTCACCCATTTCACTCTTTGTTCAACTAGGGCTTTAAGCCCAAACATCCAAATGACCTACCCTGCCTTTGCAGACCTTTTATCAGTTCCAACCTTCTTCTAGACTATTGCTTTAATTTTCTACTTCAAGCTATGCCTCCTAGGCCTAAATTCATGCTTTTTCCACATTTTTCCACCCATTGTATTCTACTATAACTAAGTGGAATGGAATAATTAGGTTTAGGGGGCATGTGTGCATGATTTTAGGAGTAGGGGTGGCCATTTTGGGGTTTGGTCATGATGCCTAGTTGTCAAGAATGTGTGTTTTGAGTGAAATTTGGAGGTTAAGAGTAGGTAGTGATGGAAAACACTTGGGGCAACACTTTGTAAGATTTAATTAAGAGAAGACATATTTGAAGGTGTTGGAGGCATTCAAATAGTGAGGAAAGGTCTGGAGGTGAGGTTTTCAATAAACCCCCCTTGAAACTTGTTAAAAGTGAGTGTTTTGAGTTTTGGAGTGTTGGTGAGTGTTTCATTGGGAGATCATTGTTGATTTAGTGCTTATATACCCTGGTCATGACTTTCCAATGGTTTTTTCTATCTAGAAGGAAGATTAAAGGGTAGTTGGTTTGTTAAGAGTTTTCCACCCTGCTCTGCATCACTTTGGCATGTTTATCAACATAAAACTATGATATTTTATGAATTTCAATATGTAATGATAATGCAATATGAAATATGTAGTGTGAGACAATGAAATTTGTGTATTTAAACTGTAAATTTTAAATTTTAAACTTTACCATTGTTCTTGTCTTCAAATTTGTTTAAACTATATAATTTAACCATAATATAACTAAGCAATATATGATATAATTTAACCATTATTCATTATTTTTTATGCTATTGTACATTGATATTTAACCATTGCTCAAGATTAAATTTTTGAATAGTTTAAACATGCACATGATGAACAAATTATTTCGATTCTCAACTTCTATATATCAAATTATCCAATAATAAAGTGTATGTTCATATAAAAAAATGACATCAACGCCAAATCAAACAATTTTTTACAAAATGTGGCATAGGCCATCTCAATATCTATTCAAAATATACATGCCAAATTGTCTATCTCATCCTAAACTACTGGTGGATCATCAAAATGGAGCCTCTTTGAAGCGCTCTTTGGGTCTGAAGGTAACTACACAAGAAAAATTCAAACCACAATTGAGATTAGTTATATTATATAATTTAAAATTGAATAATTAACATCAAAATCAATATACATTGAATTATAATTGAACTCTAAAATTGAAATCTTGATTAACTCATATATACGTCTCTTCAAACTGTCATGAGTCCTAGAATATGCCCCTCTCAAAGAACCAATCATACCAATTTTTGCAATGCCAATCTATATATGTGAACAAAAACATCAAATTGATACAAGTTAGCATACAATTGTCGATAATAGGAACATATTTACCAAACATAAAATAAAATAAACACATAACTCTTTAGGCATCTCTTTTTCTTTATCTCCTTCAGGTTTTTCAACACCTCCTCCCTAAGGTGTTTCAACACCTACTCCCTCAAGTGTTCCAACACCTACTCCTAATAGAGGAAAATAAGATAAACATATAAGTTAATATATAATTTCATTAATGACAATTCAAATGACAAGCAAGTATATAATGCAAGAATTCAGACATAAAAGACATGGGTTGAAGTAGCAGATTGAAGATTTTTTTTTTAAGAAGGCTAGAACCAATGGGTTTTAGTGAGATCTAGTGGGGTTTGATGTGTTTGAAGTTTTGCAAGGACTGGGGAGGTCATGCGTATGTTCGGGCATGAAGCCCTAGTTGAGATAAGTGCATTTTTTAATGAAAATTTGAGGTTTTAGAGACCAAAAGTGGGTAAGTTTGGGGGCAGCATAATATTAAGGATTATTAAGCATGTGCAGGCTTAAACAAGGGTGTTTGAAGTGGTGAGAAGGTCACAAGAGGCCTAGAGATGGGTTTTTCAATGTATTCTCCAAAATCCCATTGTACCGTAGGTTAGGCCTCTTTTCCAAAGAGACACCTTCCCAAATGACACTTTGCATTTCTTCCACTTCAAATTTTGAAAAATGACACATTGCACTAATTTACCAAATTTGCAACTAAAACCTTCTAACTCACTAATAACCACTAAAATAGACTTATTACATCAAGAAATGGTATATATGACTTTATCCAAGCCAAAACAATACTTCATCACCCTAATGACAACCACCAAAGCTTGGTGCCCCTGCACCAAATAGAGAGCGACATATAACCATCATTTTGCATATCTACATTAATGCAATTTTGCAAACCCTTATACAAACAAACTTAAATGCTTGAAATAAAGAAATGATCAATAACATGCCTTTACGAATTCAATGTGCATACTTACCAATCAATGCAGGGAACCATCCGAGTCTGCTCTACTCTTTATTGTGTCAAGTATTTCCTCATGGTCAGACTCATGCACCTTCCACAAGTTCTTGTTCGCAGGTTTTCCCTTATATTTGATCAAATGAATGTTGGTGGCGATGACAAGGTTTGAGTAGTGAATAATCTTTCAATGCATTTCAAAGTCCTCAAACAACCAAACTACAACATTCTTAATTGGGTACCTTCTAAGCCATGTTCCAGTAACAACCACCGAACTTGTAGGATATTCTATGTTTTCCCCATCTATAACTGGGGCCTCCAATTTCTTTTTGGCCTCAATATAACAACATAGGTAATACTTTGTATCCTCTTCATTTTCTTCATCTGCAATCACCACATATACATGCCCTGCATTGATATTCTCATCTTGTTAGATGTATTTAATGAACATCAAAATAAAACCTATAAGTAAGATGTATTACCTAGTTCTACAAGGTTCGATACATGATCAAAGTCAATGGATGATTGCATCTCCATGATTTGTAGAGCCAGTGTCTTGTATTTTCCAAATTTGATATTTTTTTCTCCAATTGTGTGTGTACTAGCCATGTGTTGGAAAATTGGAAAATGTTGCATGCCACCACAATGATCACATGTGCCATCCAAACATGACTTGTAAAAAATTTGACCATCCTCTCTTTCACATAAAATGGAAGATAAGAATTCCCTTGAGGATTTAGGTGGAGGCCGTATATTACATTCTAAGTTTTCACATATTATATCCATGATTCTCTTTCACATCTTATCAGGAATCCATTTCAAAACATTGGAATCAATATCAATAAAAAATCTAGGTTTTCTATGCAAAACTCTAGGAGGATTTCTCAAATGTAAATTTGTGTCAATATTAGGAATGTCAACAACATTGGGGATAAATCGTGTACCTTCAATCGGAGGTGCAATTGATGACATACCTTGAGATTGACATGTAAACAATGTTGTGCCTCCAACTTGAGATGTCGTTTGTGACTTCAAATAGAGGCATGTTTGCTGATGTACTTTCGAAATGCAATGTTGTTGATGGTGTTTCCTCAACTATAGATGTGATTTTCAATGTACTTGGAAGATCACATGTTGTTGTTGGTGTGTCTTCAACTGGAGATGTGCATTGAACTTCACCTATGGTTGATGATGTGCCTCCAACTTGTGGATCCATTTGTGTCCTTCCATAAACTTTGTTCATTTGTGCCCTTTTTTTTCCAATTGTACATCTCTCTTAGATTGCACAGGAATTTCTGGCTGTATGGGCTATAATTCATTTGCTTCACGAGCTGCAATTTTTTATTCTCTTCTCCTTGCATTTTTTACTACACGTTCTTCTGGTATTAGAGGCTTTGGTCATTTCCTCCACATGAAATTGAATGTTGCATGTTCACAATCACACATAGAACAAAATTAAATAATGCATTTTATGAAACATATTGATAATGCTGATTACATTGCATTTTATTGAACACCAAAGAATTTTATGAAAGAAGGCAATGAGTTGTTTGGAATTATCAAACATGTCTTTATGCTACAACATTTTTCATACATACATCTACCTCCATACCACAAGAAAAGTACTTGTAATTAATTTTTTCAAACATATCCATACCATTGATTACATTGCATTTTGTGGTTATTTGAGACATTTTGGGCAACAAATGTAAAAGCTGCAAATCATGTCAAAAAGTTGTCAATTTAGACAAAAGTAATTTTGAGAAAAGAAGTAATTGAAACACCCCCTATTTGTATGGTTATGTACAAGAAATTTTGAGTGAATATTGTGGGGAGTAGTCCTAACACCATTTTAGACTTGGTTTGGATTGATTTCAATGGTTTTTGTGTATTTTAGAGACAAATTATAGAGTACCGGTCTATATACCCTGTTTTAAGGGTTTTGAGTGTATGAAAATGACATTTTAAGCCATTCCACCCACTATTTTGTTTTGTAACTTGGTGGGATAGCTCACTAGTGCATTATTTAGGTGTGTACATGGTTTGTTGGAGTAGGGAAGATGTTTGAAGGCTTTTTGTGTTGCTATCCTGAAGGTTTTTGTGCAAATTTTGCTTGAAAATGGAGGTTTTGAACTAGGGTTTGGTGAAATATTGATGATAGAGGTTGTGAATGAACTTATAAGCATATGAAAACATAATTAAGGGTGTTTGAAGCAATGGATGGGCTAGAGAAGGTCTGGAATATAGTTTTTCAATAAACCCCATGTAAATTGCCTAAAATGAGGGTTTCTTGTTTACATGTCTTGGAAAGTGTGTCACTACAAATAAATGGTGAAATTGGAGGTTTTGTTGACTGGTTGTTGCTGCCCCATTAATTTTTTGGCTTGAGGAGGAGTTTCCAATAGGGACCCTTTGTAAAAGTGACCTAATATGTGGTCTAGGACAGCGTAGGTGCTTTGTTTTGTCAAAGTTGTTCCAAAGAAACCTAATGGTGTTTTGAGGTAAAGAAACCTCTATTGAAAACCTACAAGGAAGAATAGGTTAGTTTTTGGAAGATAGGAAAGGAAAGGTTATAAAATTTGAAAGAGGGTTTGAATTGGTTTAATTTGAGGTTGGAGACAAGTCACTTCCCTATTTGACATCAAATTTGTACAAAATTGCTTCATGTAAGTGTTGATCAATGTTAAGAAGGGTTTTAGGGGAGTATTTGGTGTGTGGAAAATTTCTTAGGAGCAAATACTTGTGTCAAAACCAGGGTATAAGTTGTTTCCACCTTTGGAAACTAGAGAATCTTGTGTTTATTTTCCCTTTTTTTTCTTAGAATGTTAAATGGTATGAATGAATGAAAACTTGCATTAAACCAATTATTTCTTGAGTCACTTGAAATTATCTAAGCACATGATGAAGGTGATTTTTTTATGGCACAAAAAAAATAATGGAAACTTGCACATTAACATTGATGAAAGCTCTTAGGTTTTCCAAATTAGTTGAAAATAAAAGTTTTCCCATAACCATCAGTAATAATGAATTTAATGTTCAATTCTATGTGTAACAATGAAGACTAATAAAATCATCAAATGAATGGTCTAAAAATTGTGAAAACAAAAAAAAAAACTCAATATAAACATCTACCTAAAATGAAATAGAGTGAATTCCACTAGCCATGCTGGAAGTGGAGTACTATAAGCAATGCAAATAGAATTCATAAGTAAATTTGTATTAAGTAAATTTCTCTTAAGTAAATTTGTGTTAAGTAAATGTCATGTTTTTCATTTTTTTGTTCTTCAAACTCATAAAAATTAAAAAAATTTATGCAACTCCAATCTAATTCAATGTTGAATTCTATGTGTAATTGTTATGATTAATAAAATCATTAAAGGAATTTAGTTTATATTGTAAAAAAAAAACAAATATACTAAAGATAAACATTTCAATATTACCAAAATCAATATATTACCTAAGATAATGTAAAATGATGTACAAACTTCAAAATGTCTTCTTCTACATTCTCTCTCATGTAGATTGGTGGTAAAAAGGTGATGGATCAAGCATAGATTGGTACAACATGGAGTCAAGTGCATAAAAAAAGGCATTTCTGAATCAGATAAAGCACTAAACCAAAAAATACAGAAGCATGTGAGCCTAAATCATGGGGTCAACCCTTATTTTACCATTTCAAGGTAAAGTACATTTGGCGCTCACCAAATTTTGCGATAAAGGGAGTGAGATTTGAGATAGAGAGAGAGGTGATAAGAGTGAGAGAGATTAGTGTAGGTAGTGTGGTAGTGACTAAGACCTA